>VWZT01006701.1:36606-186520 GCA_013397055.1 Pachycephala philippinensis
ATATGTGTACATAATAGATTTTTGCACATACATGTAGTCATTGCTAATGGCCAGAAAAGCTTTTCCAAGAGTTCTGTAAATGCCTGATCAAGAAATGTCTGAGTGGTGAGGGCAGGGAATACTGGGTGGGCAAGAGCCCATAATAAAACCCTCTCTGAGGCTGTGCTGGGTGCATGCTATGGCCCTGCATGGAAGAGTCCGTGTCCTGCCCAACCTTCCTCATCCCCAGCCGTGACTGGAGCAGTGGTGTGAGGGGATGAATTCGTGGAGGCTGGTTTTAGGTTGTTGAATAGGGGAGGTATGTGCCCCTCAGTGTTGCTGAGGCTGGGCCTCCCAGTTTCTCCAGGCTGTTTGGGGCCAGTGGGGTCCCCCCAATGACCTGCATGTCCATTCTCCTCTGTCCTGATGTCCATTGCTCCACTTTTCTCTCTATCAGCATTTGGCAGGGGGGACTTTGCTTTCCCTCGTTTGGAAAGCACTCAGCTGCTGAAGGAGGGCAGCTTCAATCCAAAAGAGCACGTGTTGCCTCTCGTAAGTCCAAATATCTGCAGGATTGGTGACAGGCATGAGGGCAGTTTCCAAGTCCTGGCCTCCCACAGCGATCTGGACCAAACCCTCTGCACATTAGTCCCTGGATGGAGGGATGGATGCACGGATACAGCTCTGGTGTTCCTTGCAAGAGCTTCTCTGTGAGGAAACGCAGCACAGAGCCAAAGGCTTTGCATTGCTCCAGCGAAGAGACACCTAAGGGGGTTGGAAGGGATCCCAGCTGCAGCCCAGGGAGGGTCAGGCACAACCAGACTCTGTGCACAACAGATGTCTCGGGATTATGTGGAGATGTTACTGCTGACCATTGCAACTTTCCTTCAGGGAACGAAAGCCTGAGTTCACAGTGCCTTTTTTTCTCACTGATAGGCATGTAACTCACTTTAAAGGCCAGATTTGGTATAAATGTTATTTGGTGCTGAGGCAGGAGTGTGTGCCCTGTGCAGCCTCCTTGTCCTGGAAACCATTAGGAGGACGGCTGCATACTTGGATTTTCACACACAGACTATCTGCTAATGTAATAGTCCCAGTGGAAAGTTTAGTGCTCGGGAATATTTTGCGGATTTGAGAAAAATCCCAGGAGGATTTTTGGTTTCATACAGCAATTGCTTTTTGGCAGCTTTGGGATAGATGTAATCTGGTTCCCATTTGTGTCCTGAATTTTTAAATGGAACAGCCTGCCTTCCACTCAGGGCAGAAGTAGAAATAGATGGAAGTAGAAAATAATAGTAACAAGAAAAACATCACCTCTAAAAAAAATTCCTAGGGCAACTTTTCTGTTCAAGTGTTGCATTTCGGAAATGTATATGTCCATTTTTGGTCCTTTTAGTGACTTTTTCAGTAGGTGAGATGCTGCTGTGGGTGTAAATTTGAAGTAAATCTTAGAAGCTGGTGAAATTGCTCCGGGTTTGGATTGGTGCATGTGAGAGCAGAGTTTGGCCACACAGCAAGGTGTATCCCATTAGTGGCAGGCGGTCCTGCAGCATTTGCTGGCTTTCAGTGGCCTTGTCCAGCTCGGATATGTCCCACCACGGTGTGTGGCTGTGGTGTTCCTGATGCGTGTCTGTCCCACATCTTGAAGCTGTAGCGTGTCATTTTTGTGCAAACCAGGCAATGACAGCCAGCACGTGTCAAGGCAGCACCAGCCAACGAGTGGGGTGATCTACAGGGGGATGCCACATCTCAAGGAAACACAGCATGGGGTTAAATAATTGAGCAGCATTTGGGATTATCTGCTCCGACCATACTGGCTAACACAAATATAAATGTGCTTTAGACAACAGTAACTCCAGTGATCAAGTCAAGGGCTGGAAAATAATGACATTGTTAATTTAATGAATGATTTAATGAATTAAAATGCTTTTAGTGAAATTCCTCCCTATGATGGCTACCTGTGATGGACATCCCTGCCAGTGACATATCCTGTCCCCTGGGATGTGTCCCTCTGCTTGTGACCAGCACCATTTTGGGGCTGTTTTTGATATGATGGCTCCACACCAATGGCTGTTGCTGTGATTTTCTGGGTTCTAAATCTGAGCTGAGCCATCTGGGAGCAAGAACTACAGGCACTTATCTTGTTAGCACTTCTGCATATAACACCTTTATTAAATTTCTGCATTTTAAAAGTGGCTGAATATAAATTGCTTGTAATGATTTAATAATGGAAGGATCGTAATTGTAATATATGTTCTGGTGGGAAGAAGGTTTAATTTCTTTTTACTTTAAGTTATGACACTTAAGAATTGTGCAAAGACTCTGCATAGTGTGGGGTTATCACAAGCAGTTCTTCACACAGATCAAGTGAAGAACTGCGGATCCTTAGGATGGTTTGTTGCTTGTGTTTAAAAAAAGTGGAAAAACTTTAGAAATCCATACGATAGAGTTCAATGCCCGTCTTTTCAGTTAGAGAGTACTGTACAGCCTTTGTACTATTTTTGTTCTGTCCTTATCCCAGGCTCCTTTGTACGCTGCAAGTTTGTGGGAATGACTCAGGGAGAAAGCTATTTAACCTAAAGGACACCACTGGCAAAAAAAAAGAGATGGATAAAGAGCAATGTCCATGACTGTGAGTGGGAACCAAGAGGAATATTTGTGTGTGTCTGAGGAAGAGATCCCAAAACCTCCTCCAAATGGGAAAAAAAAATCCTCTTCTTCAAGATGCTGTTTATTCAGTCCAAGAAGGGCATTTTAAAATATAGTTGCTTGAAGCAACAAGGAACTAAGACTGAATGATCCACAGACCTAGGTCCTATTTCACTTCTGGTTAATTAATGGAAGGGCTTAAATATCCGAATGACACGGATCTTGCCAGCGCTTTTCTGTAACGTGATCATTTTTAAATGCAGTCAGTACAGCAAAATTTATCATGGCTTAAACTCCTGTTCTGCAAGTGTCTTGTCTGTATTTTGTAGCTGATTGATGATTTTTCTTTTTTCCCCCAGTGGAAGAAAATTTCCTTCCCTAAGAATTTATGTGATTAATTATATCTTGGAGGTTTTTTTATTGCTTGGAAATCAGAATTTATAGTGTAGTGAAAATGTCTGCAGACAGTTGCTGTGCTGACAAGCGGTGTGGCTGTAGCAGAAGTGTTGTCTCCCTCGTGAGCTCCATGTCAGCCTTTGTGTTTCACTCTTTTACCAGGAGTTTCTTCCCCTACTTTCGGCTCTGAATAATACTTATCCTTTCATCTCAGAGCAGCAATGCTGACATGAGTTGTCATTGTGCCACAGGCACTTTGATCAAAGCAGGAGTTTCAATTATTGATTCAATTCTTCGAATAAATTTAGGCTGGCTGTATATTGTAGGCTTAGTGTTACGGCTGCAAAGGCAAATGTGTAGCTTATAATATAGAGAGACCTTAAAAATGCACATATTTGTGCAAAGCTTAGCACAGCTGCCTAAGCAATATGCATCTCTTCCTCCGTGGGGTTAATGCCCAGATAACTGTTTGGCACCTGGATGTGTGATGATAATACTCTGCCTGTATCCTGCCTCTCCTCTGAGGTAAGCCTGGGACGAGGGGGGAAAAACCAGCATGTTTTTCTAGCATTATAAAACCTGTTACCTTCTGAGATGAAAGAGTGGTGACGGGCACTGTTTGCCCCTACATGCCAGCACACCTGATTTCCATTGGGAAGGCGGAGAAGCGCAGGCATCCAAGGGGATCTCCCGGGTAGGCAGGCTTGGCTTCACTCTTTCCTGGATCCATCTGATCTCATGCCAGGTTCGGGAGCTGCTTTCAAAGCACATTTGCTTTGCTTCTCCCATAGGTTTTTCCTCCCCTGCTTTGCTTTTTGCTGAGGGGAAGCATATATGAAAATAAGCACATGAGGCTTAAGTTTCATGGAGAATGCTCATCCTTGTCGGCAGTTACATTTGGACATGTTAGCACGATTCTTTGGGAGAGACGGAGTTTGGCTGCCTCCATTGCCTATTCCTAGTCTTGCTCATGCTTTCTTGGACAATGCACTTTCTGGAGAGTGAAATGACAGTACCAAGGATGGGTGACTTCAGGAACTCTTCTTGAGCAAGGGAATAGCCCAGCGTGGATCCTGGAGCTGATACTGGGATGAGGATTTCTTTCCCCAGAGCAGTGAGTTGCGGAGGCGTAGCTCGGTCTGATAATCCTGCCAGGCACTGGGGTGCAGCTTCTCCCGGCTTTCATGTGGGAAATGAGAGGTGCTGCTCGCTCACATCTGGTGTGCATTATGTGCGTTGGATTTCTGTCCTGCAAGATATTGCTCTGCTCCTGCGAAAATAATATTAGTGATGCTTGTTCAGTCCTCGCAGGGCTTGGGAGCCCTGGCAGCAGATGCGAGGTTCACAAGCAGAATTATGGGGTGTAAGGATGAGTCAGCCACCCCAGAAGTGACCTGGAAAACTTGTGCATTAACTGGAGAGCTGCTGATGGAAAGCGATCACCAGTGAGGTGCCTGAGCCCTTGCCGTTCATCGGAGTTGTGGCTGCAAAAGAATCCCAGAGCTGCTGAAGGAGAGCTGCTGGAGGTACCAAAAGCATCCCTTGTGACATTGTTAGGAGTCCAGTTTTTATACCTAAACCAAGAAGTGAGACACGAGTTATTTTTTTCTATGCCAAAGGAAACTCAAATCTTCCTCCCAGCCTTGGGAGAGTGGCATGGCTATGTGGCTGGGGTGTGGCAATCCCTGCTCTCAAGACTGCACCAATGCTTAGGAGAGAAAGTAGGGTTCATGGGCCAGGATGCACATGGAGGGGTGTCCAGCCCCGACAGAGGGTCCCCGTGACCCACTGCAGGGACTGATTGGTCCACGCTGGGTAATTCATGGCACAGCCTTCGTGCAGCCCCTGGGACCTTGGAGTGCTTTACCGCCCTTTTGTTGTTTCCCTTAAATAATTCTCCTCCTTTTTTGACCTAAAATTTTTATGCAGCAACAGGGCGGAGAAAATATTTTAAATGTGGAATAAGGTATTTATACTCCTTTTTGGCATGGCTGTGATACAGAAGGACAGATGTGGGCTTGGAAACGATGTAGTTTTTGTTCTGTCATTTTTGGACTTCCCTTACATACTGTGGCAGGGTTTATAGGAAAGTGTAAAGCTGCCTTACTTACTTTTTAATTTCAGATGATTGCTTTGGATGATATTTGAAACACCTCAGTTTCTTTTGAACTACTCAGTCAGTAGGGTACAGATTAAAAGAGGATTTTTTGGAGGTCAGCTCTGTGGTTTTGTTTGGCTGGGTGGCTTTTGGGTGGTAGAGCAGGAGTCATACATGCCAGCAGCACGGGCTGTGCTTCAGGCAGCCACATTATGTTACCTGGGTGGGCAGTGGGGTGTGATGCAGAAACTCATTACCTGGGCTCTGCCTTGAGGTGTTGCCTCTAAATAGCAGCAAGCTGTGTTTTTGCAACTGGCATCTTTTGGTGTTTTACTGAAGATGAGAGTAGTAGTACAGTTTGGTGGTAAGAAAACCATCTTCTCTGACTGTTTTTGTAAATTTGTTTCTTGGGGATGCTGTTACTGCTCTAAAAACATGGCTTTCCTCTCATGTCACAGCAATGAGCTTCCTATGTGGTTTGCTTTAGATCCTTTTCAAAACCAGACTGAAACCACATCAGAAACAGGAAATATTTAAGTGTTGCTCCACTGTCTCTGGGTCCTGGCTGACTGTCTGGTGTTAATCTTAGCAACTGATTCATTTAAATAGTTCTGAATCTTCAAATGAATTGCACTGCTGTGCAGTAACCTCCGGGATAATATGTCTGCTTCTGTACAGTGGAATGCGTGCTTATCTAAAAGAAAAGGAAAACAAATGAATTGGTGTCAGGCAGTCACTTAGATGTAGGAGGGTCGGTAGAGATGCAGAAATGAAGGCCTGGAGCAGCTACCCAATTTAGCAAGGACTGAACTGGGCCAGAAATACGGTCATGTCTTACAGAGCTGGCTATAAGAGACACTAGATCTATGGCAATTGAAGGCATGATGTCTATGAACTGGGCTGCATCCTGGCATTCTGGGGCTGAGGGGCCTGGGCTGCCTTTGGGAGGGGGAGAGGAGAGGGCACAGCATGGCTGGCAGCTGCCTGCAGGCACCTACAGACGTGATGAGGTCGGTTCTTCTTGGCGGTGGCTGTCACAAAACATGGGGCAGCAGCTGTGGTTTGTGGTTTGTTTGGGCTAGATATGGGTAAAAAGCCATTCCCCAGGGACACGTCCCTGGAGGGGTGATAATCTTCATCCTAGGTTGCCCTCGACTGGCTTCTTACTCATGGCTGCTGGGCACCACTGCCCTGGCACCAGGAATCAGTTATAGGGATGAAAATTGCTCTTTTGGTGAGCATTGTAGAGGAATGAGGAGGTCTGGGAAAGGAACAAGTGCCTGAGCATTGGATGGGTGCCTTGCACCATGTCAGAGCTGGATGTAGTAAAGCCTTTCCCTTCAGAGAGGGGAGCTGGGATTTGGAGGGCTCTAGTGACAGCAAGGAGGGAAAGAAAAAAGGTTTGTGCTTTGCTTCAAATGGCTTGTGAGGTTCCACTAAGCCTTCAAGTGGTGCCTTATTGCCCATGATTTGGATTGTGGCTGTGTGCCAAACACTGATCTTTTGGCAACTATTTTCTGTGTTACGCAAAAACTGGTTTTCTGTGTCAGTTACAGCTGACGTTTTATTAAAACCTACTGTGAATGAACATAAAATACTGTTACATCATTTTTAACATCATAAAACATAATGACATCATTTTATGATGATAAAACACCAACATGGGTACAGCACAGTCGAGTAGTTTCTGCCTGGATTGGGGCTACTTGATTTTGACTCTGATATAACAGAGATTGGAAATTGAGCAGTTTTGCAGATGCTGGTATTTACCAGTCCTGAGTTTAGTAGAATACTGCTCTGCCACGACGACCAAGGACAAGTGGTTAGGTGAGAATTTCTGCTCCTGTTAAAGAAAAAACTATATCTTTGTTCTTGATCTTGTAAAATTTGAAACCATGATCCAAGGGTGCCTACAGACTTGAAATGCAGAAGGCGAGGGTACAGTTTTACTAACAGTTTATTTCTTTTGAATTCTCTTCAGTGAGTGGTGCGGCCAAGCTGGTATCTGCTGGCTGTCCAGGTTGCCTGTAATGCTTGAAGCTGCTTGTCTTCTTCCTTGGGTGTACAGATTTTCTTTGTTTCACCCCAATCTACTTTTTATTCATAAAACAAGCTCGGGTTTGAAATGCACTGGTTTCATACAGGATTCCAAATTCCAAGGCAGGACTCTGTGTGTGGAGGAGCAATGAAGGGTGTCTTTAATCCTATTCTCTACCAGAATAGGCCAATAATTTTGGAAATTAGTGTACTTGAGATTTTTCTTGGGTCTGTGTCAGCATCAGCACAATTTACAGACCAGTCTCCTATGCTTGTTTTCACAAACATATATGGCTTAGATCTACTCAAGCAAGCAATCTTTCTCTCTTGCTCTCTAAATATAGATAACTGCCATACACATTCATGCATAATATGAATGGTAAAGTGATGAATTCATTAACATTTTGCAGAAATGCCTATTTCTTCTCCTCTTGGCACAGAAGAAAATAGTATCTTCGTGCCTGTAGAAGAGACAGGCTGGATCCTACTCCCTTGTTATCCCCTTGCTGCCTTGCTCCATGCAGTTGCATGGGGTTAGCAATGACCTGTGTAATATATGCAGAGAGCACGCAGTTAGCTGAGCACAAACCAAGCAGTCGGGATTAATAAATCCAGGTCATTCGTGGATGACTGTTTTTCCTGCAGAGCGGGGCGCTGCAGATCCCTGTGCTTGTGGGCTTCCTGCCCCACAGGGACGGACTGCTGCATCACCAGTGCCACTTTGAGCACTCCACCTCCTGCTCAAGCAAGTCCTTGGCAGTGGCTGGTGCTAGAGGTTGATGACCATTCCCTTAGCCTAAAACCTGTGACAACCAGTGGAGTGAGTGGAGAGTGAGTCTGCTGTGTCCCTGCTGTGCCAGGGTACTTGCAGCCAGGAGATGCTCATTTCCAAGGTTTGAACCGCAAAGAGCCTCTCTTTACAAAAACGAGTAAGTTCTCAGGAAAATGAGAAAGTAAAAAATAATAAAATCATAAAACAGACCAGGTGGGAAGGGATCTTAGCAGGTCATCCGGTCTAACCTTTTGAGGGAAGGAGACAATGTAGATGATATTATCTAGGACAGTGTCTAATCGCATCCTGAAAACCTCCAGTGATGGGGAGTCTGCCACATCCCTGGGGAGGTTGTTCAGTGAGTGATAGTTTTCACTGTAAAAAGTTTCATCCTTATGTCAAGATAAAACGTCTCTTAGTGCAACTTGTGCTTGTTGCCCCTTCTCACTGTAGCCCCTTGTGAAGAGAGAGCCTCTTTCCTCTCTGTAGCCTCCCTTTAAATACTGCAAGACTGTAATGACAGCTCCCTCACAGCCTTCTCTTCTCCAGGGAGAAAGGACCTAACTCCTTCAGCCTTTCCTCACAGAATGGGTTCTACAGCCCTCCTTTGGACCATGTACAGTCTGTATATTTCTTGAGTCGTAGGGTTATGCCAATGTCATTTGTGGCTTGAAATATAGGGTCAATCCAATGTCATTCCTGGCTTGACGCTGCTGTGATGCATTTTGTATCAGCTTGTTAAAACAAGCACCGCTGAGAACAGATTTAGGATGAGCCTTGTTGTTTGCCAAGTTGCAGGCAGAAAAGGCCTGAATGCTGTGTAAGTGCTACTCAGCAGTGACTAAAACATCCCGGTGTTATCAACAATGTTTCCAGCACAAATCCAAAACACAGCCCCACGCTAGCTACTGAGAAGAAAATTAACTCTATCCTAGCCAAAACCAACTCAGTCCAGCCATCAGCGTCTGTAGCATGCTGGGACTGGGGCATGCAGCTCCTGTGCAGTTGGTCTGCCAGACAAATTCCCATGGCTCTTCGGCTACATCCGTTCCTTGCCATATTAAGACCATCTGGACAAAGTGATTTATAAACTCTCTCCCTTGGTAGCACTGGTTGTATTTTATGTCTCAGCAATTTTCTGTATTGCTAAGCTATTAGTCATGAGCAGATTTTGTGGTAAGGCCTTTCCCAGACTATAGCCCTATTTAATGTGTGGCTGTGTCCTCACCTTTCCTTGTTTTTACCCACTCCCTTTTTCAGTTTTACTCCAGCTCTGTTAGTTTCATGTCCTCGGGCTATGCCTGGATTTCTGAGCTTGTGACTTGTCACTGTTAGCTCTTATAAACCTTTCTTTGTACCTGGACTGAGGACCTTGTATGCCAGGCTGCGCCAATGTGTGAAACAGCATTGGTGACTTGGTGTTTTGCCTCTTGTTCCTCAGAGCTAATGTGTTATTTGGCAGGTGTGGACTGAAGAGGTGGTTTGCTCACTGGCCTCAGAAGGGCTCCTCAGCACCTAGCCATGCTCAAGAAAAATTTTTTGGACTGCTATCATAAGTCATGACTTCATATTTTGTCATTCATGTGGTTTATTTACTGACATTCCATTCATCTTTCTTCCAGGCTCCACATCTGTTTGTTACAAGGCTACCAGCCCAGTCCAGGTACTGGAAGACACTGGCTTTCTTTACCAGGATCACCAGTTGTTTGCTGGCAGGCATGAAGTGTCTCCGCTAACGGCTGAAGTGATCAGTGCCAAAGAGAAAGCTGGTAAGTGCATGGCCACACTTCTGTATGAACCCACTGCATTTACTTCCAGGTTTTTCCCAAAGCGTAAATCGAGCAGTTTAAACCATTTACAAGTAATATTTACAGAGTTGAAGGGCAGCTTCTCATTTTTGGTAGAGTCAAAGTTACCTTTGCCTTGTGTGTTGTGACCCACCATCTCTTGTCACCTGTACTTGTGGAGGGTGCAGCATTTCCACTTGTCCTTCAGGACATCATTAATTTTCACTGCACAGCTGGACCAATTTCCATGGCTCTTTTGCTGATGGAGCAAGACCACAGGCACTATGGAAAGCTCATTGTGGTCAGTCCTTCTGGACTTCAATAATAGGCAATTTAAAGTACATCTCCCAGATATAAGGATGATAACGTGACTAGCACAGAAGTGGAAATCCTGATGTATTATAAAGAACTGCCTTGACTATGTGATGTTGGCTTTATCCCCTTTCCTCAGGCTTTTCTCAGGCGTTGTCTAACAACCTAGACTGGAAGCTTTCTGATGTGTTAGGGAGACATTATTGCTTGTCTGCAAAAATGTCCATTGTGATGAGGCTTCTATGTACTGTGATAACATGGATAAAGCAGCAAGAGTTTGCTGTAACTGCAGGGACATATAAAGCAGATGGATGCTTGGCTGTTGAGCAGACAGGTAGATGGAGATGTGTGTGTCTGTGCATCTTCCTGGCTCAAACACCATCCTGAGGAGCTGACAGCCCCTCTGAGAGGTGGTGGCCGGGCTGCGACCCAGCGAGTGAGGCTGGCAGGCAGATAACATTGTTTCAGGGAAAGCAGGAGAGGTGTATCTCCTGGGGCAAGTGTGGAGTGAAACAGCCTGGAAATCTTCTTTCCCTCTTGAGCCCCACAATCATCTTTAAGGCTTTGCCACAGAAATGTTAGTGGAAATGACCTCTTCTCATTGTTAAGAGTCAAAGGCTTTTCTTTCCCTCTGGCATCTGGGTTGTATATAAGTTATCCCACAGCATGTGCAGTAACTGATGAAACCTCAGGGAAATGACCAGATCTCAAGAGAAAGTTTGTTTTTAAACTGCTTTCAAATGCCAAAAAACAAATGTAAGTCCTGACAAACTCTTCTGAGAACTGGAAACAGCAGGAGAGAGAAAGTTGCCAAGAATGACCTCAAAAAACTGAACTGCAGACAGCACCTCCTTCTTACCTAGGGACATTGGAAGACTCTTCTCACTTTTGTCTGCACTGGAGTCTTTCAGGAACATTCCTCTGGGCTCAGACAGTGTTCAGATAGACATCTTACAGCACTTATGGGATGGGTGTGGAAGGAGGGCTCCAGGAGGGAGGGATTCCAAACCTCTCAGCCATGGTTATATCATAGAATATGCTGAGTTGAAAGGGACCCATTGGGATCATGAAGTTCAACTCCTGGCCCTATGCAAGACACCCCAAAAATCACACCATGTGCCTGAGAGCTTTGTCCAAATGCTTCTAGATGCTTAGCTCCAGGCAAGTTCCATTGCATATACAGTGCAAAGATGTGCCATTGGCTCTGAATGACTTCAGTAGCCTGTGTTAGGGTTGTGTAGCTAATCTGTCTGTGCTTTTTTTTTAAATGCTGGCATTACATCTGTGACCATAATGCCTTCCTTGTGTTGACCCAGCAAAATTACAGCAGTTAGTATTGACTCCCTTAGAAATAGCATTATCAGCCAGAAGGGAAATTGCAGTTTTAGAGGAAGATGCCAGAGCACAGATTGTTCTCAGCTCTTTAGGACCATTTTATTTTCAGTTCCATTTCGCAGTTTTTCTGTGACACATTTTACATTTTGTTTTATCATGGCACACAGTACACTTACAACTTTGGCCATCGAAAATACAGCAGTTGGTATTGTCATGCAGGCTGCCTCTGTAAGTTGTGCAAGCCATCTCCAGGGAGAGGTCAAACACTGGAACAGGCTTCCTAGAGAGGCGGTCGATGCCCCAAGCCTGTTAGTGTTTAAAGAGGCATTTGGACAATGCCCTTAATAATATGCTTAACTTTCGCTGAGCCTTGAATTGGTCAGGCAGTGGGATGAGATAATCATTGTAGGTACCTATCCTATCCTGTCCTGTCCTATCCTTTTCAGAAAATACCAAATTTCCCTGTGACATGGAATGTCCCTTGGTGACTTAGAGGGGGGTTCAGAGCTGTGGGTATGGGATGCATGGAATATTGTGGAGGGGAAGGCCAGGGAGGGGACTGGAATGTGTTCCTAGGGATCACTGCAAACAGAATTAGGGTTTAGGGGTGGGAGATGAACTCTGCCTCCTTTGTTGGCTTTCAGTCATGTCCCCTGTGCTGCCAGGGGAGCCCTGGCAGAGCACTGCCCATGAGATGCATCCTGGGTACGGGGTCACAGTTGTGGGATGTAGGAAGGGAAGAAAGAGCAGGGAGAATTGGACCTCCTGGACAGCAGAGCTAATGGCCACCTCTCTCTCCCTGCCCAGCCGAGGAGACCCTCTGCACCCTGCGCCCACCCAGCTTCCGCCGTGTGCCAGAGGCGGAGATGCGAGGGGCGGAGGAGGTGGCAGCCGGCACCGTCCTGCAGCGCCTGATCCAGGAGCGGCTGAGGTATGGCAACCCCAGCGAGAACATGAACCTGCTGGCCATACAGCACCAGGCGACGGGCAGCGCCGGCCCCTCCAACAACACTGCCAGCACTCTCTCTTCCGCAGAAAACCTTGCTCCCGAAGACCTGCCAATGGTCCAGCCGTCAGGGCGGCAGGAACCACAGGGGCAGGAGCACCAGGGGGACGGTGCTGCCATGGAGAAGCAGCCCCGGGCCCCGCAGCCCCCGCACAGCACCGAGGAGCTCCCCACCTATGAGGAGGCCAAGGCCCAGTCTCAGTTTTTCCGTGGCCAGCCCGCACCACCAGCCACCGCTGCCACACCGGGTTTTTATGGCTCCTCCAGCCAGAAGTCCAGGACGGAGGGGAGGCCGACAGTGAACCGGGCCAACAGCGGGCAGGCGCATAAGGATGAGGCGCTGAAGGAGCTGAAGCAGGGCCACGTCCGCTCGCTGAGCGAGAGGATCATGCAGCTCTCGCTGGAGAGGAACGGGGCCAAGCAGCACCCTCCAGCCCCAGGAGGTGGGAAGGGTTTCAAGGCAGCCCCACAACCCGCAAAGGCCACAGACCCGCGGGGCCCGCCGCCCGAGTACCCCTACAAAGGCAAGGCGGCAGCCCCAGGCAGCAAGGCACAGGAGCACGGGCTCTTCTACGGCGAGCAGCCGACACAAGATGTCCTCAAGGCCGCCTACGCCGCTCCCCAGCCCGCCCGGGCAGAGCTGGCCCTCGTCCGCTACCAGCCGCCCCCAGAGTACGGGGTCAGCAGGTAATGGCCATTGGGGTGGGTCTGCAGGGCTACCTGGTCCTGCCCTCGTCGGAGGAGCTGGTGTCTATGGGGCTTGGGCCTTGTGCAGACACTGCCACAGTGAGCTGTAGCTCCAGGCACACGGTGGGGACATCACACCCTGCAGTGGGGACATAACATCTTGTGGCCGGGGTGGCAGGCCTGGCTGTTGGAGGCACCTGCATCTCAGAGCCGAGGACTCTATAAAGCTTATATGCCACTTACGTGCTACTTAAATCTTCCCACAGAGCTCACATGGGGCTTTCAAGGTACTGGGCCCCTCATGCCAGGCCTCCCTGTGAGCACAGGTTTATTCCAAGCGCATTAAAAATAATCCAGTGTTTGCTGGCTGTGCACTGATCCCTGTGAGCGGTGCAGGTCCTGCCTTCAGAGGTGGGGTGGTGTGTTAAGGGCTCCTTTTCCTTGCTGTACCCCAATGCAAGTGTATCTCTGTCTCATCCCTGTCTCTTTGACCTCTCCGACAGTTATTTTGCTAGGTTTGGAAGTCTAAAGTTGTTTGGTGTGAATGTGAGCAGTTTCCATGTTGCAAGCTGCCTCATCGGGTCTTTACTGATCCCAGAATCCCCAAAGGATTTGTTGGCATCACCTTAAGTTGCACACAGTTATTTTACCACAGCACAGGCACAAAGAAAAGGTGGTGCAACTGACCTGGCTCTTTCTGTCCAAACTGTGTAAGGCATGAAATGCAGGAGGGAATGCTCTGCTTTTCCATGTTTGCAGAAAGGATGGATTTTGTGTCAAGACAGGTAGAAACTCAAAGTGTAGATTCATTGACAGCTGCGAGGTGGCTGTGACAAGTGGCGGGCCTGTGCTGAGTATTTCTCCAGCTACATGTATGGCCATTGTGTGGAGCTTATGCAATTTTTTCAGAGCAAGATGGTATTTTTAAGACCTCAGCAAAAATGTCTGTTTATGCAAAGACCTAGATGAATGTGAGGGCAACTGGGGCCATGCTTTCCTGCAGTTGTTTGTGGTGCTAACAAATGTCTCCAGCACCAAGCAGATTCATCCCCCCAGAAAAAGAGCTGGTTTGGGTATTTTTATCACTCTTGGAAAATGCTGGTTCAATAGCTACGGAGTGTTCTGAGTCTCTGCAAGTGAATGGAGCTGGGTGCTGCATGCACTGCTTCAGCTAACTGGGAATGGCAGTGGTGTCGAGTGGAAAGCTCTTCGGGGCCACTTCTAGATCTTTTCCCAATTGCTTGATCAGCAAGGTTAATGCTGAGAAACCCCTTGATTCAGTGCAGATTTCCATGTCAGTCCTCAGCAAAGGCTGAATCATCCCAGCAGCTGTGGGGAGAAATCCATTGGCTTGTGATGGTGGTCACTGCTCATTCCTGGCAAGGCAGCATAGTTTACCCCCAAATTACACTGTAGGGGGGATGTCTGCTACCCCTGCTACCCCATGTGCTGTTTTCTTTGCATGATGCTGAAGAAATCTCCCTCCTGTCAGGTACAGGGGCACCAGGGGGAGGGATATGCAGTGCAGCAGAGGACTGGCAGCATGACAGAGCAGGGCTGCTACGTTTCGCACACTTACTAAAAACATCTTCAGTGGTATCTTTCTTGCAACTGAGCAAGGGCCTTAATACTTCTCAGCCTGCAAATATCCCTGCTGGCTATGCCAACAAGCTTGTACAGATGTAGATGAGGAGGTTGGGATGGCTGGGGGTTGTTTGACCAAAGCTAAGTTTGCTCTAAGGTGTATGGTGTGTCTTGTGCTTTATTTAAGGCAGTTCTGCGTCCTGATGTGCATATTACCTGGGCTCTGGGGAGACTCACTGCCAGACATCTGGCTGTGATGGAGCACCTTGATAGAAGAAGTTGAGATAGGGGACTACCTGGTTTCATAAGGTTAACAGTAGGGGTAGGGCTTGGAGAGGCTGGTTTTTCTGTTAGAGGAGCAAGTGAGGTGAGGAATTTCAGCTTCCATCTCATCAGGAGGGTCTGGGAAAGAAGCTGGTGGAAACAGAGCTTTGCTTATGGTCAGATGCAATTCTCATATACCCCAGCATCTCCTTGCCTCTGTCTTGGTCATATCATAGTTCCCCAGCCCATCCATCCTGGCGTCCTCTGGATAGGGACCATGCAAAAGGCTTCCATGTTCCAGAAAAGAGGAGAAACACAGAATGCATCGATCTAGGAAAAGCATTCACAGATACAAGGAATGGAAAAGACCTGTAGGGTCATTGATCCCCCACTTCCCCCCAGTCCTTCTTTGACGAGGGAAATGTGGCTGGAAATGGACCAATGCTGGCAGGGAGCTGTTGAAGGATAATGGAATAACTGTAGCTGCTGCTTAACTTCCTTTTTTGGTTTGAGTTTTTCTTTTGCACATGGCTGGTTTCAAAGGAAACATTGCCTTTATAATCATCAGGGTCTAATATTGAAATTTATTGTAATTTTCAAGAAAATCGGTGTTGTACTGAAGAACTCCTAGAGTCATATGATGTTGCAGTAGTCTCAGCATTTATATAAATTAGATTTAGTGACTTCTGTTTTATGGACATCACAACTGCAGAGCAGAGCTTGAGCCTTGAAGCTTAAAGGACAAAAGAACCAGAAGGCAAATAAAAATGAGCCAGTATTTTTTTCCTTTTAAAATATCAGTATTTTTAAGCCAGTTGCTTGATGCTTGGGGCCCTGACTCACAACTTCTGAATGCTTTAAGTTGGCCAAGTATAATAATCTTTAGAAAACGTTTCCTTTCCTAGATGTGCAGCTATTCCTGAATGGTGTCTTTGCTAACTTTCCTTAGGTGCAGGTTCAGAAAGTCACAGCTTGTTAGGTAAAAGGGCTTGGAACTAACCTAATTTAGTTTTTTGCACAATGCCGTGAATTAATTCCAGTTTGTGAAACATTCAGTCCTGGTGATTATAACAGTCTCCATCTGGAGAATCCATCACGGCCTTTACAGCCTTGTTCCACTAGCTAATTGCCATCTCTGGCATAGATCTCCATCTTAGTTTCAGCCTGTATTTTCTAGTTACCAGGGATTTTGCAAAGTCTTTGTCAGATACAGTGAGGAGCCCTGTGCTATCAGTCCTCTAATATGTTTAACAGATGGAGTCCAGAGCCCTGTACTTATTTCACTGTTGTCAAAATCCCTTTTTCTCACTGTGGAAAGCCAATCTGAACGCTCTTTCAGTACCAGCTGGACCAGAGGCTAATCAGGTGTAGTAACACCTCTGATTTGACTGTGTTCCTTGTTTACATAGCTCATTAACACTTGCAGCTGGCACTCTGGGATCTCCCCATACAGCTTGTTATCCAGTCAGGCATATGAGGGTTGTCACATCCCAGGATAGTATTTTCCACCCTTTTACTCTAGCTTGCTGTATTTATTCCTGGATGGATGAACTTGGACCAGCTCAAGTCTGTATTGTTTCTCCGTGTCCTGCTTAAGCAGTGATCCAGATCACTCAGTGCAATGAATCCTGTTCATTGATCCCGGTGGCCCTTGTCAGATCCTGGTGTCTTTTATTCAGAATGATTTCTTCCTCTGTACTATTAATAAAAGGCGTGTATAATGCAAATGAAGCCTTGAACTGGAAACTCTGCTGTTTACTGAGGGGAATTAATTTGTGGTACATGCATAAGACAATCATGCAGGCATCTTTTCATTCTGATTTAATCCATGCATTTTGAAGGACAGCATGCAGAATCAATGAAAAGAATAAATCTGGGCTGTTTTTAAATACATCCCATTTTTTATGTGCCTCATAAAATTCCACCCTGCCAGGATGTAGAAGTCTATAATTAACTGCCGGAATAGTCTGCTGCTTCTCCGGTTATTTGTGTATTTATTCCCCCCACATATATTACTGCTGTTTTCAGACAACCTGTTGATATTTACTGATTCAGCCACGTCTGTGGCTGCTGACAGGACACAAGGAGCTCGTTTTCTTTCCTGAGACAGCCCAGGCAGGCGGGTTTGCTGGCAGTGTGGACGAGCTGAAAGATGTTACACCCAAGCTGACTTGTCCTGGCGTTTCTCTGCAAGGAGAGCCCAAGTGTGAGCGTGGGTTGGAGGCTGCACTTCCATCTGACGTGGATGCTGGCAGCCCTGTAGAGGAGCTTTGCTTTGTATCCTTTTCCTTCTGGTCTAATATGCCTTACATTAAAATAAATGAAAGAGAAATGAAGCTGTTTCCACATCTTGGGTGATGCCCATGTAATTTCTCCTTACCCTTCTCTATTATTATCCCAGCTGGTTCCTCTAGAAGTGGAGAGGTTGAGGAAGGCACCTTTTCCTTATGCTGAGAACCTGTTCTGAGTATGGATCTCCATGCGGAAATATAATATCCTGTCCCTCTCTTAACTACCAAGGATATGTTTGATACAGCATATGTCTTTTTAGATTATAATTTTGCCCTGCAAAATCTTTATGTAATCGTGCCAAAGAAGCTGGGCCAAGTTTTTCCAGAACTAACAAATATCACCAACAAAATAGTGAATTCAAGAGATGTAAGTCCAAGTCTGCAAAATGTTTTTTGAAACAAACACTTGTGTTTACAATGTGCTGTAACTATTGCTGATTCTGTAAGACAGAGAATATCATGAAGGCCATGTCGGGGCTATGGCAAATGTTCTCCCATTTCTTTCTGTATCACCATTTAGTGATGGATCTATAGTTGTGTTTCCTTGCACCATGACCATCAGACTGGGTTTGCTGACTTTGCCAGGATCCTGTTTTTTCCCTGCATGGTCATAATACTGTTTCCTCCATGTTATTCACAGTGAGACAGAAGTGTTTGAAGTCTGCTTTGTGACGGCAGAAATCATAATGAAATCAGGTAGACACCTGGGTCTGAGGTTAGTATCCAGACTGAAGGCTCCCAGTCAATGGGCAGGAATAAGCACATTTCACACACTTTTTTACTCTCATTGTAAGGTAAAAGCCTAAGGCAACTTCAAAGAACTGCACCCCAGAAATGCGTTATTCTCATTGCTGACTCAGCCAGAGCATCCACAGTAGATGCATGAAGTTGTGAGATAAAGTTCCTTGGGAGAGCCTTAGAAAGATGAAATAGGCCAGTCTGCCCTAGAGGCAAAGGAAGGCAGAGCATTCAGGGAAAGATGAGCTAAATAGGTTAGAGGAGGGCATTTTAATTATGAATGTAAATGCCATGGTGTGTTGGAAACAAAGTCCTTCCTCCACTGGCCCTTTTCTGTCCCTGGACAGAGGAGAGCTTCACTGTACCTGTAGCAAGGCAGAGGTGGACTTGCCTTTTGAGAACATTTACAGGCATTTTCATTTTATTACTAATACTCCACTGCTTTATCCAAGAACAGCTCTTCTGTATTTATGATTTCCTGGTCATCAACAGCAAGTGGACTTTATCATTAATTTTCCTTTACAGATTTCTTACTCCTACATAAAGCTACAAACTGCCCCCAAATTCCTCTGTCTTGGTAATTCTCCCAGGTGGTCCAGTATAAGAGGAGTATTAAGACCATGCCTAAATTTGGGGGCTTGGGCAGCCCCAAAATCTTGAGGGATTTCTTATGAAAGTGAGGTCCATAGTGAAGTATTTTGCTGAAGACACTGTATTACAAGCTATAGGTAGAAAGCTATTATATATGTATCACAAGCTATACATCTGTGAAAAGAAAGAGAGTGCTTGGTGACCCCAGCACAGCAGCCCTTGAAAGCCTCACTGCCTGCTGGTGCTCCTTATTCAAAAAGCTGGCTTCCTTAATTTTTTCATTTTTTTTTCTTCTTTAGAATACATTGCAGAAGCTTGTGGGGGCCCTACTTCTACAATAATGTTAACAAAAAAATATGTTTTTAATAGAAATGCAGCTGAAATGTTGCAGAGATAGCCAAAATTCATAATGCTCCACAGTCGCATGCTTTTAAGAAGGATGATTTTCGACGAGAATGTGTTTGGTTGAAAGATTTTAACCTGCTGTAATGCAGAGTAAGATCAACATTTAAAATACAGTAGAAGCATTGTGAGAATGTCATTCTTTACTAAGCCCAAAGGACCTCAGGATAATCCCAATTGCTGCGTTTCTTTGGAGCTTTACATGAGAATTTTCATAGGAACTAAGCTGATGTTATAACATTCCTATATTTGCAAATGTTGATTTGTTAATATGAATTGCTGTGTTTATTTTATTGCATATATACTCAGAGATTTTGCAGTTGCCTAAGTCAGAACTAAACTGGAACAGATTAAACAACTAAAAAGAAAGTCAGAAATATTAATTTTGTTGAACAGCTGTGCATCAAAAGGCGTAAAGTCCATTGTACCTGTTCAGTTTCCAAGCTGGAAAAAACTGGAGAATCTCTCCTGTGGCCATGGCTGCTGAAACTCTGGTGGCTGGCTGCTGCTATAGGGTGTAAATCTTTAGGAGCTCAAGAAGTCATTTGCAGTTCAAGAAAATAGAGATCTCTGTGGTCTTTCCTTCCTCTGTAGTGTAAAACTAGACAGACTAAAGTGATGAGAAAAGATTAAACTGATGAAAGGGTAAGATTTCCCAAGAACACTGTCAAAAGTTCATTCAAGGGTCTAAAGGGTGAATCTATGGACAAAGATTGCTGTATCTCCACTGGTTTAGATTCAGAGATCAATTTAATTCTATTGCTCTACGCAATTCCCATAAAGAAGTGAGAAAATCTGTCCCTGCATCAAATCTTCCAAATCTTCTACTTTCTACTAAGTGTCTTTGTAGGGGTGTAACTGCATCCAGACAGTTGGGCTTTTACTTGCATAAAACCAGTTGTGCCTTTTCTTTTGGTAAAGACAACCAGCTCACACTTAGCTGAATTCATTGCTGTGGTAAAACACGTGAGGACGGACTGGCTGTCAGCAGTGTTGAGGAGGTATCGCATGCTTGTCTGAGTTCACATTCACTTGTGGAGCATCTTTTGCACTGTGAGTGACATCCCTCACTCACGATGTTATTTATCGTTCAGATTTTTGAGCAAAATAATATTCAAGTCCCATGACAGGCATCAGGTCCCTTGCCAGGTTTGCACACTGGAGCACCAGAAGGAAAGGGGGAGTGTAGGGATGGCGTGAGAGCTATGCCCATGTTCAGAGGGCTGGAGCACTTCTCTTATGAAGACAGACTGAGAGTTGGGGTTGTTCAGCCCAGAGAAGAGAAGGCCCCAGAGAGATCTCACCGCAGCCTTCCAATACTTAAAGGGAGCTTATAAGAAAGCTGGAGAGGGATGTTCTACCAAGACCTGTAGAGACGGGACAAGAGGAAATAGCTTTGAGCTGGAAGATGATAGATTTAGATATAAGGAAGAAATTTTTTATGCTGAGGGTGGTGAGGCACTGCAACAGGTTGCCCAGAGAAGTTCTGTGCTGCATGGGAAGTGTTCAAGGCCAGGTGGGTTGGAGCCCTGAGAAGCCTCAGCTAGGGAAAGGTGTCCAAGCCTGTGGAAGGGTGGTTGGACTAGACGGTTTTTTAAAGATCACTTCCAACCCAAGCCATTCTGTGATTCTGTGAATTCCTGTGTGGTTTGTTGTCAAGTATCATACAGCACCTCCCTGACTTCCTGTCTTTTGGAAAGTTTTATTCTCTTTTAACAGACATTTAGCACCTTAGTTATTAGCCTGCACCTCTGCCAGAGAACTAACATGCCTGGGACTGAGAACAAACCCTTCTGGAGCTGCCCAGGGGGAATGGCACCTCTCCTGTGCTCCTGAGCTGCCTCATGGATGTTTAATTTACACAAGGGACACAGCCTTAGAGCATGTTTAGGGCCAGACTGAGCTCAGCACAGCTTTCCTCAATGCTGGCTGCATTAAGCTCTGCTGGGATCTTCTTCCTGGGGACCCTGGTCTGTACTTCTGGCCAGGTTAGCAACGTGCTTGTGTTTGGTGTTTCCTCCATTTCAGTACCTTTCTGTGCCAGAGTGGATGCACTGGGCAAAGCTGGGATGTAAGTGTGGGACTGTGTGTGTGCTGTGTCTGCAGAACCTGATTTGCTCTCACTCTAGTTTGAACAGAAGGTTAAGGCTGAATTGCTGGCTTTCTTTGCTGTCGTGTGGCTTGGCAGGGACAAGTTTGTTAGAGCACTGCTGTTTTCTAGGGCAGGATTTTAAAGTTGCCTTCACTTTTCGGCTTTGTTCTGCAGCAGTTCAAGGAAGTGGTGGGTTATTGTCAGTAGAATTAGGCCAACACTGAGGGCTTTTGAAAACCCTGTTTTGAAAAGCTGTGTAGGTGCTGAAGACAACAATAACCATAATTACTATGTATTTATATAGCACAAAATTATCTGTCCAAGAAATAGCATTCATGGATCTTTGAGGCCCAGTGGGGTAAATACGTCTGTTCATTATGTCTTGTGCCTTGTGTAGTGTAGGGAAATAAAGGTAAGGATATCAACAGCAAGCCTAATAGCTTGTGGTTAAGTTAAAATACAAATTCCAGAAGGTGCCTGATGGCGGACTTCAGGTGGGGTCCAGCAGCCAGCTTATTTTCCAACCAAACTGGGCCCTGACACTGTGGTACCACATGATCTGGGTTGAGTCTCTTAAACATAATCAGTGTAGAAATTCCAGAGCTTTGGCATCAGGGCTGAGGAGTGGCTCAGCCTGTGCACAGTGAGATTTTGCATGGGGCTGCTTCCCCTGGCCGAGGCTTTGAGGCTGCCTGTGCAGTGGATGGAGGGATGGAGATGGGTCGGGCGAGGGACTCTGATCCCACCTGGCTGCCAGCTGCAGGGTTACCCTCACTGCTGAGATATCCTCCTGGATTATCTTCCAGCCATTGCAAATTATGATTCAGGTGTATTAAAGAGCTGCCTGCTGACTGCAAGCCTAGCTCACAAGCAGATCCACCACCAGCTCACTTCTTATTCTTCCCTGATATGAGTCTGGTGAGTGATGGATGCCCTTAATCGGGGAGTGACACAATGAGGTCTCCCGCTGGAAGATGGCTTTCATGGCTCACTGTGATTAAACGGGGCTGTGCCTCCAGCAGTTCCGCAGCAGCCCTTCCCTCTTCCACTTGCTAAAGCCACTCAGGGATGCTGCTTTGCTCACATCACTTCCTCTCGCCTCCCAGCTCGGCTGATCTGCTGGTCTTGCTCTGGGCAGGGAGCGGTGTTTGAAGGGTGAGTAATGCATCCCTTGTGTTTTCTTCAAGCTTGCCAGCTTATGCTTCTCAGTCATGGTGTTTGTGGGAAGGGGAGGCAGGGAGAGGCTGGCTGCTGCTGAAGTATTAGCTGCACACCTAGGCAAAAATGCTGGTTTTGAGTCAGTGCTTCCTTTATCCGTTCATGCCAAATGTGTACGTCACTGTCAAGGGCAGTCGAGGAGACAATTTAGCCAGTCTCTGCTGCGATTGTTGGTATTTAGGAGTCGTGACTGTCCAGTTATAGCACTATTAATAAACCATGCAGTCATTAGGTGAAAGCTCCCGTGAGCATTTCGAGGGCGTGCGGCTCTAACACTTCCCCCATGTGTGCTTTCCCACAGCCGACAATGCCAGCCGCCCTTCCCGCCGCCGCCGGCCCAGCAGCACAGCCCCATGTCCTCGCAGGCCACTGCCGGCCCTCTGCTGCCAGGCTCCTTGCCCCCGCTGCCGGCCCCTGCGGCCGCCCAGACCCCAACGCTGCCGGGCCAGCAGCTGACGCCCGACGCCTTTGCCATCGTGGAGCGGGCGCAGCAGATGGTAGAGATGCTCTCCGAGGAGAACCACGTGCTGCGGCAGGAGCTGGAGGGGTACTATGAGAAGGCAGACAAGCTGCAGAAGGTAGGTGTAGAGACTGGGATGGGGCCTGGCCAGGGTAACCGTCTTGGTGCTTCTGCCTTTGGGCAGCTGTTCCTCATAGTTGTGTCACTGCAATGGGGATGCACCAGCTGCCATCTCCAACCAATGCCTCTCCAAGGTGGTCTCCCAGAGGGGTAATCCTGTGCCTTGTGGGCTCCATTGCCTTTAGGGCAAAACAGGGCAGCCCATCAGGTATGTCTCAATTGGATATTTTCCCCTTCCATCCTTCCGTGCTGGCCTCACTGGAGCTTTCCCTGGAAGTCTCCCATGGGCAGTATGTTCCTGGTGCAACTGGGTCCTGCACCATGTGCACAGGGGTTAGAGACCATATGAAAACCACATCCACATCTGTCCCAAGCGCATCCTGTCCACCACAATAAGCTCGTGTGGTGCTCCACACTCTTTGGAAGTGTAACAGCCACCAGTGGGGTTGTCCATTGTTCGGAAATGGATTAACTGGGTTGTCTTAGAGGCTCTCAGTGACTGCTCTTTGAGTTTCTAAGAACTGATGTTGGGCATCCATTTGAACATGTTGGTTCTAAAAGCACTGCCCCCTTATCTGAAAGAACCATTTGGTAAAGATTTTGCTCAAAAGCCGTTTTTGTAAGATCCTGCATCCTCTTTTTTGTAAGCGTGCAGGTTTTTTCAGTGGAGAAGGCTGATGTCTTGCACACTGCCTGGGGTGAGAACATGAAGGGTCATACCAAACTACGTGGAAAAACTGAGGCTCACTGAAGGCAAAGTAGAGATGCTCCCCAGACCTGCTGGCTTTGGGTCCCAAGGGCTCGGATCAAATAACTTATTTAGGACCGTGCACTACTATTTCATTGATGTCTCCCCACCACTTATACACAAATGAGCTTAGACTGCAAGTCTTTTGTCTCTGAATTTAGGAGTCTATGTAGGAGCTCAGTTCTTTTCCATGCTGTGTGGATCAAGGTGTTCTTGGAGACACCCTTCACAGGAGAAGCAGCAGCTCTGAGAGATCATGTCCCAGCCTCAGCTTTGGGAAAAATTTGTGACAATCTGTTCAAACAGATTAGAAAAAAGACAAGGTGTTTTGTAGCTGCTGTCTTTCTGCCTCCTTCTCTGCAACAAGATGAGTTGAATTTATTCACACAATTTCCTAAACTTAGTTAAAAAATCTTCACAGCAACATCAACTATTCATGAAGAAATCTGCAAAAACTTTAATACTGACTTCCCTGTGGCCTTTGTGGGCAAAAAGAAATATTCCAGCTATTAATTTTACAAAAGCTGCATTGTTCAGTAAAAGGTATTTAAGTGTAATGCCCTATAAATATTCCAGTTTTCTTTCACTCTTGGAAATGGCTCTCTCTTTATCTTGGATGCCCTGCAAGTCTATTGCATCAGACACCAACAGAAAGGTATTCAAGCACGGCCTGAAGTCTCACTTCAGTCAATAAAGTGTGGACTTGAGTCCCATTGACTTTGGGGGAATATAAGCAGTGTATTAAAGTGAAACACATATTCAAGTACATTCTTTCTTCAGGAAACCAAATCTCTAACACATGGTATCCCTCCCATGCTGCTTTTGCCGTGTTTGAACACAAGGTCAGGGCAGGTCTTCCTCTGTTCCCACAGTTTCAGCTGAACATCACCTCTGAAAATGTGATTGAGTTAAATTACGTACTTTAGATGTGAAAACTCTTCCCTCTTGTTGCAAGTGGAAAGGTCAGGAAGGAGTACTTCTTGTTTGTGGGTAACAATTTTATTCTAGGTAGCACCACCTTCCCATCACCTTTATTCATTACAGAATAGGAGAAGAAGTTAGAGAAAATCAACCTGATTTTAGGACTCCCTGGGCGTTTGTACAAAGAGATCAGCTCTGAAGGTTGTCGTATTCTCAGATGTGTGTGAACAGACTTTTTTGTAGAGAGATACAAAGTAGTGATGAATCCTTGTGCTGTTTGATGAGTTACCTCATTTTCTTACCGAAAAAGAGTTGGAAGAGGAATTGTGTGCATTTAATTTTGAGCTTTTTGCATGATTTTCCCTTTTCTGAGTGGTGTTACCTTGCTGAAGTTTAGTTGCCAGGCTGGGCTGGCTCTTCCCCATGCCACATGTGTGGGTTGTTTGAGTGGGTTGGCTCCAGGAGCTACCAGGCAGAGAAAAGGCTGAATTGTTTTTTTTCTCCTCCATGGAAGAAGGAGAAGGAAATCCCAGAGCTGTTGAGAAACGCCAACACAATTTGTGGCTGTTCTTCTGCTCTCCGTTAATTTTGTTCAGTGCTGATGGAGCACTTGCTACAGCAAGTTTTTGCCTCCAGGGCTGCAGGCTGTGTGGTGATGTGTTTTGGGAAATACCCGCATATAGAGGGCCAGGCAGAGCCCTTGTGGTAACCAGCAGCATTGGGCCAGACTGCTAGGCTGTGGAAATTCACTTCTGCGCTGGCAAATCTGCTTTGCTGTGCTAGGAGCTCTCTGGAGAAAGCATCTTCTCTTGCAGATAGTGGCTTACCAACTCCCTGAACAATTCAGTGAACCAAATTAAGGCATCTTGCTGAGGGCATTGTTCAAATGCCTCTAAAGCGCTGACATGCTTGGGGCATCAACCGCCTCTCTAGGAAACCTGTTCCAGAGTTTGACTACCCACTCAGTAAACAAACACTTCATCATGTCCAGTCTGAACCTCCCCACTTGTTTCAGCTTTTGTGCTTGTGAACAAGCTGGAAGCAGAAGTTGGGGAAGGTAATCAGGTTTCCCCATCATGGCTCTGCCAGGCTTTCCTTGGTGCATGGTTTGGAGGTGCTGCCTGCCCATGGGCTGTATCTTGACAGAGTGGCTCCAGCATCGTGGGAAGTGCAGGTCGAGGCTGCTGGAGCCGGTCTGGAGGTTTCTATGCAGACAGTGGGGTGACAGCTCCAGCATCCCTGGAGCTTTCATTCTGCAAGTGCTGCAGCTGGAAAATCGCGCCTGAAGCTTACTGAGAGGGACCTAACCCTACAGCAAGAGGAGGTGAGCTCGCACCGTGGCTTCAAAAATCATGAATGTGTCCCACCCATGACTCAAGAGGCCAAAAAAGTGCCAGATTTAAAAAGGTATGTGGGAGGCTATATATGTCTTTAGGTTTTCCAGCCTGTGCACATTATCAGACCTTTCTCCACAAACACAAGGGCCAGGCATGCAGGAACAGATTCCCACACCAGTGTTGATCATCTCTGCAGCAATGATTTTACCAAAACTGTATCACTTAACATGACATTTTCCTATTAAAAGAGTTGGATGGATTGAGCCGAACAGCAAAACTCTACCCAGGACTATTCTCGTGTCAGTTGTTTGGGCTCAGGTCTTAAGATGCGAGTTCACCACTAAGGGATTCCTCTGCATACCCTGCGGGCAGTTTGTCAGATTTCAAGGAAATGAAGTGAAGAAGATTGAAAACCCAAAACAATTGGTTCTGTCTGTTATAGAGAGTTTCTCTTGTATAAAGCAGTCTTCAGTCAAGGATGGAAAGGAGTGGATCACAATAGTTTAAAAGTGACATGAGGCCAGAGCTGAGCCTAAAATACTTTTGGTGGCATTCAGAGCTCAGAGATAAGTTTTGGATCAGGGACCTGTTGAATAATAAATGTTACCTCCTACACCCTTTCTAGGAGAGACTATAGCCCACTCAAGTACACCATTTCCTGGTTTTTCTCCTCTTGGATGGCATTAAAGCAGTCACCATGGTCATAGACCAAAGGCAGCCAAGCAGTTCCATCAAGTCTAGCCCACCTCAAGCTTTTTTGGCAGCTGCCAATGGGGTGTCATGGGGCGTTGTGACATGGTGAGGTGCCCCACAGGGTGTTTACAGGGGTCCCCACTGCAGGAGCTGCCAGCATTGCTGGGGCTTCATGCCATCCTCTGCCAGGGAGATTGGTCATTGCAGAGTTGGTGGTTGGCGTGACACTGGACATGAGCATTGCCCTGACCACTTGTGTCTTACTGGAATGTACTGGGCAAACACTGGGATGGGACACATTCCTGCAGGGCTTTAACAGGAGCTTTCTCTCCTTTCAGTTTGAAATAGAGATTCAGAGGATTTCAGAAGCTTATGAGGGTTTGGTCAAGACCACCACTAAGAGGGAGTCTCTGGACAAAGCAATGAGAAACAAACTCGAAGGAGAAATTAGGAGACTTCATGACTTCAACAGGGATCTCCGTGGTACGTTGCAGTTGCTTGTGGTTTTTTTCCCCCTCTGGTTGACATAGTGTTTCACTTACAAGCTCCAGAGCAGCAGGCTTTAGAGGAGTGGCTTCACACAATATTTAGATACATGTCGTGAGAAATAAGACAAAACTGCTGTCACCCCCCTGGTGGCAAGTAAACCTTCTGGCAAAGTGTAAGAATCAGCTCCAGATGGTGCCTTTGTGTTCAGCACTTGAAAATATGGATTTGACAGCAAGGCCACCAGTCACAGTGTCCTCTCCACTCCTAATGAGCTGAAGAGCAAATTGTAATGTAGAACAATGCTGTGTTACCCATAAATCTCCAAGGTCAGTGGCTTCACAGACCAGTAGCGAGTATCAAAGGGTATATCTTTTTAAAAAAACTTAAAATTGAGGGTGTATGTTTTCGAGAAAGGAAATGGAGGATATGCTGGATAACTATTGCCCATCCAGGTTCCTGATGGGGAGTACTTTGGTACTCACTGCTCATGCAGTGAGGTGCCTTCTGCAGGCTGACTTGTGTTTTTTACAATGGTGCAAGTTGGGTCACATGGTCTTTTTGAAGGGGGGAAGTTTCTGAAGGCAGGACCGTCCCAGGGGAAGCTGTCCTTGGCTGCAGAAAATGCCTTCTTTCTTTCCCAGGACATCCCCAAGGAGTGGTGTCACTGGGCTGGGGGCTGCCTTTCCCCAGGATGTCTTGCTGCACCAGGGGCAGCTCTTCACTGCAGGAAAGCAGCCGTCCCCTTGCAAAGCTGGGTAATTCAGATTACAGATGCCTTGTGCATTTTGAATAGTGTGAGAGATGACTGCCTGGGCATGTCAGCTGTGAATGGCAGAGGCTTTCCCCCCAGTTTCTGTGAATCTGAATAACACAGCTTCATGGAAGAGGTCAAAGGCCTCATCTTTTATGTATGTGTCAGCCTCCATTTTAATGTCTTCCTTCAGAGAGTCTATTTATACTGCTCTGCTGGCATGCGTCTTATTTTCTTGGTTGGCCTACGATTTTATATACATATATTTATACTTGAAGTATTTCCTGTTTTTTGCAGAACGACTAGAGACAGCCAATAGGCAGCTGGCCAGCAGAGACTTCGATGGGCACGAGGATAAGGCAACAGAGGGCCTTTATGCCACTCAGAGTGAGTACTGTGCTTATCTGTTTGGAAGATGCAGATAGAGAGCTATATATATATGCATATATACATGCACACACATATACATGGTGGAGTGGAGGTGAATACTTAGCTCTTAATTGTTATTGTGCTTGTGGCTTGGTTTACTTAGCTAATTCATCACATACTCTTGTTTAAGCTGCAGACTGGATTGTTTAGGGTAGGGTTTTTTCTCTCTGAGCACCAGAACCAAGCAGTGGGAGTTAATGGTAACACAACTTAGCTTATTTTTGATAAATATTTATCTGAAATTGTGAAGTGTTGCTTGCAGAGATAATCTCTAGGGATGCATGCTTTTTAGAGAAGCCAGATTCTTCTCTTGGCTGGGAAAAGCCCAGAGCGAGCTCTGCTGACTAGTTGTCAGTGACATGGTTTGACTAACAGCAGAAAGAGCAGAGCTGGACCATGCTTTTTACAAAGGACTGAAGTGACAAAGATTTTACAGCTTCTATTGCTATGAAAGCATCCATTCCCAATACACAGTAGGCTCCCATAGTGACTGGCCATGGTGCTACTGATTTCCTTGCCATGCGCTGATGTGTGTGTGACCATGCGACGTGAGCATCTGGATGCTGTGTGGCAATGTGTGGCTTCTTTTGTATCCTAAGCATCTTCAGCATGCTTCCGGAAGGGCTTGGCCACCTGGTAGCTGTGCAGTATCTTGTGAGCTTAAGTCCCATTGAAGCTCAGTGCTGTGTACAGCCAATCCTTCTGTTTTATCGCACCAAGAGCTTCCTTGGAAGATGAGCTGTAACTGCAGTGGAGAACCATCCACCTCCATTAGCATTGCAGAGGTTGGTACTACTCAACATGCCTCACCACCAGCCCTGTAATGACCACCAGCTGCTCCAAATGCTGGAGAGCCTTCTCCTGGCTCCCACCAGCAGCGATGAGGCCAGCACAGCTGATCATTTGGTACATGTGTGCACAAACCAGAAAAGAATCCAGTGATCTTTTCCATGACGTGTTAGCTGTGCCATAGTAGCAAATGGCATAAAGGGTTGTAGATACTGCTGTGAATCCAGTGGGATGATCTGTTAAGAAAATAGCATTGCTGTATAAATCTTGTCATCCTCAGGAAGAGTTCAAATGGGATAAGCTGCTCAGTGGAAATTGGAGGCTGGCATCTGCTGTCTTCCTATAGAGACAGCCTGGCAGTGTTGCTATATGGTATTAGCTACAAGGAGGAGTTAAATCCCCAGGATGGAATCAATTTGAGTTATTTTCCAGTTCATGGAAAATAAACATGCTCTGTGCTTCTACTGATAAATACCTAGCAGTGGAACTTTGCGCTGTGCACTCAGCATACTGCTGCAATCAATTCACAGCTTACAAACAAATATAGCTTTTCAGATCCTATCACATAAGAAGGTCTGGATGCTTGGAGTGTCTCCTGGCTAGGCCAGAGAGCTAAATGTTACTAATGCAATGCAGAGTGCTTCCAAGAATAGAAAAATGGGCACATGTAAAGCAGGTTCTCTTTAGTCATGTTCTTTGGGCAGCTGGGACGTGCACAGTACTGAGCTCGATATCAGGGTATCTGCCTAAAACACCCCTCTCAGAGTCCATAAAAGGTTCTGCTTGGAAATCCTCTGTTGCTGACTGCATTTGTACACTGATGTTTGTGTGTTTGGGAGTCTTCCGCAGGGGCAGACCTTGCCTGGGGTTTGGTTGCACCTCACTGCTGACCTGGGGGTTTTTGCAAGCACAGTTTGTATCGTCCTTGTGTCTTTTAATGGAATGCACACGCAGAAAACTGAGAGGAAGAAAACTGAGTTTTAGCTGCCATATATACGCTGAGATTGAAATAGTCATTTTTAGAAGAAGAGAAAAAAATTTTGTTGTGAAATTGCTGTTTTGGTTTTTCTTAAGAGTAGCAGGTTATTAAGTAAATGTGGATTAGTAAATGCTAATCTTAATTTTCATTAGGAAAGCAAAAGCAGATTTCTAGTCCCTATGTTTGTGGAAGACAGCCTGGAAACGTGGCCCAAGTTATATAACAAGACTCCAACATCAGCAGTTTCCTAAAAGTTGTCATTTTTAAGCCACTCTGGTGATGAGCTGAATAAAGAAAGATAAGATTCTTGAGACTGGTAATGCTGCACACCAATTTTTCTATGGTAAAACTCCAGTAAGAGTTAAAACTCCCTGAAAAAGAAATCTGGCAAGGCAGGATGTTCAAGGATCATTTCTCAGTTCCTCACAGAGCTTTCCATTAGCAGTGCAACAGTGCAGAGCAATCATGTGCTCTGAGATGGAGACCGGAGGTGACAAAAAATCTTATTCTTTGCAGTAATAATAGACAAAGCCAGGCCACATGCCTCCAAGTATTGAGTGCTAGGCATTTGTGCCTAAGAGAAACGCTACTGTTCTATCAGGGGCTGGAAAATACTCACACCGTGTTAATTTCAACATCATTATGTGATGTTTTGTCAGGGAAAAGCGTTGTTTTAAGGAAAACCATGAAGCAGCAACTGATGAAGGCATATGGGCCCATACAGGCGAGAGAAGAGACACTTAGGAGGAGGCTAAGAGATGCTGTGGAAAGGGAGAGGCAGGAAGATTGAGGATGGTTTCAAGGGCATGGGGCTGAGAGAAAGCTTACAATGTCATATCTTGGGAAAAATATGCTTTGGTGGAGTGTGAGAATTTTGTGTATTTTTTGGGGGGGATTTCTGAACTGTGGGAGCACTGTTTTTTCAGGTGTCTGAGACAGATCGAGGTCTGTGCCCATCCACATGGCTCTGCATCTGTTAGTGGGGATGCATGGACAGTTTTAGCAGTGTGTTGAGAGAGCCTTATGCTGCATGGAAGTGTTCAGTTCATGTGCCACAAACTTATTCATGTATCTCTGCCCCAAATATCCCAGGCAAAGAAATGTTCCCATTTCCAGACAGGAAATAATCAGGAAATAATCTACATTGCTGCTCCAGGCCTCCCTTGGCCCAGCTTTGTCAGCATCAAACCACAGCTGGAGAGGACTGAGTGAGGCTTGGACAGATGGACAGTAGCTCTGCTGCTCTTCTGGAGGGAAACCTCAATGGTCTGGGCCTGGCAGCCTGGCCCTATTTAATGTGCAGAGAATTTAGTAAAGCTGTGGAAAACCTTCTCCTGTTTGGTTGCTTGGAGTAAATACTGCTTCATTTATTTTGCTTATTATTTTGGGGTGGATACCAGCTGCTGAAAGGTCTTCAGAGAAGGCAACAAGGTCCTGTCCTCATTTCAGATTCCTTCTCACAGTCAGTCTGAGGAGACTGTCAGAGCATGAGGGCCCATCCTGCTCTCGATCCCCTGCCTCACAGCCATGGTACTTAGCTGTTCAGGAAGGTTGGGCCACTGGAGTTGGCTAGGACACAGCTTGATCTAGGTGAGCACAAGAGGTGACTCTTGTGCCCCATCCTGGTACATCAGCTGGTCCAAGGTGACTGGTAGCAGCTGCCATGACGTACACCTGTGAGACCAGGGATGGCAGATGGCCGAGCTCCTCCACACACTTGCCATGTCAGGAGCTGCAAGACTGACGAGAGACTAAGGAAGTCCTTCAGGTTTCACTGAGGAAAGGCACGGTCACCAGAAAGCATCTGAGGAATTAACAGCTGTGAGTGAAGAGCCACCATTGGGAAATGAAAACCTGCATAAGAGAAATTATTGGAAGTGTCGCAAGGGATGTGGTATGGGAGCCACTCTTGTTTGCAGCAAATCTCCTGCAGCCAAATTAGTCTCCGGCTGCTGTAATTTGATATATTTTCTCCTGCCAGCAGTGGTCATTTTGTAGTAGCAAGGACTGTCTTTTAAATATGTCCATGTTGCCACTCTGCAAGCAGGCAAAAATCAACTTGGGATGTATTGAGATGGTCATTAAATTGGTGAAATAAGTTGATACTTGGATGTAATGTGCGCTAAGGTGGGAGTCACATCTGAGTTACAGGCAAGAGATGACACAGTCTATCTTTTTCTCTAGTTTCCATTTCAAAACAGATTCAAAACTTGTCTACTTTTGGTGTATTTGCCCATCTTGACAACTCAGAAAGCCTGTTTGAGAAGTACTGAAGCAGCCTCCTTGCTTTATCCCCTTTCTTCTACCCAGCCAGAGTACAGGTGTACTATCCACAGTGTGTGGAGGTACAGCAGTCAGAGGCAGTGTGTAGAAAGCTGTGAGATTACAACTGTGAGCTGCAACAGCGAAGCCTTTTGGGACTTGTTCTGTAATGGGATGTGACAGTTACCCACCAGAACACAGAAATAGTTATTAATTGGAGTCCTTTAGTTAAAAAGGTATATGCAAGGGTAATGTAGTAAAACAGTATTTTTAGACTTTAAGGATACCTTGTTTGCACTTGAAGAGAATTTAAGGTATGTTAGACTAAGTCCGTTTTCACTAAAAGTTAATGCAAGTAAAGTACTTATAAAATGTACCTCCAGGATTTTACAGGATGAAGGTGATGTGGAGAAGTGTTGAGAGCTGTTCAGGAAATTTTTCTTGCCAGCTTTCTAGTGGTGATTATTTTGTGTATTTCTTATAATTTGTCCTCGTTTGGTGGGATAGAAAGCACAATGCAACAGTGTAGGCTGAGGGCTTCAAGTTCCCTGAATGGAAGTTGAAAATGAAGATCCAAAGTCCTGTTTTGGTATGTGTTATCCCCATGCGTAATGCAAAACACGGGTTTCAAATCCAGAGCAGAGCACGTGTGGACCCAGCATGAGGTGGTGGAGTGCAGGGCTGAAATAGCATTCATCTTCCAGCTTCCTCACCCTCTAATGACATTAGCTCCCTGATAATTTGCTCAGATTTACACTTTTCTACAATAGATATTAATGTTCCTTCTGGCTAATCTGACTGAAGTAAATATTTTTGCATTGAAGGAAGAGGTCTGCATGTCTAATATAAAATCCCTTGCCAACAAGGGAAGAAGAAGGCCACTATCACACCAAGGATGGCTTGTGGTGGCAGTCAGTGGTGCGGTGTCCGCAGCACTCACTGGGTTTTGCTTGTGGCCTTTGCAGTGATCAGCATGATGGTGTTGCTGCCAGGAATTTTTGTCATGAGGTGCCGAGTTCCTCCTTTTAGGATGGACAGCTGGGTGGATTTGGGCTCACCTTGTCCACTTTTGCCTTGTTCCACATGGCTCAGCTTGTGTACATCTCACCTTGCTGCCGGCACCTGCTGATGGTGTGTGAATTAAACGTGTTCTCATCCCATCTGATATTAAGGAAGAATGTGGCCCTGCTGGGGGTAGTTCAGGTCTGAAATGGCATGGCTTTGGCCATGTGAAGTTTTCTGACCCTGCTTGGGGGAAGGTGGATGGTTGGGCTTCCAGCTTGAGTGGTCGCATTTGGGTGGCATGGGCTGGATGTTTGGGGCAGTGTCGTGTTCTACTGTGGGGAACTGCGAGGAGTTCTTTTAAAAATGGATGGTCAGGAACGAAATTAAGCCAAATTAGGCAAACATTGTATCTGAGAACCGTTTATTGGTAATGAAAAACAAAATAAAAAGGAGTTACCTGACTAAAGAGGGCTAGAAAAGACAGAGCAAGACTAAGTAAAATGGGAAAGGAATGGGGAGAGAGAGGGAGAGGGGGGACAGAGGGGAAAAAGAAGGCGTTACAAAGAAAATGGTGACAACCATTGTTGAGGCATAACAAAACTGAATTGGCTCCTCACAGGTGGATTTCATATGTTTCAGTGTTTTTGAAGCAACTTCTCACTTCAGTTAAAAAATAGTAAATTATGCAATGCTATGTTTTAAAAATCAAAAATCAAAGCAATGATTAATTGATGCGAAATAAATTTTTGGAGGAAATTTTCCTTCCTGGAGGCTTTTCAAGTGCTCTATTTTTGTTGTAATACAGAACGAAGGCCAGATTTTGATATCTCAGATGTCACTGAATGAAACCTCGATCCCCTGCTCACTCCAGTCATTAACTGTTTGTGTTCTGACATCAGGGATCCAGTGATTGGCCTGTGACACTCATGTTCCCAGAAATGGCTCCTCAGCACTGTCAGGGCAGAAGCAGATGGAGCCAAGCATTTCCCCAGGCAGCTTGCCAGCAATGTCAATGGTGGGCCTGCAATTTGTTGCTGAAGACAAAGATGTGAGCAGAGCTGACTGAATTTAACCAGTTGTTTATTTTTTTAATGTTGTTTTAAATCTTACCCAAGAAAGGGATGTTTTTTTCAGCACAGAGGTTATCTACATGCTTTAGTCTCGCTTGTGGTGCTTAACAAGAGGGGAGCACTGATCATTGGATCCTTAAGTCCTGCAGGTCTGGAAGGTCACCCAGGACCTCCATAGGGCTGAAATGGCTCGCATGGGGCCTCCCTTTTCTCTGCATGGTCAGAGAAAGCCTGTACAGAGGCCTCCTATCGTATTCTTTGTTACTGCTTTCCCTTCTTTCTATTTTCAGGCCGTCCAGCACCAATTTGTGTTTATTAGTCAGCTTCTTCAAATTTTCTGTATGTCATGATCTCCATGCTTGCAAATAAAAAGCGCGAGGCACAGCACAGCTCACATCCATGGGGTTGAGGTTTCTTGCCCATCACAGAAGGGCAGCAGCATTGAAGCTGGCAGCTATAAGCAGCCCTTGATGTAGGGTGTTGTGTAAAAAAGGGGCAGTTCGTGCAAGCCAAAATTTTGCTGTGGGATGTACTGGCAGTTCAGCAGAATGGAAAGCTGTGAGGCAGCGCTGGGGTCCACAAGCTCTGCTAGTGCAGGTGCAGCCCAAGCTGCCACTTGTTTCTGTTGCTGGTGTAAGGCTGGGCACTGAGGGGCTGAGCCCTGGCAGTAGAAGCTCCTTGCCCACTGTGTCTCAGCACTGTGTTGTAAAGGCCCTACTCACTGCTGCTTCACATAATTTTTGCTTTCTAGGGAGGTGGCAGCTTACCTCTGGTGTGTGACCTTGTGAGCTGTCCTTATGGAGTGGCTCTTGTTCTTGTCTTTCTTTCAGACAAAGAGCACTTGAAGGAGAAGGAGAAGTTGGAGATGGAACTGGCAGCTGTGCGTTCTGCCAATGAGGACCAGCGGAGGCACATCGAAATCCTCGACCAGGCCCTAAACAATGCACAAGCCAAGGTTATCAAGCTGGAAGAGGAGGTGAGGCATGGACAATATTTCTGTGCTCTGGGGATAGACATGGCTCATGGTTAGACCTTTCTCCATCCAAGTCCTGATTCTCTTTTACCCACAGGGTGTTAGGTCTTCCTGTTTCCCTTGCACTGGCCCTTTTATAGAGAAGATGTGTTGTTATACAATACTGAGTCAAACAAGCAAGCAAAGGAGACCACAGATGTGTCTAGAGCAAAGCCTTCAATGTGTAACCGAGAACAAGATCAAATTCAACTAGCTGGTGACTGAGATAATGGTAGGATTTAACAGAATAATCGAGTAAAGTCTGACTACTCACTGGCCTGGGACTTTGATACAGATGTGTGGTGTTAGTGCATCCCCTTTCTTGCCAAATAATACCAGGAAGCTTTTGAGATGCACACAGCAGCACAGCAGTGCAGGGCTTGGTGACTTCACATCTTTAAAAATATGGCTGATCTGGCTGGAAGCCGACTGACCACGATTTAGAGCTACAGGTTTTATTTAAGAGCTGAAGAGAACCTATCATACTGTGAGACTCAAGAAGTCCAAAACTCCAAGAGGTCTTTAAGCAATAACCATATAAACCTGATAATGAAAGCAGGTATTCAGATAGGAAGAGAAATCCCAGGCACAGGGGGCTCTTTAAACTGACAGACAGAACAATGCCTAGTAGGTGGAAGCTGAAACTAGGCAAATTCAAAGTGGAAATAATGCTCAGTTTTAATTATAACTAAAAGTGACATTATCAGTTCTCCATTACTGGTGAAGAAAGTCTCAATTTATTGTATTCCTTAAGGACCTTCAAATCAGGAGGTGTGGATCTAGTAACTATTTGAAAGTCCTATGCATTCTAGCAGACTGGTCAAGACTGTCAAAACAGGCTTTTTTGACCTTTTAGACCCCTAAAATCTCTGTCCGTGGGACTAACAGAGGGAGAATGTTTTATGGGAAGTAAAAGAAACATAATCTTTACTACCTGAATTGGCAGGTCATTGGTGAGGGGAAGGCCATTGGTGAACCTCTACCCTAGCAGATTTGGTAGAGGTTCAGGCTCTGTCACAGACTGTTGGCAAGGTCTTGGGCAGCTCAGTTCCCCTCCAGAGCCTCATTTTCCACCTGCATCCTCCCCAGGGCTGGCCAGGGGCAGGGGGAATCCACAGGAATCTGCTGGGGGTATGGATGCAAAGGGTCTTGTGAGGAGCAGAGAAAGCCTTTCCCAAATACCTGCAGTTAAATTAAGTGCTATTCATTGTCTTGGAAAGATGGAGGGACAATTGGCCTCAGTGATTTTTGAATGTTTTTTATTGGGGTATCTAATGATACCCCAATGACAGACCCCCTGTTAAGGCTAATCAGTGCTTACTTAGAGTCTGGAAAATTTAAGGTACTGAGCGCTGAAGGCATTGCTGGTTTGTACCTGACCATTGGCCCGTTCTGACTCCCTGTTCAGAAACATTTTGAAAACTCCATTTCCTTGGATGGATGCACTCAGCAGCAAGAAGAGGATCACATTAAGTTTAACTGCTCCTTTGTTAGTTCGACTAAAGCCTGCTCACCAACCTGGTGTATTTGGGGCTGTCCCTTTAGGGTAGCTGCAGGAGCCAGCGTATCTTTAATCTGTACATAATTCACTTGACACCGTTCAGCTTAAAGGCAACCTGAGGTTTTCTATTTGCATTTCATTACAAAGGGCTGAATAAAGGAATGTTTTAGGTGGCAACACCTGCTTCTATACTCATGGCATCATGCAGGGGATGGGAAGAAATCGTGTTTTGCTCGTGTCTGGTCCACAGACTGTCAGTGTGGTATTGGCAGGTAACATTAACTTGCTGAGTAGAGGCTAGTGAAGGCAGAAGCATATACAGTGATTTCCAGGCAGGTGGTTCAAGAACCTACCTAATACCTGCTGTGTTGTAGTAAGTATGTTTGCAGCCTTAGGGCTCTAAGAGCTTTGCAGTAGTCAGGTTTTAGTCTAGTCATCCAGCAGAAATGTGCTTCTGCTGGATCCTGGATTGTGGACTGGTGGAGCTGAGGAGAGGTTAGATGTTCACCTCTAGGGAGCTCTTAACCTGCCCAGGGCATGGCAGGTGTTATGGAGGTGGTAACTTCCTGCCTGGGGCACTGTAGGTGTTACAGAGGTGGTAATCTCCTGCCTAGGGCATGGCAGATCTCAGAAGTGACATATATGAAAGTGATGCAGTGGTATTTGCCAGAGTGTATCAGAGTCCTCAGCCTGACAAACACATGTTGATCTGGTACCTTTTAACTTCTTTTTTCAGTCTAGGAGCAGTTCAAATAAATTTTAGCCCAGCTGCTGTGTTTTAATTGTTCAAGGCAGTGTCAGGCAGGTTGGCTGAAGTGCGGTTAATCTGAGACTGCCAGCATGTGCCCAAGCTCCAGCACTCACTTTCCCTTTTGTCCTGTTTCATGGCTGAATCAGAGCACCTTTTCAACAGTCTCCAGTGTTTCTGGATCTTAATTAGACACATGCAGAAGATAAGTTGCAATGTTAAACCTTCATTTTAAACCAGGGATTTTTACTATAATTGGGAATATATTGAAGAAAACACAAATTCAGTCAAATGAAAATGACTGTTATTATTGTTAACAGAGCTCTAGCTCATGCACTGCTTTGTAAATCCACCCAAATTTCTTATACCACCAGGATGTAATTAACAGCGTTTTAAATCAAGCCTTGAGAAATTAGCAGTAGCTACTAAGTTGAATTAACATAAGATAGTCTTCTATGTAAATCTGCATTATCCTGAGTGCCTGCTAGGAGAAGGATTTAATTCAAAATGTGTAGGTGGTATTATCACCACATGTCATTTAGCAGACTGCTGCTGGAATCAGTGTCTGTTCCATGCTTTGAATAGAAAACTGAATAATTTGGAGAGGGCTCGGAAAGCAGCTGTACAATTTATTTGGGGTCCAGAAGCCGTTCTTTGCTGGGAAGAATTAAAGTGAAAAGTTGGCTGAGCTTCGGTTCATGCACATGAACATGAATCACTGAATGGGTAAGATTAGAAGGGGCCGCAGTGGGTTCATCTGGTCCAACCTCCCTGCTCAAGCAGGGTCATCCTAGAGCACATGGCACAGGATTGTGCCCAGATGGTTCTTGATCATCTCCAGTGAGGGAGACTCCACAGCCTCTCTGGTCAATTTGTTCCAGTGCTCGGTCACCCACATAGTAAAGAACCCCCAGGTCCTTCTCTGCAGAGCTGCTTTCCAGCAGGTCAGCCCCCACCCTGTACTGGACTGTGGGGTTATTCCTCCCCAGGTGCAGGGCTCTGCATTTGCCCCTGCTGAACTTCAGATGGTTCCTCTCTGCCCATCTCTCCAACCTGTCGAGGTCCTTCTGAAGGGCTGCACAGCACTCTGGGGTATCGGCAACTCCTCCCAGCTTTGTACCTGCAGGGAATTTGCTGAGGAGGCATCTACCCTTTCACCCAAGTCATTGATTTATAGGTTAAACAATGCTGGGCCCAATATTGAACCTTGGGGGATGCCACTAGTGACAAGCCTCCAACCACACCCTGTGCCACCCTCTGGGATCTGCTGTTCCGCCAATTCTCAATCCTCCTCACTGTCCACTCATCCACGGTTCCTGAGTTTACCTATGAGGATGTTGTGAGAGACAGTATTGAAAGCCTTGCTGACGTCAAAATAGACAATATCCGCTGCTCTCCCTTCATCCATCCAGGGATGGATGAAGAAGGGATTGCTGTCAGAGAGATTAAACATTGCTATTTAACATAAGAGGAAATAATGAGATGCAGTGTTTGGAGGCTGAAGCTGAGCAAATCAGGCTGGAAATAAAGAGTTAAGAGTAATTAACACTGAAACAATCTACTTAGCATGATAGTGGATTCTCCATCTCTTACAGTCTTTCATTCAAATCTCGTATCTATAGGATTCAGTTGTTCAAACTGGAGTTACATTTCTAGCACAGATATTTTTCCAAGACCCACTCATCTTTACTCAGATTTATTTGCTTGGATCCCCTTTTAGCCTTAGCTCTTCTTTATCTTTATTTTCCTAATCCCCAGGACAAGGGCAGTGTTCAGGCAAGTTTGCTGATCTAGTGAAGAAGTGAATTGTTTAATTAAGTGCTTCTTGCTCTAGTAGATCACAGTTTGGAAACAGAACAAGAAGTAATTTGCTTAAATTGCATAAGAGAAAGCCAGATTAGGCATTAGGGTAAAAGTTTTCTGGCAGAAAAAGAAAATAAGCTGTGAAGTAGTTTACAGGGTTAGGTTGTGTAGTTCCTACCCCTGGGTGATTTTGTAAGCAGCTTATACAGATATGTGCCAGGTTTTATGTACAGTTGATCCTACCATGCAGCGGGAGGATGGATTGGTACCTCTCCAGGTGCCATCCAGTTTTAGGTTTTTTTGGAGTCTATGTGTCTGTGAGGTGTTGGAGCTTAGTGTCACATGTCTCTGATTGTAGTCACCCCTCTCTTATGGATCCACGCTTCACTGGCAACCCAAATTAATTTGAATTACAACATTTTGTACTTTGTGTTTTAAATGCATGGATGATTTTTTTTTGCTTATGAATCTACATGCAGAATAGAAAAGTCAGAATTGGCTCGAGAACCTCCCTACAAACTTGTGAATGTGAGAACTGTCTTGTTGCACATCTCCTGCAAAATTGTTTTCGAAGGCGGTGGACACATGAGCAGTGCCTCACCCACAAGGGCAGAGGTGTGAGTGTGTGAGCCCTGGGGCTTACGGGGCTGCTCCAAAGCCAAGTTGTGGCTGCTGTGATACAGATGGACCCTGCAGCATTTGGCCTGACATGGGAGAGCAGATGAGGTCTGCTGCCAAAGAGAGACCCTGGGGGAGCTCCCTAACCCTCTCTGATCCATGCTGGTGTGGCTGGAGGTGACACAAACACCTTCCTACTGCCAAAATAGCACATTCAGCAAGAAGCCTCTGCTGTGTGGGTCTTGCCAAGTCATGAGCTCCTGAGGAATGCAGTCTTCATGCTGCTGCCAGAGACTAGTGGGGATTATAATCTCATTAATTTTCATGGAAAGCCCAGGGAGCTGTAAGCATTAGCCTAGATTGCAGCAGGGCTAAGGAGGTCATTCTGCCAGTTGTTGGTGCCACTTGTTAGGGAGGTTTGTTTAGACCAAGCTATGCTTTTGCTGTGAGCAAGCCTGTATTTCACTTCACCTGTGACATGGATGGATTTAGGGTGACAGAAGAGGAATTCTTACCCCTTTTGGGGTATGCTGCTTGAGCAATCTCTGTCTGTAAAACTCTGCATTGCAAACTCCTCGTGTCACGTTTAGCCCTTCAGTAATTGCATTATGGATGTAAAGAGGGCCTGGCTTTAGCTGCCAGGACACCCCATCTCCAGATCAGCATGGACAAGCCTGTGAGCAGCATAGAGTAGGTGGAGCGCTTCTGGCTGCTGGCACTCTACTTGTTCCACCTGTGTTGAGCAAATATGCAGGAGTGAAAAAAGAACGCCTCTGTTTGGGTGCAGGCAGTGTGCTGAATGTCACTAGTCAGTAAAATCCACAGGGATTCCTCTTAACTGGGTCCAGCCTGTGTGTTTGCCCAAAGAGTATCCACCAACGTGACAGCTCTTGCTTAGAAATGGCCAGGGGGGTTCATGGTTAGCAGATCCCCTGTGGGTGGAAGGTCTGGGCAGCATTCCTTCTGAAAAGAGTAAATCTGCCCCAGCAATGCCTGCTGTGCCCGTTCCCTGCCCATCAAAGAGGCACCATCCTTTCCCTAGAGAAACTCTTGGAAGCCAGTGTCCAAAGCCATGCTCGAGCCCAGTGCCTGCCTGCAAGTGCACAGAGGTCCCAGTGGCCCAGGGTGGGGTAGAGTGCCCTCCAGAGTGCTGACTCCTGTACCCCACAGCTGCGCAGGAAGCAGGCCTATGTGGAGAAGGTGGAGAAGCTGCAGCAGGCGCTGACACAGCTGCAGGCGGCCTGCGAGAAGAGGGAGCAGATGGAGCGGCGGCTGCGCACACGCCTGGAGCGGGAGCTGGACTCGCTGAGGATGCAGCAGGTGAGGACAGGGTGATATGGGCAGGACCCCAGCGTGGGGCCTTTGGTGTTGATTTTAACAGAGATAGTCACTTGCAGCCCTGCCAGGTGCCACCTTGCTTTTGGATTCAGGTCGCTGGGCTTTCCTCCTAAACCACTCCTTTGGATAGGGTCCTGGATCATTGGAAGTGTTCAAGGTCATGTTGGATGGGGCTTTGAGCTTGTGAAGTTTTCCCTGTCCATGACAGGAGGGCTGGATTTAGATGATCTTTGAAGGTCCTTTCCAACCCAATCCACTCTATGACTCTTATTCGTGATCTTCAGCAGAGGATGTGGCCATTCTTCTGTGGGGCTCTGGACACAGCTGAGCCCTTCCTGCTGCTGGGCTGGGATAGCCTGACTCCTGTGACCAAGGGGAGGCAGGGGAAAATGTCCTTCCAGGTGTCTCTCTCTAGCAATGACAGATTGTGCAAAAATCAGCTCCACACAGAAGGAGGAGAGGAAAGGTGTGGTACACATGAGATTTACCCCAAAAATTTTAGCTGATGTTTCATTGAAAAGACCAAGCGGGATGATGTGGTATCTGATAGGAGCAAGACCTAGGCCCGTATTTGTTCTGTGCAAAGCTTGATGTATGTGGTTCACAGAAACCTCAACCCATGACATATCTGGAGCCAAGTGATGTCATCTTCAGACAATAAATTATTTATATATCAGTCCAGTCCAGAATGGGCTAGGAGTATAGATTTGCATTTCTGTGTGTCCCCTATTTTTGGCAGCCCTGTGTCCTTAGAGGAATACTGTTATACTTGTATTTTATGCACAGTTATTCCTTTGTTATAACACCTTCATCCCTAAGTCCCAAGGTCCAGTTGTCTCTGAAAAGGAAAAAAATAAAGCATGAGGAGGTTTGCAGGGAGAATTTCCAGGCTGCAGCCTGCACCAAGTGCCAAATACATGGACATTGGCTCTGGAGGAGAGTGAGCAGATATGCTCTATGTATCAAACTACAGCTTGGGGAAAAACCAGCAACATAAGCAAAGCATGATGCTCCTGGAACTCTTGAAGGGCTCACTTGTATCTGTCATCGCAGGCATCTGCTACTATAACCTTTCCTTATTTATAAGCCATTAGTGGACACCAAAGCAGCTGTTACACAGAGCTTGTGCTGCCAGAAAGCAGAGGGGCTGATCCTGCTGGCAGGATGCCATTGGGAAATAGCTCTACGGTCAGGGTCAGTGTCAGTGGTTTGCAGAGTCATGAGGCGGCCAGACCTGAGAGCATCCCCTTCCTTCCGGCAGCCCCAAGGCAGGGCAGGCCCCCCAGCACCTTTCCCAAGGTATCACTCTGCTGCTGCTCCCTGCAGACCCTTCTCATTCATCTCGGCTCTTTCTTGCTGCCACAGGAGTGTGTTAGGTCTTTCTGGCCCAGTCCACCATGGGCTTGGTGTTCAACTCTTCTCAGCTCCCCCTTAGCCAGCTCTCCTCCAGTTTAACAAAGGAATTACATGGGGTATGACATGCTAATGCCATTTGAGAAAAGAACATTTGAGAAAAATACAACTAAAATTCAAGTGAAAATAAAACTAGAACGAAGAAAGGCTGGGATTCAGAGACAAATTGATACATTAAATAACAGGGATGAACTGTCACTGAAGTTCTTGTCTTGGGAGTTCAGGCTATGTCTGTTCATTTCGGCAGGAAATTCCTCTGTAACTTACAGACTGTTTAATTTTAAAATTTTTTTGGCACTGTAATTAGCAATTGGCTTTTGGGTTGACATAGTTTTCAAATGCCAGCATCCATTCCATCTAGTAAGTTTTAAGGAGAAAGATACTGTAAACTTCTTGTCTCATCTATCAGCTTTGAGAGAAAACTTCCGGGTATTTTTACTACTGTTATCCATACTGTTTGTTTATGAGCCACAATGCTGCAGAGAATCACGTGGCATCAAAATACCCTAGCTTTTTGCTTCAGAACTGTCTTCTCTGAGTTTGATCAAAGTTATAGCTACTGAAACATTTTCTCATTGCAGAGAAAAAAAAGGAGATTTTCTTTTCTCATTTTTACCAGAGTCAGCAGAAGGGACCCAGCACACAAGGAGACAGTGAGCCAGAATCCCTTCTGTCCCTGGCTTTCTGGTAGCTGAGTCCAAATGGCAAATCTTCCTTATCTCTGACGCACAAATTGGGACCAATAAACAAACTCTTTCAGTCAGCATTGCAGGCTCAGTGTGCAGGGCTGGCAGATGTTTTGACTCAGCAGATGACGAGCACCCATGATGTCCCAAGATACCATTTGTAGATCAGGACCCCACTTCCAAAATAGTACCTTCCTGCCAGAAATTTGACAGTATTTTTGCAGGAGCAGAGTCACAGCCTTTGTTCCCAAGGGCTGCTCCATATTGCATTTCCAGAAAGCATCTTCCAAACATGTTACTGCACCAGAGGCAAAGGCTGCAGCCCTTCCTTGGTATCTCTAGTTTCTATGGTGCAGCTTTGCCAGTGGAACTTCAAGGTGTAGCATGAATAAGAAGCCAGTGCTCCTGAGACATGGTTTCCTCTTTAGCACAGTACTGTTCACCATGGAGTATAACAAATCTCTTGCATTTTTTATTTAAAATTTAATTTATTTCTACTGAATTCTCCCAGAGCTTCATGCCTCTCCCCTCAGTGTGCGCTCATCCCTCTGCTGAGCCAAGGACTGGATCTCCATCCGCCTCCGCTCTCTATCGGCAGTGACAGGAGCTCAGGGTAGCTACCCATGCTGCTTAGGTGACTTAATTAATGCTGTAACTGGGTGGAATGAATCCTGCCTGGACAAGCACTTTTCTTGCAGCATAGATGGAAAGAGTTACACGCCCATTGCTGCTTGTCGGCCACCCCACGGTGCCTGGGGCACTGCCCCTCTAGTTAGAACTAGCTGTTACACCACAGAAAGCATCCCCTGAGGGCACAAGAGAACTAATGTGCCAGAAGGGACAAGCTTACATGCATGTCTGGGATATTTTCCCAGCTGCTGCTTTAAACAGGGTACCATGTAACTAGGTCACAAGGTGCTTTTTTTTCAGCTTTAATATATAAACCCTCTGGAAATAACAGCCTGTCCATACTAAGCACTGCCCAGCCATGGGCATGAACTCCCAGCAAGAAGAATATATTTTAAAGCTTCACTGCTTCTTTTCCTACCAACTTTTTTTCCTACTTTTTCCCTTGGCTTGGGGTATCCCAGGAAATCTCTGCACATCCATGGTAGCAGCCAAATCCCTGCTTCTGTCAGCATGGTCTGGGGAAGCATGTGCTGGGGTTGCACATGTGGTCGACTCACCTGTTCTGTGAGCTAAGGGGTTTAGCCTGGGGTTTCCACCTGCCCCTGTCAAAAGACATGGGGATGTCTTTGTGTGTGCCAGGAAAATGAGGAAAAAAGGGCCAGCAGCTCCCATGCTTGGCAGGGCATGAATATCTGTCGCTGTTTCCACTGGCAGAGGCAGGGCAGCTACCAGGCAAGCAGCCTTCCGGAGCATAATGCCCCAGCCCTCATGGAGCTGGTGCGGGAGAAGGAGGAGAGGATCCTGGCCTTGGAAGCTGACATGACCAAGTGGGAGCAGAAGTATCTGGAGGAGAGTACAATCCGGCACTTTGCCATGAATGCTGCAGCCACAGCTGCAACAGAGAGGTAAGATGACCTTGCTGCAAGCAGGCAGCTCTGTTCACCATGGAAAGCATGGTGGATGGATGTTGCTTGCCTTTCCCTGTTGAGTCGCACTGCCAGGCTTAATGCACTTTTCTGGGGTGTCATGCCAGTGAAGTACAATAGTTGGTTAAGACAGGATTTATCCTTCTGACCGGGTCCAAAAGTTTATCAAATCTAGGCATCAAATTCAAGCAATGGTGTCTGGCAATCTGAAGGTGCCAAATTACACAGCACAGGTAAGGCAGCTCCTCCCAGCACACCAGCGGAGTGAGCAGGGACTTGGTATATGGCTGCACCCATCCCATGGCCTGCAACAAGGTTGTTTAACCTAGTTTTAAAAACCTGTAATAAGGGAACTTTTGTTGCCTAAATCCCCTTTTTCACCACTTCATTAATCTTCAAACTAAAATGTTTTTCCTGATAGCTAAGCTAAACTTCTTTACTGCAAATTACCTCCATTGATTCTTGTCCTTCCCAGGCATACAGGATGAACAACAGAACACTGTTGATGTTCAAACAGCCTTGTAAATATTGGAAGACAGATATTCCCTGTTGTATCTTCCCTGGTCTGAACTAACTTCCTCCCTTCAGCCATTCCTGACATCTCCTAGTGTAAACCCTTTCCCATTCACATTGCATATGTCTGGACTATTTGTCTCTAGTTTGTCTGTGTCAAAGCATGGTGGCCAAAAGCATAAAAGGCAGTGAGACTTCCCAACCATCAGGAGGATGGGATAATTAACTTCTCACCCCAGTTTCTTAGGAACCAAATCCCCAGAAAACATCCTAAAATGAGTTTTCCCTTTGAAATGCGTTTAGGTACGTGACTCAGGCTGGACTTTTCTTTTGCACTCCAGTCTAGGCAGCAATTCCTCTGCTGTTTTACAACTTCTAAAGTTGTGGAGCTTTGTTACTGGTTTGTGATGTAGTCTTGTTGACTTGGGATCTGGTGAGTGGGTTCCTCTGATGTCTGACCCTATCCATCTGGATGGCTGTTAGCTCTCTGTGGGTCACCCATGACTCCAGCACGCTCTCTGTTTCTTTAACCCAGTTAAATTAATGGCATTAATGACCCAACCCAAGCCAAGAGTAGCCTGCAACAGGATGCCTCGATGCTGGGTAGCCATCCGCTTGACAGGCAACTATCGCTAGCTCGCTCTTTGAACATGGATTTGGGGTTTTCTTTGCAAGTTTCAATCTCACTTGCAAAAGCCACCGTCACAGTCTCAGGAGCCTGACTCACTGTGGTGAACCTCTTTGCCAGGGATGCCTCGGCCCCAAGCCACTCACACAATGGCAGCTACGGCGAGACGGCGCTGGAGGTGCGGGGCTGGCAGGAGGAGGAGGAGATCGTGCAAGCCAACCGCCGTTGCCAGGACATGGAGTACACGTAAGGGATGCTGTGCCATTCCTGCTTGTTCTGGTGGTGGGGCTGGGTTCAGGTAAACCAGGATGCCCTTCTGTTCCTTCCTACATGCCTGGAAAGGATGGACTTGGCTTCACTTTGACTTAGTTTTGCTCTTCAGCATTCGAACGGGGATTAAAAAGTTGTTGTCATTAGATAACTTACTCCCTAGCTTCCTGTTAAGCCTTCTGTGGCAAACCCAACATTTTTACAAAACAGAGGGTGTTCCACTATTAAAAGTAGTCTGTCATGCAAGGACACAAATTTGCAGACACTTTTATAAATAAGGTGGTTTTTTTGCTTGCAAAAAATACCAGTGATTGTTTTTACTGGGTTTGGGTTTTGTTTTTCACTCACAGATGCAAGCTACTCCTGCTTCCAGGGAAGTAGTGGAGTTTTGCCACTGGCTTCATAAATATAGATAAGCATCTTGTGTTTACATTGCTAATTAAACATGTGATGATGAAAACTAATGCTTTTACTGCTTCACAAAGTGCACCTGCGTTGTACTGTATATTGCACAGCACAGTCAGGGTAGTCATTTGACTGTCACAATGTACAAATTTTTGAAAATTATAGTTTTGTAGTTGTTCAGTATGATTTGGTGTTAATCATTCCTGGAGAAGAGTTCAGATAATCCCTTTTTTTTAGTGATTTGAGAGTCTTCAGGGTCTGTATGAGAGAAATAGCGAGCTTTGCTCTGCTCTGAACACCATGGGCTGATTGTTTCTGCAGCAGTAGGGGAGAAGGAAGAGTCCAGACCACCTCTTAGAGAAACCAAAAGGAGCCTTTCCACTCACTTCAGCAGGTCTTTACTCCAGCTGACAACAAATCTGAATCCTGAGGTTAACTCACAGTCTGCCAAAGCACAGTTTCCAGATTTGGCCCTGATGAATTACAGGGGTGAAAATTGCCTATGTGTTTGTATTGTAAACGTAGCAATGTGCAGCCTGCTCAGGATACTGCCCACTGCTCCTGCTGGGTTAATAAAACCGTAGCATAGATGGGTTCAGTTAACCTTGCAGAGAGGTTTTGGCTTAATAGCTAGAAATGCTGTCTGTTTTGAGGTGCATGGTTATCTGTGGAGGAACTGCTGGGAGCTGCCTTGTCCAAGTATCTCAAATCCAGAGAGGACAGAGCAGCAGGGCATCTGCCTGGGGACCTCCCTGCTGCCCCTGGATGTGGAGACCTGCCCATATGAAGGTTTTTTCCATTCCCGTAAGCAGAGCATTCATATTTTGGCAGAATAAAGAACCTCCATGCCAAAATAATTGAGAAGGATGCCATGATCAAGGTCCTTCAGCAGCGGTCACGGAAGGACCCTGGGAAAGCTGACAGCGCCAGCCTGCGACCGGCTCGCTCCGTGCCCTCCATCGCCGCTGCTACAGGCGTGCATTCGCGCCAGACCTCGCTCACCAGCAACCAGATAGCTGAGGAGAGGAAGGAAGAAAAGCTCTGGAAGGGAAGCATAGGTGAGTTCAGCTTGTGTTTAGGCTTTGGCTCATGCATCGCTTCGTTGTAATCCTTCTCCTTGAGCTTAGCAAAAGTGCCTTGGCACGCATTACCCTGACAGCTCATTTCCAGAGCACTTTCCATGGGCAGAAAGTATGTCCTTATGCGTAAGTCAAAAATCAGTCATTCTTTAACCTTGTATTGTATCTTAATGACATTTTTAATTATATTAAATCATTCTGCACTGATTATAGAAAGCCATAGTTGAGGGAAGTCTTCCCAGATCCAAGCACATAATGTTTGCAACTTTATGGGAGTAAATAACAAATTTGGGCTAAGAGTAAAGCCTGAATAAAGTTAATCTAGAGGTTGAGCATCCCTTTGGATAGGACAGCATGATGTGATGTGGCAGATAAATGGGAAAATGAGTGTAGGACTGCCCGTTGTTTGGGGCCACGTAGGATGGGGGTGTGCAGGTGTGTCACACCTGTAGGCTGTGTCGAGAGTAAGTGCCACTAGGATGGGTGTGCACAAGGGGAGGTAGGGAGGGAAAGCTGCTTTCAAAAAGCTGTTTTGTAGGAAAGTACCATATGGATGCCAGAAGAAGCAGCATCAAGGGGAAAAGCTAAGCCAAACTAAATGAGTGGAGACATACCCATGTCTTGTAGCTCCAGGGTGGGATGTGGGACAGCACATACATTTGGGACAGGATGTGACTGACCTCTATGTGTTTTCAGGGCTGCTCTTGGGGAAGGAGCACCATGACCACCCATCAGGCCCCTCACTGCCTCCTCCTCTGCCCTCCTTGTCTTGCATGCCCATGCCAGTGCCGGCAGCCTCCCATGCGAAGACGGGCAGCAAAGACAGCAGCACGCAGACGGACAAAACTGCTGAGCTCTTCTGGCCCGCCACTGCCTCCTTCCCCGGCCGGGGACGCCTGGGTACCACCCCATCACACAGCCCAGCCCCACGGCCCCTGGGGACACGAGTGGCCAGCGAGAAACTGGGTGAGCTCTGCCAGATCCCTGTGTCAGTGCAAAATGCCAGCACCCCCGGGGCTATCAGCAGTCCCCAGAGACACATCAGTTTTAATGGGGGGAAGGTGTGTGTATGTGATGCTGCCACAGTTTGTAAGGTGCAGTGGAGGTTTCTTCGAGGAAACTAAAATTGTTGAGAGAACTTTCTAAGGCTGCCCAGAGCGGCTTTGCAGAGCTTTGTGCTCAGCAGCTTCTGTAGAGCTTTGTTCACCTGTGGCAGGCAGAGTTTGTAATTATTCATGCTGCCACATAAAAAATTGTAGAGTTTCACACCATGAAAATACTCCACACCTGCTTGCATACTCAGACTCTTTTTTTTCAATTGAAAGCACAGTTAGTTAAAGCACCATTTTCTCCCTAACTTTTAAAGGAAAGCTGGGGGAAATAGTAAGGAGAAAGTGGAGATCTTTTTTTAGGGGGGATGAAGAAGTACAATTTTTATTATTTTTGAAAGGTGGAAACTGCTGGTTTGCAACCCTAGCAAAGGAGACATTTATTTTATGCACATTATTTTGAAAAAACCCATTTCTTACACATTCGTCTCCTCTCAAAAGCAAGCTTTCCCTCTAAAAACATGCTCTGTATCATTAAAAGGGCTGACTGTCACAGAACTAGATGGTCTTTAGCATCCCTTCCAACCCAGACCGTTCTATGATTTTAGCTAGTGAGGTCCTTTGGTCTGTATCTCTTAAATACATTTTTGTGCCTGTCCTCGGGGTCTGTGCACACTGACACACCTGCTGTCATTGTGTGGAGAATTCAGCATCACACGTTCTTAGTGCCCTGAACAAATTTGGCTTTCAGTGTGTGGGATGTACAGGTAATACATGCCCCACCTTCAAGGAATGGGTTGATACTTGCTTTGAACAATTTGCTGTTGAATTTGGGCTGAAGACCAACTTTCCCTTCTTTCCATTACAGAGAACTCCAGCCACGGGAAGCTGCCTGACAGCAAAGGCAGAGTGAGCAGCCTGCTCCACAAGCCTGAGTTTCCAGACACAGACATGATGGAAGTCCTCATCTGAGCAGAGGACAACATCTCTGGGGTTTTGTGTGTGTACAGCCAGGCCCAAGATGGTCCTCGGTGTGCCAACCTTGAAAACTAACCCTGAGAGTGTAAAAAAAGACTGAGTTTATGCCCAAATTGAAGGTAGAGTCTGATATGTTGAGACTTTTGACCAGGCGAGAAGTCAAGAGCACTGAAGAGGAGCAATGAAATGAACATCTGGGTTTTTCTGAACAGAAAGCATCGTTGAAAATGGAGAGTGGTTTGAGAAGGGGATCGTTGAGGAAAAAGGCAACTGTGTTTTCTGGCGTGAAGAGAAAGTAGTGAAGTTACAGTCTGGTTGCACGCTGCCATTCTGTTTTCCTGCCTCTGCAACCAGGACAGGAAGTGAAATCCCATCTCTTTGGAGGCCAGAGAGAGTTTCTGAGTAATCCAGGAAAAACTTGCGTCTTCCTCAGTATCAATGCATTTCTCAAAAGTTTCAGTGTCAAAAATTTCACTTCTTAATTTTTGTGAATAATTGGTCTGTAGATGTGAACGGCAGGTTCTTGTAAGCATTTGTTTGATGTGGCATTGGTGTGGTTTTCCTGGGCAGGCAGGTCAGGTGCCTCTTTCCTGGCTGGACAAGTGTTTCTCTTGGAGCTGAATTTACAGTACAAATATTCATGTCTTGCAACCTCAGAGCTTGCTGAGACTTCTTTTTTTGGTAGGAGCAGTTGTTGGCTGGAATTCTCCTGGTGGATGAATGTAGAAGAGGGAGGGGGGACCCTTCTGAAGCAAACTCTGTTGTAGCCATAGGAAGGTTTCAGGAGGGAAAGTTGAGGGAGAATCCCAGCAGCTCCCTAAGGGGCTGTGCACTATAGAGTTCCTTCAGACAGGAGCTGCGTGATGTGTTTTTAGAGGAGTTAAGCTGGGTTTGCATGTAAGATCAGAAGATACCTCTTTCTGGGCACTGGTTCATAGTATTGGAAGAATCAATGTGTTTGTGGTAAAAACAAGATTTTTCCTTACTTTGAATTCTTATAGCCAAATCCTACCTTCCTCGAGCATACAAACTTGCTGTTCAAGCTGATGTGGGACTGGACATTAAAGGGTGTAGGAGCAGGCTGGGAAGGGTTTAACTGCAAAGCAGTACGTGAGCATCATGTGTTTTCTGTGCTGAGCTGCAGGTTTTTTTCACCTTATTTTACCCATGGTGGAACATTTCTCATTTTCAGCTTTGTCCCTGAATTCAGTAAGAGGCAGCTAGTTCACCCTCTGTGTTACTCATTGCTTCGTGCACTGCACATGCCGATAGGGAAATTTTCCTATGGGAGGCATTCCTGTATTGGCTTTGCGGTTCCTGAGTCTTGTGGTGCACCACAATGACTTTATGGAGAGCTCGGCTTTGGGAAAAAGAGCAATGAGATCTAATGTGAAGCTGCCTAGAGTGGAAAAGTGATGGGTGCTAGAAGTAATTGTGCACTCAGGGCTGGCTCGAGGTCACCTCTTCCCGTAGGTAACAAATCAGAGCCCTTGTCTATTGAGAACACTAGGCTTTTTAAACTCTGCTTTTGCCGAAAACTGAGGTCCTTGTGAACTCAAAGCCTTCATGGGCCAGAGCCTCGTGCTCAATACTGCCTGGCTGATACCTTTTTTTTAAAAAGAACAAAATTGCTGTGTCAAAGCTATGCACTTATTTTTGCGTGTACCTAGAATTAGACGTATGTTGTTGTCACCCTCTTTCTGAGTTTTGCACTTGTTAAACATAGTGGTAGGTCAGTTGTGCAGGAAGCAAACTATGTGTTTCAAGTATTAGCGGCTTTGCATTGTGAAACCAAAGGTGTAAAACCCTTGGAAGATGTTACACAGCTTAATATATGCCTTGTAAGATAATTTTATTTTTTTCTCTAAAGTTAATTTAAACGTTGTAATTGTTTGCATAAAAGCCAGGACCGCGCATGACATCACCGCTGACCCACCTCCGTGGCCCTTCCTCAAGTGTCTGTGGTAGGAATGGGGCAGGAGAAAGACGAATCAAGGGAATACAAGCGAAATGTTGGGGACTATTTAATTGCATCACTTTTTATCCAAGAAATAAGGATACCCAGGTGCTTGGATGTCCCTAAGCATTTTGTTAGCAGCTGTAATATTTCTTTTCCTGAAACTCTTTAGTAAGTTGTGTGCAGGCAGACAGTGAGGCGTCCAGGAGAAACGGTGCTGGATCAGCATAGATCAGCTCTCTGTTATGTTTGGTAGTGGTTCAGCTTGATTTCTCCAAGTCAGCTATGGTACAGCACTCCTCCTTGTGGAGACCACAGTCTCTCCAGTTTCTGTTATCCAAAGCTGGCTTCACACCTGATGCTGCCCCAGATTCATGGTCACATACAGGAAACTGTTAGAGACTGTGTGTAGGCAACTCCTGTTGTAGGCAACAGCTCAAATAAACCAAAAGGTTCATTCTCACCAATTGTGTTGAACTCAAGAGATGTTAATTTTTCTGGAGGGGAAGTCTGGAGGACCAGTGTGTCTCCCTCCAGCCCAAGCACTAGCAGGACTTGCATGGAGTACTACTGCCATATGTCAGTCCTGCTCAGCAGAGCAGCGCAGCTCCGTTTTTGCTGGCTTTCCCAGTTCTTTGAACTGTTTTGTGGTTTTGGGAAACTGTGCTGTAGCCATTCCAGGTGGTGTTGGTGGTAACTAGTTGTAAAATACTGTCATTTTTTATTGTTGTTGGTTGTATAGAGAAGTTTGTGTACAGTGTCGTACAGCTGGAGGGTTATTTGTACATAGGGGGGAAACAAAGAACGTTATGTGTCACCCCCAGCAAATGTTGATATTGTTGGTCAGCCAAAGATTTCTTATTCTTTGCTGTTTAAATTTGTGCCTTACTGTTGTATATAATAAATGTATAAACATGTTTATTTTCTCACTTTTCCAGCGTGAATACATTGAGTCCTCCGGAAGAAAGGACTTTAAAAAAATTCTTTAAGCTTTGCAAACAATGTGCTAAGACTAAGATGGGATACCTCAGGGACTTTTAAGGTTGCATCTTCTCCATTTTTCACAGTTGTTAATGAAAGGCCCCACAGCAGGTGACACCAGTAGGTGTACGTGGGCATGATACGAGTGGGTCTCCAAGGCAGAGGATCAAACTGGGAGCTTGCCCAAGCAAGAAGAGCATGATTTTAGTGAGATCATCTTCACTGGAAGGAAATGAGAGTGGAAAGTTAATGAGATACTTTGGTGAAGATCTGAATATTTTTTAGCCCTATGTTCCTGCTAAGCATAGAACTCCCATTGATTTTTTTGTATTTTGTTCTTGAGGGTCTGGGGCTTCTTTATTTGGCAGATATTGGATCAGTGTGAGTGAGGTACCTAAATACCTTTTATATCTAGATGTTCTTGAATTATATACCATCCTCAGCAAGGAATAAAGATCAGATCCCATTTCATGCTGTAGTGCAGGCAAGGGGAATGCTCCAGCCTGGTGGAAATATTATTCCTATGTTTCTTTATGCAACTGAAATAAATGGGGGGAAGGGAGCAAAAGTCAGCCAAGTGTCTGGCTTTGAGCAAGAGAGGTTTGCTCAGCAGGCTCTCACACGCTCTTGAAAGTGTCTGTTAAAAAATTCCTGAATCAAGTCCCAGGGAGCTGCAGGCATGAAAGGCATGAATGCCACTAAGGGTCTCTCTCTGCTATGAGTTTTTCTCTGCCTTTCCCAACCTTCTCTCCCCAGATCCTTGCACATGTTGAAAAAACCAACCTGTCCTGAGCAGGAGTGTGTCAGCAAAGATCCAGGGTGGTTGCAGAAGTTTGAGGAGCAGTTTGCTTGACCCAGATCCCAGCACCGTGTGTTACCCGTGCAAGCACAGGTCAGCCTGACCCATCTGATCACTCCATGTTCAAGACATGGCAGCTGGAAGTATTTCTTGTGCCAGGAACAAAAGTTTGGTGATTGTTGAGGTTGTGGCTTTTCAACTTCCTTCAAGTTAAGATTTGACAGTAAAATTTGGCATGTGTCTTGTTTTTCAAGGCCATGGAAGAAAAGACACTAACAGAGGCCAAACCAATATTAGGATGGGAAAAGCCTCATGGCCAGCTGTGTTTAGGTATAACAAGGAGGGGGCTCATTCCATTTTTGGGTTGTGTCTTCACCACAGATGCTCTGGCCAAAAAAAAGAATGTCACTGTAATACTGTCTGCAGGTTAAATACATTTTGCATATTAACGTCACGAATAAACATGCAAAGAAGCAAACTTCCAGAGTCAGTTTGTTTAAACATTAAAATCCGTGATTCCAAAAGTAAGTAACAGACTTACAACATGTAAGGAAAGAGCTCAGAAGAGCTAAAAATATTAGCAAGATTGCCATTTAGAAGTATTCAAAAATCTAGTCCCATCCAAAATGACAAGCTTCCTTCCCTTGGATTCAGTGCACTGTGCAGCTGTGACATCTCTTCTGTGCTGGTTTGTTACCACGTTCAGGGCTTTCTCCTCCCAAAGTTTGAGAGGGGCAAAAGTACAAACAGCAGTGAGGTGCATTCTTGGGCAAAAGCTGTGATTTCTGTCGTCTTTAAATACCTTCTGGGTCTGGAGTTAAGGTACACTGCAGTGAAATGTGCAAAGTTCAGATCTCACTCCCTGACAGGAAGGATGCTGACAGGTGTCTGCTTATCATCAGGATCCCCAGTCTGGGGTCTGGATGCAACCCAACAAACCGGGCTGGTCTGAGCACCCCGCTGTGTTCCTCGACCACTCTGAGTCAGGTAAGTCAGCCTGAAGGTGGTAACCCCCCTCTGCAAACCAAAGCAAGTGGGGAAAACAGGGCACAATGTCCACGGTGCAGTCCCACCTGAGAGAAGGGTAAAACACGAGCAGCTGTCGTCGTGCCATTGTGATTAATGTTCATCCAGGCCTTAAGCTGCGGCTTCGAAGCCTCGTAAAACCAAACACGAGCGCCCAGCATTCCTGAGCTATAAAAGGCCCAGGAATTCATTGACTCGAGGTATGAAGACCACAAGCTATTTTCTTTCATACCGACCACTTCAGCTTTAGATGAACAAAATATCAGTGTGCATATTTTCCAGAGTAACCCTGCATGCCCCTGCTGCAGTCCAGAACTCAGTCCTGTGCCAGTGCCCTCCAGTTTGACACAAAGCAGGGCAGCAATTAAGAGATGAGACCCAGGTCCGTGTTGACCCGCCATCCTGTGAGAGGCTGAGGACCTGCGGCAAAGTTTAGTGCTGAAAGGGAACTTTTTTCCCAAGTACCACGTGATGAGGCAGCAATGGAGCTTTTGGCAAGCTAAAAGTTGGAGGATGGCAGTGCCACCACCTCTCAGCAGGTCATACCCACACTGGATCATTGTGGTGGTTTCTCCATCTGCTTGGTGGACTCTTTAACTCCTTCTTCATGGCTCCCCTGATGCCTGCATGCCCTGGGAGCACCCTCAGTCCCCTACAGAAGCAGGGTGGACAGCCAGTGACCCTCCAGGCATGTGAAGCTTCCTACAGGACAGCTGGGCTGAGAACAGGGGACCGTGATGGCAGCTGACATCCCTCCGCCAATCCCTCGTTTGGGACTTGATCAGCCCAGGTAGGAAAAATCCTGCAGGAAGGAAGCTCCAGGAGGGAGAAAGATGTTGTAAGGTGTGAGGAGATGGAGGTCTTGCTTGGCCAATTACTTGTAGCACATTTAAGACGACCCTTTTTGGTAGGCTTGCTATTAAAACTGCAACACAATATGGTGTGCAAAAAATTTGCTGCTTGGTGTAAATTCCATCTGAATTCATGGAAGGAAGGGACCTTAAAGACCACACGTAGTTCCAACACCCCTGCCCTGGGCAGTGACACTTTCTATGAAACCAAGTTGCTCAAAGCCCCATCCAACTTGGCCTTGAAGATTTCCAGGAACAGGGCATCCACAACGTCTCTGGGCAGCCTGTGCCAGTGTCTCACCACCCTCACAGTACAGAATTTTTTCCTTATGTCCAATCTAAACTTTCCCTCTTCCTCTTTAAAGCCGTTGCCCCTTGTCCCATCACTACATGCCGTTGTGAAAACTCCCTCTCTGGCTTTCTTGTAGCATCCCTCTCGTAGCTCTGGCTTTCATCCTCTCAGTGCACATCCTACCCTCCTTCTCTGCTGCACCCTCTCACCCTGATGCCTCCGACATCTTTTTCCAGCTCATCCCTGCCAGAAACAGGCAGGGAAAGCTCAGGGAAAGGCCAGGTGATCAGGTTCTCATGTGCCACCAGTTTTACTGTTCAGTTTTAAGACTGAACAGCTTGAGAGGAAGGGGCTGCCCTCATCTAGGTGCTTGTACAGTTCCTTGCACAGTGGGGCCATGTGTGGTTGCCCCAAATCATACTCTCAAGCTGTAAATAAGGGTATTTGTTAATGATGATTATTATTATCTGCATGCCATCTCTGTGCAGCTCTGCTTTTAAAATGAAATCATTGTACACATTTCCCAAGCCTAAATCTGGTGCACAAGTCAGAGCCCTTTCACTTAAGGTGTTAAATAATGCCTCATCCCCACCACAGGGCTTTTTTTAGATGTGTGAGCCTTTCTTTTCAGATGCCATGAGTGCCTTATCATGTTACCCAGATGTCTGTGTGTGCTGGCTTTTCTGCCTGCAGGGCTCTGAAGCCTCACCTGACCCTGAAAAAGATTGCACCACCAGCCTACATCACCCCTGTCCCCATCCACCACTAACAGGTCCCCTGTGCCATTCTCCAGCAGCCATGTGCCAACTCCTGGGCAAAGCCAGCTGGTAGCAAGGTGTCTGTCTCTGTGCCGAAATAGCGTGGGAGCTGCTCCCTCTGCTGGCTCATCCTTCCTGCTCTTCCCTGGTGCTTTAACTGGGAAGGCTCTGGGGTGGGGGTTTTGGTTTTAGACTGAAGGGTGAGTCCAGCATGTAATGCTGATGCTAAAACCAGTAGTACTATAGTAACAGTAATTATAGTAACAGTGGTAGTAGATGAAGAGAGAGAGCAAGAGGAATAAGACAGACTAGGAGGAACCTGATCTTGTTGAAGATGTCCCCTGTTACTGCATGGGGGTTGGACTAGATGGCCTTCAAAAGTCCATTACAATCCAAACCATCCTATGATTCTATGATAAGGATATAAATAAAAAATAAGATTTTTGAATCAGAACAAGAAAATAAGAAAAACAGGCATAGGAATAAGCATAATTTAAAAATTGTTTCATTACAGGAAACAAGAAAATTAGGAAGAGAAGAAGAAGGAGAATAAGAAATCTGGTCACCTCTAGTGGCAGAAGAAAGTTTGAGTATGAAGAATTTCTTTCTAGAGTGAGCTACACATTCATGCAAAGGGAAATTTTTCTGTTATCCCCCAGTGACCCCTGGCTGTGGCCAGACATGTTCAAATGTAGGCCTTTCCAGGTAAAAAGCTCAATCGAAGCACAGGGCTTTGAGCTTGCAGCAAAAAAATGGGATTGTGTGCTCATGGGAATGGAGTTTGCATTTGAAAACTAGTTTATTATTTATAATGCATTCCTGTACATTGTTTGTTGGGCAGTGTGGGACGTTCCCAAGGTCAGCACTGCCTGGTAAGAAACCAGAGGAAACCTATACAATGGTACAGGACCTAGCAATAATAAATGAGATTATTAAACCAAGGCATCCCACGGTCCCAGATCCTTGTACCTTGACCCAGCTTCCCTCCTCACATCACTGCCATTCAGCGCTTGATTTAAAGTATGCTTTTTGCAGATGGCCACTGAAAAAGGATAGTAAAGAGTATTTTGCCTTTGAGCAGGAACAAGAGGAAGAAGGGAAAATGGTAAAGCAACAATTGACATGGATGGTCCTTCTGCAGGAATACACAGAGGTACCAGTCTTATTCAGGAAAGCCTTACAAAAAATGGTGAAAGAATTTACTCCATGACTAGGGATTAAGTTATTGCAGTACGTGGATGACTTGCTCTTATCTGGAAAACAAGTGGAAGTGGTAGAAGAAGAAAATGGGAAATTGTTTAGTTTTCTAGCTAAAAAGGGGCTTAGAGTATCTGAAAAGAAAGCACAAATGGTGGAAAAAATGGTAAAATATTTGGGACGTATTTTGTCTTGTGGTGTATTGACCAAGAAAGGATCCAGGGAATTTTAGAAGTACCACTACCCAGCACTAAAAAGGAGCTGCGACAATTTTTAGGATTAATAGGATATTGCAGGACCTGGATTGAGGATTTTTCTATTTTAGCCAGACCCCTGGGTGACCTTTAAATGTACGACAGCCCCAGTGTTGTGATATGGACACCAGAAGGAAAGCAGAGTTTTTAAGTGTTAAAAAGCAGACTGAGGATCCAGCCCTAGCCCTTCCAGATAGGTAAAAAATTTTGAATTCTCTGTGGATGTTAAACAGGGCCCTGCCAAAGGAATTCTAGTGCAAGAACACAAGGATACTTGAAGACCAGTGGCCTATTTGTCTAAAATGTTAGACCCAGGGATGAGGGGATGGCCCCATTGTTTGCCAAATTGTGCAGCCATGACTTTAATTTTTTAAAATTATTTGGCTCCAGATTTTTCTGAAATTATTCCTTCTCTCACTTGAAAAGAAGATGCATCGAAAAAGAGAATATACATTTTTAAAAGCTTGTGCTTAAAAAGCAAGCATAAATTAAAAAATGAGGTGGCATAAAACAGCTAGATTTCAACATCTATGAATAGTATCTATAGCTTTCAGAAAACATGATTTATTGTTACCATCAGCTTATCTGTGCTCCAAGTGAAATGAATTCAACCCTCAAAGTTTTGAACTGCAAAGAAGTTCCAATGAAGTCTTATCTTCTAAAATAAATCATAATGCTGCACTACCCAAAACAAGTCTTGCAGTGAGAAATGTGATGAATCTGTCTATTGCTAGGAGGAGTAATCGGGGAAATTGGTTTAACGCATCCTTTCAGAGGTGCAAGTGACAGTTCTCATCACCAGAAGAAACCCAACGGGACCCCAACTTCTTTCACTCTGTGTTTGGTGTTGACCACTTCCGTTGCTGCCTGGTTTCACCACCAATGCCAACCACCCACGTGCCACCAACTTCAACTGGGCAACCCCAAAAGAAAAAGACCAACCACAAGGGACCCCATTTGAAAGCAAGCAGACTAACTAGCAGATGTATCCTTCATCCTCATCCAACTCAATTCACAGCTTGTTCTCCCAGTGCAGGAAAAATAACCATTTTTCACTGGAGGAAGCCTAACTGCTTGAAATCCCATCCGCTAGAAACAACTCAGAAGAAACAGAAATAGCCCAATTTCTTAACAGGAGTATTTCTGAGACAAGAGCTGGTTGGAGTGGCAGATTTGTAAGTAACACTGATACCAAGGAGAGGAGCTCAATACTCAGCATCCAAACACAACTTTTTGTGGGACTGAACACCCTGTTTTCATTCTGCCCTTCACCCTGACTTCTGAGAACTTAAGCTCTTAGGAATAGAGCCTGCTTTATAGCCTCTGTTTCCATGAAACTTACTGTAATAGATGCCCATTGTGGTCTTTAAAATGATATTCTAGTATACAATTTAGAAATAATCTTTTCCTATGCAGATGATACTGATTTCAACAGAGAGCAATCAGATTTTTCTGTTCCATTCGTCCACCTCCTGTACAGTGCTTCTTCCCTCTACTTCAGAATGTATTTCTCAGGCTTGGTGGCAAATTGGGATTTGGATTAGGAGACATAATTTGTTTAGATCGACATGACCCTTTCTTCTCATTAAAGCTGCACTAGGCACATTAGAATTCCAAGCAATTTTATACTCGTTTTTTTCTTTGTCTGGTTTTGTTTTTTAATGAAAAGTTTCCCACTTGAAACAACAAGTTTTGGTAAAATCAGTGACATTAAGGTTCTGGTCCTGAACTACTGGTCAGATGCTACAAAGGGGAAAGGAAAACATACTACACAACCCTTTGGTATATTCCAACTCTCTGAACTAATGCAATTTAAAAACTAGACATAGTCACTATTTAATTTTCAATCTTACTTCCCCGCCAGACACAATATCATAGTCATTCTTGAGTCACATTCCATGATACACCCACCTATGCCAAGAAAACAAAGTCTGAAATACAGAAAAGTATCCTGTCTGACCTCAGTCCAGGGAGGAAAGCAGCACAATGGTGAAATCAATCTGCGATTGAACGACATAAGAATTCGATGTGGTTTTGGTTGTTGTTTGTTTGTTTTTTTAATTTACTTCAAATGAGTGACTGGGGCATGTACGGAAACATTACTCTTCTTTCTGCTTATCCACAATTCAAAAAGAGAGCTCAGAGAAGCCTTTCTTAGGAAACATGAATTTTCCAAATGTGCCCATTTATGCTCTGCTTGCATTGTATCTTGGGGGACATAAAGTGTGGTAGCGAGGCTGTACTTACTTCTATCACTAGATGTGACACATCAGTCTGCCTTGGTAGGGAAGATATGGCTGAACTCACAAAAAAACTCACAACAAGACTTTGTTTCCTTCAAAAAAGCTTCCCAAAATTTTTCTCCCAAACAGGCATGACAAGATTAGACAGGAAGTTTTGTTTCCCAGTAACAACTAATTAAACTTCCTGCTGCAAGCTGACAGGAGATGGAATGAGGACTTCCATGGATGGAAACTTTTCTGTGGGTATTTCCTTTCTCTCCTCCTGAATCTGTATCGCAGAGCACTATGCCATGATAAAGAAAGAAAATCAGAGAAGCGCCTATATATGATTCTGACTTGCCTTAAAAGAAAAAGGCTTCAGACTCCAACTAGCCCTGGCTGCAGATATGAATAAACACTTGCGTCTGAAACACTTTCTGAGCATCAGCACATCCCTTCAAGGCTTGAATCCTAGATTTCTTTGAAGTGAAGCACTTGAGGGCAACATCCCCCATGCATTTAATGGTTTGACCTTGTGTTTAGATCTCTCCTCCAGCATGAAAGACTTGTAGGTATTTGTAGCTGTAGAGCAAAACTTCAGCACCTCAGTGGGGACTGATACCTGCCTGGCTGAAAGGAGACATGGGGCTGTCACCACAGCAGGCACGAGCTGAGCTGCCCATGAGAAACTCCAAGGGAAACAGAGCCAGTACCAGATCACCCCTGCCCCAGGATTTTACTTCAAACAAAATACAAGTGAACAGAGAAAGTGAAACTCACCAAATAGGTTTGCTTGGTTGGGTTTTTTTAAAAAACAACTCTTTCCAGGCATTCATAGGATGTCTACCTGGTACCTATAACAATGTGAAATGCTGAAAAATGCAGATGGCAATCTTGCTGGTTGCAATAGGAAACCTGTAATATTCAGCCATCTACTCGAAGAAGACAAATAGACGCTAAACATTTTAGAACCCTGTATACACACAGCACAATTATTTCCAGCTTCAGGACTATCATTAGGCTTTATTCCTCATACTATTAATCCCTTCAGAATTAAAAAACATACTCCAAGAAAAATTTTGAAAGATGAGGCTTTGTAAAAAAACCTTAGAAGTTGAACTGTTAGCCCTTACGGAAAATAGATCCTAGTTTTCAGTTGTAATGGTACTCCAAAGGTAGCCATAAACAATGGGGAAACTGTTTATAAAGCAGATAGGCTTTGTCTATATCCACCAGTTAGTGTAAGTTCAAGTGTTGCTCACAAAACCACAGAATTAAACAATCCTGATTGCTAGCAACTGCAAAATAATGCCTTCCTCGAAATGCTGAACGTTAGCTTTCTTCCACTTCACCTCCTGGAACAAGTTGCCTTTGCCAGGTCCACTGTCCTTGTTGAAAGCTATTTGTCATACTGAAAAGAGGTTCTTGGAAAAAAAACTCTGCTGAGAGCAGAGGTGTAGAATGTCAAGCTGATTTTTTTTAAGAACTCACAGTCACACTGCAGTTTTACAAAAACAAATGGTCAGCTTACTTTTCCTAGATGCGTGCAAGAAGCACAGTAGAAAATTAAACATCAATACAGCATCAATACTGAAAGCACTTCCCTGACAAAAAAAATCACAGAACACTTCAGAATTTCCAGTACTAGTAAAGAAAATTCAGTAATTAATGATACAAGACCCATCACAAGGTAAGACTTGAGATTCCTTAATTATCATATTGTGTTGGTGTATTGCTGAGTCCTCAGATTGTGGGTCAGCTTACATACACTCCAGGAGGCTAAAATACAAAAGCTTTGAGGGGGGACGTCAGAGACAGGATCTGCAAATTCTGTGGTGGAGCTGAAGAACAATGTCAACAAAAAACCTCAAATGAAGCTGCAGCCTGGAGCTATACAGACCCTACAGCTCTTTCTCCAGAACCCGTGACGGAGGGAGCTACTGGGAAAAATGACCCAGCACAGCTATGCATTATGCCTCAATTTAAGAAAGGGATGCTCCTGCAGGTGTGCAGAACAGCTGCCTGCATGCCTGTGGAACACCTCATTCAACCCCAGCCCTCTGACTTCTCTAAAGTGGTATTTTTTCCAAGAGAAGTTATGTTACTTCAGGAACACAAATGATGGCCACTCTGCACTTGTGATTTTCCATGAGGGCATTGAACTGGCGTTCCAACTACGTCTCCCCCATCCAACAGAACTCTATGCTTGCTCACTTTGGCACAGTGATTAGATCTCGGAATACTGCAAGACCAATGGATTTTTTTTTGTTGTTGCCACGACAACCATGCTGCTAGGTTGGACCTAAAGCAGCAGCTGGCTTCTCCACTGCCAGGCCCTGAAAAGTACAGCCCTCGACTTCTTTTTTCCCCACCTTCTAAAGATGTTGCCTATATACCATGATTTTAGTAGGTTTATTTTAAGAGAATTACAAACTACACTCATTTTTCTGCTTCCCAAGAATAATTTCTATCATGAGGCAGGCAGCAGAAATAACACAAACACGTATTCCTCCAGTAGCTCACATGACACTAAGCATGCTGAAAATCTCGTTCCCAAGTAAATGTGGGTATGAGCTGCTGGCATTAGTACGCTATGCACAGCTTAGTGAAAGGGTGGCAAATGCAGCTAAAGCTAAGGAAAGCTTTTACAGGATACCAGTCATGCCCAACAAAAATCTGAAACATTGTGTTCTACATTTACCTCCTTAAAAAGAAAATCAGGTAAGTTTTCAAATTAAGAACTCGAAAATAACACTAAGAAACAGAATCTGAGAGAATGAACTCAAATGAGCATGACATAGGCAAGGAGAAGGGCAAGAGTTTTACATAAATACATCTGAGTTCTGCCACTGTCACCTCCTAGGCAGGGAGGTAACTACTCCATTTTGAAAATTTTATGTTCCAACCCAGTGCATCGCTTGGCCAAGATTTCAAATGCAACTGAGATTACAGTAGAATAGAAAAAAATAAACCCTTCACATTTTAGATTTTTTTGCAGTCATTCATATTTTATACTGTCCTAAGCGTTAACATGGACATTAGAGGAGTAAACAAAGTTGACTATGGTATCTTGGTATCACTTGTTTGATAAAAACACTTTCAAGTTTCTGACAATGCTGTTATTACCACTAAAGGACACACACAGACACTGAACCTTGTGGCCACTGGGTTGTGGCTGAGGGATCAAGCACTGCAGTGGTTTATTAGGGAGGAAAAAAACCCCATGGTTCCACGGAGCATTTCCCTCTCAAGGCTCCCCCAGGCATTACATGGCATTGTTCCAGACATGCTGAGCCAAGAGAGTCCATAAAGTAGGAAAGCTGCTTAGAACCTGGAGCCACCCCAAAACCGTACCTTCACTGACAGTAAAAAGAAACTAAAAATGAAGATTAACTAAGTTTCTAACTAGCTTTTAAGAGGAAGTCCAGTTTGCTACAGAAAGTATAGCTCTTTTCAGTTCACACTGCTTACCATACTCAGCTCCTCCTCACCTCTGATTAACACTGAGATTTATCAAAATTGCATAAAATACAAGCCACCATCACTACAAATACAGGGCATTTTGGAAAGCAGTTTAAACGATCAGCAGTATTTATTGCAAATCAGCTTCTCTCTTCTACTATTTACAAGGCGGACAGTAAAAGTAAACACACATAAAGAAAAAACATTCATGGGACACAAACTGGTTTAATTAAAACTGTAAAGGAAAACAATATGCAGGAATAAAAACTCCACATACATAGCACTTATTAATTACGAAGCTGTTGCTGATCTTGGAAAAGCATTTGGGAATCCATGACCAAACACTCAGCCTTAAATTCTGAGGGAAAGGGAGGGAACGGCCATGACCTACAAAGTCCTTCCGCACATAAAACTGTACTACTTGATGTATTTTTCCATGAACTTTTTGTGAAATTCTGATCGCAGAGTATCATTGACAAATCTTTTGTCCTTTTTTGTTTCGTCTATCCCCTTGGCACAGTTCTTGAAGACAACATCATCATCCCACCTGAAAAAAAAGTTTTTAATTTCAGTAAGCTTGTATGAAAATTAGTTGCAATATACAAAAACATATAAATGGAGTTTGACCCCCCTACAGAAGAACTAGTCATTAGGACTAGATTTTAGTCTTTCAGAAAAGATGATCTATTTGTCTATCCCAAGTTATCTCCTACACACTTGTGACAAGATCTGGAAGGAAGGAAATAAAAACCAGCTACAGTAATAACATTTTCTGACTCTGAACAGCGAGAGTCAGCAAGGGGATGGGTGTCACTGAACAGACTGCACAGTACCTCCTCTTCACTTTGAAGTTTGCCTGAGGCTGTGCTGGCCCAGTAAGGTTCAGCAGTGGGTTACCACTCAGGATGTTCTCCATCCGAATTCTTTCTTCTTCAGCCTTTTGCTCTTGTTCCTGAGAACCAGAAATGGATATATTACTTTTCTCCCCTAGTTGGTAGAGATATACATTATTTAGCTTTGAACACTCACACAGACGGAGCTTTAATTCTTAGCTCAGACTTTTCAGAGTGTTTGGCACTTGCGTATGAGGAGAATAAGGATAGAAGCAGAGATACACTACAGAGCTTAACTTTGCTAATAAACTGTCAAACTAGCCACAGTCATATCTGCTCTACTTAGCTCTGATGTGCTATCAAATATTCAGTTAAACTCTAGCTTTACCATATACATATTTATTATACTAAAAACTGTATACAGATTAAAAGATTTTCTTTATCCTCATGAGAAAAGAGAGTACATCATACAATATTCACTAGGTAGAAGAAACCATAAAGCATGTTGAAACTTCTCTGTTTTCAGCAGCTGTTTGGATTTTACAACTACAACTTCCCTAGGGACCAATTAAAAAGATTATTGAGAAGCCCACAGTGAAATGAAGAGGATGTCATAAGAATATTTAAGAGTTTCAATATTAAGCAGACAAATTTTCTTGTTCTTGTACTGTCAAATGCATATAACTCAAGCCTAAGTGAAGCAAAGCACTACAAGCAACACAAAGTAATTTCACTGCCCACATTTCCAAGCTCTATTAGCACATCTAGTGACTTAAATGTTTACAGACTTCAAAATTAATGTTTAAATATTCATTTTACATCACCATACTTTTCCACAAGCTTTCACAAATATTGCAGGGAGTGTTCTTTGATGAAAGAACCAGTAGGAAAAAAAAGTAGTTCTTTAAATTTGGATGACTAAGTAGGTTTCCTACTCTGAAGTATCGTCTGAAGACACTCTGGTTAAAAACTGAACTGAAGCCTCACTAGCATTGAAAGAGAATCAAACCATGGCTTTTAAAAATTATACAAACTAAAACCAAAGACATCACAAGGTCAGAGTTTTTCCCCAAGCTGGGAAAAAAACTCTGCAGAAAATTAATTGCTGAGGACTTCTACAGGATCTTGAAAGATGAAGCAGTTTCACTGCTGCTGGAGTTTACAAGGTTTAAATGCTAAACTTGATGCTGATGCTAGCCAGAGTTCTCTAGCTTCAAACATTTAACGAATACTAAGTTATTTATTATTACCTACAATTTACAATGTTTTTCCATGAAATTGATCAGGTACGTGGAATTTTGGATAGGCACCCTATCCCTGGAAGTGTTCAGGGCCAGGCTGGATGGAGTTCTGAGCAACCTGGTCTACTGGAAGGTGCCCATGCCCACAGCAAGGAGGCTGCAACTAGATGACCTTTAAGGTCCCTTCCAACCCAAATCATTCTGTGATTCTATGAAATTTTCTTTTAAAATACCTCAGCTTTCTTAAGAACGTTGATTTAATTTACACATGAATACCAGATGATGCAGGATCACTGGTAAAGATTTTACCTTTCAAAATCTACTCAAGTTTTAGTTATGAAAAAACACCTACCATGACACTGCTTCTCACAAATAAAATGTAGAACCATCTGCAATTAATTGCCAGTGGGATGGGAAGAGTTCCCCAAAAGGGCACATTGCTCAAAAACAAAGCACAGCTGCCCTTATTAAAACATACGCCTCTGCAAAACTTGCTCTTTCTTGCTACTGTATCCATGGAGCTTTAACACAAAACACAGCAGTTACAAGTTATTAACACAAATCAGCTAAGGTTTTGAATTTTCAAACAGCTCTAAATCCAACATTTGCAGTCCAACTTCAGTTATTATCACCCCAGTAAGTAGGGAAACATGGAGAACAAAAATATTTGATATGGAACAGCAATTTCCTCCCATATTAGAAATATAAACTCAAATTATACTTTTCTCTGTGGATCAGAGACAAGAAACGTATGCAGATGCTTCTGCAGAGAATGCCAACCTTTTATTTACCATCTTCCTTCCCCATAACATGGAGTAGCCAAGAGCCATGAAATCCAATTTACTGCAGTCTGTTGCCATGTGTTCCCACCAGAAGTCGAGCAGCCCTCAGATGATCATACAGCACATGCATGCAAAGCACTGCTTTGAAACCAAGCAAAATCTTGGATACTGGAACAAGCAAAAACCCAGTACTGATCTTCAGCTACCTCCCAGGAGGTGATCAGATACTGTTTACGACCATTAGCAAATTTACAGCTGGATGCAAGCATGTGAAGTGTTCTCTGTGTTGTCCAAGATGAGGTGGGCTCTGCACCATTAACTTTAATCTTCAGTGCTCCATTAAAAGTGATGTTTTGAGAACACAACAGGCCTGGGAAACATTAAGAGCAAATGAGAAGGCTACAAACCTAAAATTCCTAATCAAGAGAAGGTAGCACTACTAAGACCATTGCAAGAAATTAATAGTCCTCTGTTGAAAAATGGTTCTGTGGAGAGAACTTCTTCCAAGCCCATATATGCAAACAGATGCTGCAGTTTCTCATTTTAGAGCTGGACTCCAGGTGAACTCTTCTGAAGGTGGCAGGTAGAGCATGGCACAGTCTCACCCTCATATTTCTAAGACATTAACCTTAGCCACGATCCAAAGTTACTGAACCTGTGTATCATGCATTATGCCATCTGGGGCAGACATTACTATTTTAGTTTGGGTTTTTATGATGCGTGAAAATGCATCCACACACCACTGACATACAGAGAACTACAATGCACTCCACATACAATGTTTTTTTAGTGGTCAAAAATCGACTGGAGTCAGCCAGCACCTTTTGAGGAGGAATTGCAGTTCCTCTTCCCTCCCTTTCCCCATTTCATATTTGATTTCAACAGTTCCTACAAAGCTGATGATTCCAGCACTCTCCACCATGCATTAAAAGAAGCAAAAAGCACTCAGTCATTTGAATGGCAAATATTCAGAATCCCTAGAGAAAGATAAAGCCAATATTAAGAATCATAAAAAACATGTATACAGTACTCCAATGTACTTCCTACCCACAGATGCACATTCAAATTTTCTACACTAAGATTTTGAAAAGGCATGTTACACATCATCCTAACTTTCATCTGCTTTGACATAACCCATATATATCCTCCAGCCTCAATCAGCTTGACATAGTTCGATTCCTGATAAAAAAGAAAAGCATTAAGTGATAAAATATAGTGATAGAAAAAAAAAAATCAAAGCTGAAACAACACTTTTAAGAAGTGCTACACTACAAGAACTAGTCTAAGACTAAAAGAGGGATTTAGCTCTGTGTTAAGACACCTACAGATAGACATGGGCCGATAGGCAAATCTGAACTCTCATCTTGGCAGAGACCTAGAGGATACAACAGGGAGCCAAGACAGCTCTCGTGCTCACACTAAATTATGACACAGGAGACTAGCCACACTCCAGGCTCTCCTGACTGCATCTCCACTGCACCATCATGCAGGCTGGGATACACGATGTGTACATTGGCTCCAACAACTTGGCCTTTCAGGCTCAACTGAATTCTGTCTACAGCTGATTATTGCTAGCAAAAAAAACTGCATTGACTTAAGTCAACTACAGCTGCAGAGGACTGGAAAGTCGCAGATAAACTAAGTGGTAGAGGAAATCTTGGGAATTTCTTTCCTCTGCATATCTGTTTCTGACTGCAAAGGAAAGAAAAACATTGTTACCATGTTTATTTTTAGCATAGTTCCTACCCTTAGCACAGAGCAAGATTACTTTTACAGAAAGTGCTGAAATTCCCCATTGTATTAAAATTAGTTATCCTACTCAGTTTTTATTGATGTTGAGCAGCTGAAAGAAAACCTGAAATACCCACATTTCATCGAAGGCTGAAAAAAGGTCGTATTAAAAAAATGCATAACCTGATTTAAATGCTAATTACTTGGCTGACAAACTATTAGAACCTCTTAATATTAATATTGTTAAAATTAGATTTAGAGGATTTCTATGGAAATTGGTGTTACCCATAAGGGAAGGTAACAGAGAACAGGATGCCCTGCAAAAAAGCAGATTCTCATATTTTGTTTTCAACTGCTGTTGCACCACACACGCACTTGGAAAGGATCCATTATGGCAATCCTTTCATGGCAACTTAAATAATGGACACCAAAGTGATGAGTGAAGACTGTTAGCAAAAATACAGTTTAATCTAAATGAAGTCTCAGAAATAATTGGACTAGCATTTTCATAAATCAAAATAACTAAAGTATCAGGGAAAAACTTACATACGGCACAGGTTTGGGACATATTACAGTAGTTTACCCACTTAATCTTGTTAAAACCCTGGGGTGTTCCAAGAAGATGACAAGAAGAGACACATTAATCTGTCTGCATAACAAAGGGGTTTGAGAATGATGATCAGAGTGAAGAGAAAACAGATATTCACTCAACAGTTTCCCTTTGCCTGGCCACTGGCTTACCCACACTGTCTGCTGTGGACAGCAGCATTTCAGCAGGTAAAGCATTCCTGTACACGGATTAGGATTAACAGCAACTACACAGTTAAGACTTTACATGCAATGTTATCCTGAAGCCATCTGAATGATTAATACAAGGTTACTTACAAAATTAGGTCTAAATTATGGCTTGCAGTACATAGTAACATGAAATTCCATGTATCTGAAGGGAAAATGAATTTATATAAAATAACTCTAAAATGCTTTGCTAGTGACACCTTATCTCAAAGCCATGGAAAACAAGGCACAATCTAAAGAGACTGCACCACTAAAACCAACATACGTAAGACATCTTTCCAGAGACGACTCTTACTCCTAAAGACTCTCTCCTAGGCTGTGCCCCACTCTGGCTTTTACTTTTCCCATCAAAATAGTCTTAGTTTCCTATTCCCCAAAAAACCACAAGAAAATAAAATTCCAAGTACCTGTAGAGCACCCTCTATTTACCGAAGATGCCAATTTTAAAGAGAGACTACCTGCCACCAACTAGTGAAAGGATGGACACTGCAGGTCTAGATTCTGAGTGTGCAATAGCGGGCACTACTGCAAATAAATAACACTATTGCATTCAGTATGCACACAGCATTGGACATTACAAACCCTGCCGCTGGGGTAAGGAGAACATCCACGAAGGCAACACATTATACCTGTTAAGAGACAGCAAAGTAAAACAAGTGCTATCCCCAAATACTTCATGGCTTTTAGCACCCTCTAGTGACAAAATTAGAATTTCCCAGAGATTATAATGTTCCTACTTCCTACACATGATAAAAGAAGCAGGCACATGGTTATCTGCGCTGCAATTTACTAACCATTATTTTCCTAATGCAAGTTTTCTACATTGAAATGTGACAAGTTATGCTGTTTAATCTTGATGCATAATTTCAACTATCACGTAAAGTGAAAAATGCACACAGACCTAAGCTTTCATTTTAAGCACTGTGCAAGGACAGCCGAGGTCAAAATCTTTCCTTCACATGGCTACACTTAATTTGTAGTTTAGTACATTTCACATAGGAATATATATGGTCGAATTTTTAACAATGTTTTTTAAGTAATTTTCACCATGCTGTTACTGCAAAAGACAATTTCATTGCTTCTTGATGTGCCTCAAAAGCCTAGATAAAGACACAACAGATGCTTTCAGACATTAATGTAGAAGACCTCTCACAGGCCAGATGGGAAATCAAGTCTCAACAGTCTTCTACAGCACAATTTCTGCACTGAAGCAGCACGGTACAGCTTTTAGCCTGCCATACTATTCAAGTGCAAAACTGCAGAGCTCACTGGTTTTACAGGCCTTGTTGATTCTAAAGGTAAATTTTTATATTGTTAGGCAAGAACAGGCTCGCAACTACAATGCTGCTAACAGCAGTTAAAACATTATCCTCTCCTAGCTGTTCCTGCTGGGAGCTCTGTCCTGTTCACTGCCAGCTAAGCAGTAGAATGAAAGACAGTAAACTATGAATGCGTATGTTAAGCTACAGGAAAGGTTACAAGCAGTTCAGAGGCACTAAAACGTTATGTTGTCAGAGCAGCCTTTGATTAGCCTCCTGATCAGCATCTAATGTGTTTATTTAGCATGTTCTAAAAACCACCTCAGATTAGTTTATACAAAGGTGACAGGTGGCTTGGTTTTCTGACAGACTTTTTCTTTGTTTTGGGGTTTTTGTTTTGTTTTACACTAATGGAGAATATACTTGCAAAAACATACAAAACTACTCCAGATGAAGGAACCAATGTTTTACAAAAGCACTAAAATTATTTAAGCCCTACTCAAAAAGAGAAAGCACTTAGTAAAAGCAGATGAGGGAATTCTGCACATATCCACTACTTTTGTTGCACCATCAGAGGAGAGTGTTTCAGCAGTGCAGATGAAATACCTGCACTCTAAATTCTGTTGCAATACAATGTTAGAGCCAGTACCCAAGAAAATCCTAAAACCTGGTAAGTTTGACAACACAGACTACTCCTAGAAACAGTCATGAAAGGTCCAATCAATAGTTAGGTATTTTGCTAATGCACTCCATCCCAAAAATCTATCATCAAGGAGGTAATAGCACCAGCAGCATAGGATTTTATCCCACTCACAGGATAACATCTGTAACTACAGGGACTTTCCTCCCCTTTTAAGGGTGGAACATGGTGTTTCTGTCTGTACAGAGCGAGATTATAGAGAGGTATGAAAGCTACATGTGAACTGAGCTTCCCATTTCTGAAAAGACTGCTGTATTATTACTTCGTTTTGCAGAGACGTTTTACAAATGAATTTGCCTGTGTATAATGCAAATAGTTCTGGTCTTACAGTTCAAACTGGTGTTCTCTGCAACACAGCACCAAAGCTGTGAAAGGACAACTGCTGTATAAAACCTGCAGCCATAAGAAGCAGCATCATATGCACACATCTTTCTTTCATAAATAATATTTCTTGTTTCATAAAAGCTAATTAACAAACTAAATTACACTGGATTGCATGCAGCTCACTAATGCCACTATATACTTTGGTATGATAGCTGAGTTCAGAGGACTTGCACACAAAATCAAGGTTATCTTGACTCACTGACCCTGGAAAGCATAGGAAAAGTGAGTAAAATGTTTCAGTGAGTAAAACATTCAGTATGCCCTATAAAGAAAAAATTCTTAGTAATTATTATATAGAAGAACAAATCCATCATACCTAAGAGGAGGTTTGAACAGCACTTTACCAGTTCTCACTCATCCCAAGTACTTAAGGCACACTTAAGGTTTTAATAGACACCAGTTCACAAAAAATAGGTGCTTTTAATCTGTGAGATTTTACCTTTCGAGCCTGTTCTTCAGCTCGTTCTTTCTTGATTTTTTCCAGTTCAGCCAGAAGAGCTGCAGTGTCATCATCATCACTGTCTTCCAAGTCCTCGTCTTCATCATCTTCCTAATAGTAACAAATGGAAGGTAAGAATCAGCTCAGTCATTTAATTTAATAAAAAATGGCCCCGGGCTGCCCACTAAGGCTACAATTTACTGCTGGCTGATTTCTGAAATACTTGGGCAGCAACAAATACAATACAAATGGGGTTTTTGCTCTTTCATAGTAAAATCAAGAGAAAAGTATGTTTGTGCTTTTGGGATGACTGCAATTAAAAACGCTATGTAACTGACAGACTCTAGAGAATGGCTGTCCCCAATCACTAATCACTGTGATACAAGTCATTCTTTGTGCCTGATTACCCTGTCCAATACTGCTGGGACCAAATACCATAGGATTAGAAAACCCTGAGCTTACTTTCAAGCCTTTGACTTGATTCCTCGATGTCAGCATAAGAAACGGAGTCAACAGCAAGCATTTGTTGCTCATGCAGACAGTCATTTGCAGCTATCGCAACAGTTCTACCTTTGGGGAATTCTTAATTAACCCAGAGGTAATTCTCCATACTGTAAGTGGTATTTTCAGTTTCCTAGATTTTTCATGCTTTCCAAGAATACCATTACAGCATGGACCAGAACCCTCTGAACCACTCTGACTTTCACCATAGTACAGAAGCTGTAACAGGAAAATGCGTTGGAACCTGTCTGAAATCTTGAAGCAACCTAAAAGTACACATTGCATTAACAGCAATTCCTTAAGGCAGGGTAATGAAAAAAAGAAGACAGGAAAGAAGATACATACATCAGTAAGAGGATCATCTGCATCAAGATTTGCTGCAGGAATCTGGTCTAGCCGAGGCTTCTTAGACACAGAAGATGATGTTGTATGTTCTGTGGTGTACGAGTTAAAAGAAAAAGTTACTAAGTCACTTCATCTAACAGCATCTAATGTCAGAAAGCAAAAGTCTCTGCAATTTGTCTTGAGTTAGAGAAACAAGAGAAACAAGGTTATGCTTTGTTTTCCCTCACTTCTCAATCTTAATGCCCATGTTAATTCCTTCCCCTAGGTAGCCTCAAGAGCATCAATAACATCCCAAACTTACAACTTGGCCTCCAGAAGTTTTTTGAAATCATTATTATTTCAAGCAGAAAAATAGCAGAAAAAACCAGCTGTGGAGAAATAGCTGTTCTTATTATATATATCCAACTGGAAGATTCCCATTGAGGATGATCCCAAAGCATTACTGTTTGCTAGTTTGGTCCAAACCACATCTACTTTCTTCTACGAATTTGAAAGCCATGCAATAGCTTCACACCTAAACCTAAAGTACAATCGGTTGTACTTTAATACTAAAAATGAGTAGTTCTCAAAAAGATCTTTGATTTTGTTACTACTTCACCATATCTGAACAGAATCACATACTTTCAAACAGATTTTATCGTTACACTGTGCTTTAACAGTAGAAGATGAGTCACTACCCCTTCTCCTTCCTGTCTTGCTCGTCCAAGTACAAAAAAAAGCCTTTTATTAGCTGTACACACTTGTTGCCAATTCATTACAATTATACTGTATCAGCTGGGCATGCTTATCTACTGGCTGGCCTAGATTTCTGCTAGCATGAAGCCAGCATGAAAGCCAGGGGACATTCCCTTGCAGGAATCCCGTTCTGAACTATCAGACCAATACCTTAAATTCTACTCTCATGACATGCTGTCTGCAACTGCAAACTTCTTACACCACCAAATTTCATGCAAGAGCAATGTTTCACAAAGGCATTAAGATTTTTGTTCCTTGGTTTTTACCTCTGGTTGGTCTGTCTCTATTCTTTTCTCTGGCAGCAACTCGCTCTCTCTCCTCCAGCTCCCTTCTGAAATCACGGTTACGCACCTCTTCAGGAGCATCCTGAGTGGTCTGTCTAAAACAACAAAAGGGGAAAAAGCCTGAAGTTTGACAGTCTGCAGCTGGGAGCAATTTTTTCAGGGAGGCCAGTACATCCTGGGGTGAATAGGTAAGGAGAGGGAACAAGAACTGGGTTCCATGTAAACGTATGTTTATTCTCTCTTCAGCAGAGCCCTCCTGTGTACGCATGTGTTGCACACACAGACCTGCCACGCCACACGCTCGTGATCCTTCTCGTGGCTCTTGAATGAATGAAAAGACCCTACTTAAATTCCTACAAAACAGGATGACTACATCTGTCTGTAGCCACTATGTTGAAATACTCTGTTCTCGAGCAATCCAATCCCAGTGTCCTAGTAGATATCCATACGCATTATGGTCACCTTTTTTCATTGTTTTACTACCCAAAGTTGCTGTGCAAACCCAGTCTCTTAAGGCTTACAGATAACACCAAGATTAGAACATCCTTTTCATAAACCTTTTCTTCTCCATGAGACCAGACTAAGACCAATAATAAAAAAATTGGGAGAAGAGGCAAAACACTAGCTTCAGTGAAACACCTTGTAAATACATGGTCACTCCTCTTTTATATAACAACACACTGGCAAAAAGAAATGAACTACATCTATCTGAGTCACACTAAGTTCCACCTGGAAACTGCTGAAATTTTTGTGGGTATCTTGAGAAGAACCAGTGAATAAAACCAAGCAGCAATTGCTTTCGCCTCTCTGTGAACCCAGTGCCGGAAATCAGAGTGTCTGGAAGAAACGCAGACTTGAGCCATTACAAATGCATTGTGTGTCTGTCTTTATGACGAAGTATTTAATTTGCTTTTGTAATTAAAAACCTGAATTTGGAATCCCTGTTAGAGCTGCAAAATCTTCCCAAACCCTGTGCCATGCAAACAAACCTGAGTGCGACTGAAACACTGGACTTTTCCTGCAGTGATGCAGTCCTGGCAATTTAACAAAGACAACTTTGGTTTAGGTACTTGGGAGAAAGAACAGAAGACACTTGATGCTCCCTCCATCTCTCCCTCTCACACAAAAGGAGGGATTTGTTAAAACATATATTATATATTTCCATACATACCTGTCCCCACAGACTTCTTCAAAAACAACAGACTGGTGTTCCAAACCCCACTTTTGTTCACAAAACAAACCACCAGCAATTTTCCCCATAACAGCAAAATGCATTTGACAACACTTTTTGTGTTGTTTATTTTGGTATTCTCCAAAACAGTCAACTCCCTTATGAATACATATTCTTAAAAATGAAACGGGCAGGAGGGAAGAGGTGACAGGGTAAACATCTACACAAAAAAGTGCAAAAGTAAAGCCTTAACAGTAATTTCACTGACAAGAGTAACCAGTTAGATAAAATGAGCATTTTTAGAATGACACTTTTAATTTCAATTCTATCACACTGACTCCAGATTTTATTTACTCTTTCAAAAAGATAAAGATTTATTATGCATTTCAAACATAGGAAAATATTCCTATGATCACATTATCTTTCTCACTGGTTAAAGACATTTCTTCTCCCAGGACCTGTGTAAACCACCTGCAGCTTAACATTGGCTCTTCCAACACAAACCACCTGAGTGCTATTCCATGGTTCCCCTGTCTCCTCTTACTGCCCTCACCATGCAGTCCTTTGTCAAATACATGATGTGGTTTTCCTGCTTTTAAGATGCGCTCAACTTCACTTCTCTCATCCCATCCTGCTCTGCAAGTGACAGTACTCTCTGTGGCTCAGTCCCAATGACAACTTACTTTCCACTTCACTGCCCAAAATATTCAGTCTCCAATGCTCATCTTCTCCTGATAATTCATGTGCATAAGCAGCAACAAATTATCACCAAAATTAAATCCCCCCAAATCACCTGCAACGCATTTGAGCTCCTAGCTCTCCTTTTGAGACTTTCACTTTCAGCCCACTTGTTCAGCACTGCTGCACAATCTCTGGACCTTGCTCAGTGTCGAGCACGTCAACATGTATTGAGAAAATTTTAGAGTACCACTCATAACAAAACAGTCATTCCCAGGCTGCTTTGCCCTGACACCCAAAAAATGATACTAACCTGTATTTGATTTTAGTATGAGAAGGAAGATCTCTGCTGGAATACTGTTTGGATAGCTGGCTTAAGTCTCCTTCACCTTTTCCTCTTCCTCCTCTTGCAGGTTCAAACGTTGGCCTTGCTGCTGTTGTCATCTTTGCTCCTACAGAATCAAGGAATAAAACAAGTTGTTACTACAACTTACAGTGAAAGACACTCATTAGGAGCTACTTTGCTCCTGGAACTGTAGAAGCAGTGACAAGTCCCACTACAGCATACCAGCTGTCACTCAGCTCATGATCCTCAAAATTTAAGTAGGTTTTTATTGACAGAATCTATTCAGGTTTCAAAATAAAGTCTTTTCCAGTATGCTTGAAAGATGATACATGGACTATAACCTAAACATGAAGCTACATTTGTAAAGTAAATGACACCAGCCAGGAACTGATCTCCCATCCTTAAAGCAAGCAGTACAGTCTTGTAACTAAACTCCTTCCCCTCCTCAAAAAAAAGAGGGCACTAAGTGCCAAAATCCACTCTTTCCTTAAACACTTCCAGGGACAGTGACTCCACTATCTCCTTGGCAGCTCATTCCAATGTCTAATCACCCTTTCGGTGAAGAAATTCTTCCTAATGTCCAACCTAAGCCCCCACTGGCACAACTTCAGGTTACTTCCTCTTGTCCTCGGAGAAGAGGCCAATTCCCACGGGGCTCCAACCTTCTTTCAGGCAGTTGTAGAAAGCGATAAGGTCCTCCTGAGCCTCCTCTTCTCCAGGCTAAACAACCTCAGCTGCCTCAGCCGCTCCTCACAGGACTAAATCTGTCTGTATTCAGCTTGGCCTTAAAGGACCCAGACTCAACCTGAAATCTCTCAGGTTTCAAAAATACCTGAAGAAGCCTCTTTAGCGCTACCAGGAGTTATCGGCCAAGAGGGAGTGATCGAGCTCGGCCTGCAGCTGAATTGCCTTGGCCTTGCCGGGGTGCGCCCTCACGGGGGGGCCCGAATCGCAGTACCGGGCCCGGCCGCAGCCCGTCCCCTCACTGGGCCCGCCTCCCCCCCGACACCCCCTGCCCCAGGGCCGCCTGTCCTCCTTCAGGGCCCTCCCGCAGCCTCCCTGCCGCTCTCCCAAGCACTCACACCGCGGCCTCCTCCGCCCTGCGCAACCGGACCCTACAGCGCCACCATAGTTCCGCCGAGCGCCCACAATGCACCGCGGCAGGCCATAGAGACGGGAGCGCTGACCATAGAGAGGGGCGCGAGCGTGTCCGCCATGATGGCGCCGGGGCGGAAGTGCGCGCTGGGCGGCGGCTGCCTCGGTAGCGATGGCGGCTTCGCTGCGGGTGTCAGGGCAAGGAGCGATGCGGTTAAGGAGGGACGGCTGGGAGCCTTGTGGAGATCATAGGGGAGCATAGACACAATGGCAGGCGGAGGAAAAGGGAGTACCTTAGGCATTCTCGTTGTTCGGGCGTGTGTATTAAGAACATCACCCTAAGGCTGAACGTAAGGTAGCAAGTCATGTCTGACTTGTCCCTGCCCTCCTTGCAAAGAACTCCATTACATGGTGTAGATGTTTATACAATAGATTTAGACTGGATATAAGGAAGACGTTTTTTACTGTGACTGTGTTGAGGCGCTGGAACAGGTTGCACAGAGAAGCTGAGGATGCCCCATCCCTGGAAGTGTCCAAGGCCAGGCTGGATGGGGCTTTGAGCAACTTGATCTAGTGGAAGGTGTCCCTGCTCACGACAGGCGGGTTAGAACTAGATGAGCTTTAAGGTCCCTTCCAGCCGAAACTGTTCTATGATTCTATAATCATTGCTGTCTGTGTAAAGAAGCCAAAGCACGAACGACCATCACTAAGGAATTAAATTCTCCCTCTCAAAGTGCAGCTCCTTCCCTGTGTTTATTGTTCCTTTTAGATGCACTTTATTCTCAAGCTTCTGCGAATCCACACGCAGGCATGTGAATTAAAAGGCCCTCTGATGTATGTACGAATTAACACGGAAACATTTTCCTGAGTGCTCGACAACCAACATGCAATTCAGAAGAGAGCCCACAAGAGGTCCCACAGATATTGCTGTCCAGGGAGCTACAGCAACAATGGGAATTGCGCCCTTTGCGTCAATGAGCCGTCAGAGAAAGCACTTGGAAGAACTGGGCCTTTAGTATAAAAAGAAACCAATTATTTTAAGCAACTTAAGCTTCACTCTGAAGTTGGGTAAATAGTAACAGAAATTACTATGTCACGTCCTAAGAGCTACACCCGTCAGTAACCAAGTATCCAGCATTGCATTTTCTCATCTGCAGGCCCCTATCAGCACTCTGTGATATGGGTTTATGATTTCTTCCACTACAGGCAGTTTAAACTCAAGATCAAACCTTGCAGAGAAGTCTGGCTTCAGGAATTTGATGTTGTTGGGCTACAGATCACAGCAGCCAGAACTGAGTGCATCATTCTTTGATGGTGGGTGTTATTCCTAGATTATAAATCTGTGGACTTTAAATCAAGAGGCCCTGACTGTTAAGCTAATTTGACTGTCGTGGTGCAGCAGAATGTTATGTTTTGCTCAGTAACATGTCCTGAAGGCAGTGCCTACTGTTCAGTTGTAATATCCATCTGGCAGAAGCTATCAAGTCGTGATTAAAGACCTCAAGAACTGAAGGGACCTCTCCTGCTCTTGGGTTAGAGGAAAAGGCGAGCATTCCATTGTGTGTTGAAAACTAGCACAGTCCCTTCTCTCTACAGATTGGAAGGTTCTTCAAATAGCGAAGGAATGGCTTTGTGTCTTTGGCCAAAATTGTTCCCCAGGGAGCTTCTCTTCCCCCAGATTGTGTGTATCAATGTGAAGATGTGTTTTATGGTCAAGGGCTTGGTTTCCTTAGAAGACTTGAGCTCTAAAGAAGGATATTGGTGAAGTGGAGGTGCCTCAGTCCAGACTCCTGAAAATACCTACTCAGTTTTGTTGCAGAGGCACCTAACCTTCACAGGTCCACAGCTTTTGGGTTTAAAGATCATTAAACATACGAGGGTTTTCCCAATCTTGAACTTGTTTGGATTTAGTTTAGGAGTAAGAAGTTTAGCACCATATTGTCTCCAGGGCCTAACAGTAATAGCTGGTCTATTCCCCAGCCCAAGTGCTCAGAGGGCCTTCATCCAGCAATTATTCTCAGAGCATGCTCTCACTCATCAATATCACCATCGGCTTCTCAGTCCCTCTGGGTCACATCATAGAGCTCTTTCCCAAGCAGGGCTCACCCCACATGTGGAGAATTATTGCCCCACCAGGCAGGCTTTGAGATTAAGTGACATTCTCCCTGTGTTTTTGACTAGCCAAGCATGAGGGAAGGGATTAAAGATCCATCAAAGAGCAGGGATGTAGAAGGGGACACCACTCAAGTTCAGTGGTAAGGGTGGCAACTGTGAATTCCTGTGTTCCTGGATTATGCATTAAAATGTCATCAGATAGTGTAAACAAGCAGGCAATAACAAAATCCCAGATCTTCTCCCTTCCCATGGCTGCTCCAATCTTTGCTGTGGCAACCCTTAGAAAGGTATTGTGTACTGCATGGAAAACATGAAAAGCAGAAGAAGTCACCACTTCCCTTGATCATTTCCTCCAGTGATTAATTATCCTCACAGTTTAAAACTGCACCTTATTTTTAATTTCAGTTTTCTTTGTTTCCAACCAAGAGTGCCTTTTGTGCCTTTCTGTGGTAATTTTAAAAGCCTGTGTTCTCACTAGGTATTTATACTTTGTAATCTAGTCTTGCTGCTGCCTTTGGATAAAGTAAGCAGCCTGGGCTCTTTTAATCTTAGGATTGTTTTCTTCCTCACATCAATTATTTGAGGACTTTTTCTTGCTCTCTATCCAATCCATCAACAACAAAAATATAAGAATTGTTTCAGCATCAGCTCCATCAATGTGAACCAGAGAAATATAACCACTTTCCTCCCACAGCTTTCTATGTGGTTGTTTATCTGAGGATCACACTGGCCTTTTTACCCACACCACTGCACGGGGGGCTTGAATCCAGGTACATGTCCATGGTGACTCTTGAATCCTTCTCAGGGTTGTCATTTTCTGGATTAGAAAATTCCATTTAGTCTTTGAGCTGCAACAAATAAACATATTTGGTTGTCTTACAGGCATCAGTCTTAAAAATAAATCCTTTGCTGGTGTCACTGGCACAGCCTCTTAGCTAGTGTTCCAAATCCTTTATGGTACCTGCAGACATTCTCAGTACAATTTTGTATTTGCTTGTGGATCACACCAGGGGACCAACATTCTTTGGTTATCCCAGTGCTTTAGGATATAGGTCTCACCAAAGTGCTGGTCCTTCTCTGAGATCATTTATAAAAATCTTGTGCTTGTTTGGAGCCTTGTTAATGTTTTTCTCATCTACTTCTTGGCCTGTAGTGTTATGAAGATTGCTTATGTTCCTAATGGACTTTAAAAACTCCCTTTTAGCCTTGCCAGTGTAGGGATTTTTTCCTGTTTCCTGAATAATTTTTCTGTTCTTGAAACCTTCTCATGTATATTCTTTGGTTTTTGGTTTCCCTTTCTTCCATCTGTAGCATTATTTTTACTTGTTGATTTTCACTGATTTTTTCTGAATCCAGAAAGGAATTTAGTTGAACAAATTGTAATTCCTGAGTTTTTGTGTCTCCCACTGTAGGCTATCTTCTTCCCACCCTTAAAGTACAGCAGGAGGATGTGCAATCTCCTCTTTTAAAGCAGTGCTCTGAAGGTGAGCATTTTCCCCAGCAGTGCAGAGGTTCAGTGCCAGAATGGAAATCTCCCAGCTTGAATTTTCCCCTTGCCTCCCCATTCTTGTGAGAGCCTGTCTTTGGCCATCTGAGGCATAGCTTGTATGGCTGATCAGCAGTAAATTGAAAATCCTGTTTCTGCTTTAGAGAGATCACAGCACCACAGCACCTTTTCCTCCCTCGGAACACTGTGTGCTTTGAAGGATTGTGCCTCCTGCTGGGAAACAGATATGGAAGGGCACAGGGGATTGTCAAGAGTGGGAACTTGGTGCAGGAATGCTCAGCATCCAAACCAGCCTGAAAAGAACTTCGTGGGAAGTTGCTGTTTCCTTGATTGGAAAAAGAATAGAAGCTGGGCAAGGCTCTGAGTCAGACTGTGAGTCAGCAGGGGCTGCTTTCCGATGAGGCCATCTTGTGTTCTTTTGCTCCCCGTCACACCTTCCCTGCTGCCTGCCATGGGACAGTAAATACCATTTACTGCTGCTTCTCTTTGCTCACAAAGTCATTCCAGCCCGTAACCTCTGCCCTGACGCCTCCCACTGCACAGTCTATCCAACTTTCTGCTTCTGTGCTCCATTCCATTCCCTGGGCTGCTGGGATTTTTGTGCCTTCAGTACTCCAGTCCAGGGTGTATTTAGCAGCTGCAAAGTCTTGTTTTGCAGCAACAGAGACACATTGTGACCTATTCACCACAGAGGGAAAATCCCAGGAATGAGTAGGAATTACCTGGAAGAAAAGACACAGGATGAGGACCTGATCTGGGTCCTCCCCGAGGCAGTGGTGACCTTCATCAGACACTGCAGACTGTGGTTCCTCAGCCAGCCATTAAACGAGCCAGACCAGTGCTGCAGGTCCAACATACTGGTTTTGAATACATCTTCTGTTTATTGTGTCTTTCTCTCTCTGTTTCCCCACACGCGCGGCTCTCTGCTGAGATCCCGGTGCTTTTCCAACGTGAGACGTGATGTCAGCCAAAAGGCACTCAGGGACTTGGGGAAGGGAGGGTGCTGCAGGAAGGAGTGGCGCCCCAAGACACACACAGCTAACGCTTCCTAGACTCACAGTCTTGGATGCATACTCAGCTCCATGGAAGCTCTCTTGTTTCTACTGAAGTGATTTTTTTGAGCTTGGACAAAGCAAATAATTTTAGCCATGCACTATTTACATCCAGGCAAGCAGCCAGGACATACCTCTGTCTGTGGTTGCATCCACTGTGAAGCAAAACTGTCCCACTGTTTTATTTATTAACCAAACATTTCTAATAGCCAAGCTAATTTTATCCTTTCCTTAATGCTGGCTGACGATGACTCAGTCTGGCTGGGAGGAGTCTCAGTAGCACTGTGCCCAGATTTTGAAAACCGGTGTTATATGGAAGGAAGGCCTGGCTGTCCATGTACCACAGTGGCTCTGGCTCTGGACCTGCTCACTTTACCTCTCTCTTTGTGTTGATGTGGAATAAAGAAACCAGTGAAGTGTTCCACAAGTGAGCTTGTTAGGCAGGGTGGAGTGGAGGTGACCTTGTCTCTGTAAGAGTCAGCTGCTGCTATAACTTTTAGCAATAACATCAGGAGCTGGTACCCATATTTATCTCCAAGTTTTTTAATGTTTTAATGCTTTTAATGTTTTTAATGCTGTCTGAATCAGTCCTCAGTTTATGTGCATCTCTCCCTTAGCTTTAGGATTACTCTCGTACGGCTCCAGGTAAGTGAGGTATCTAGTCTAGGCAAATCTTTAGGGCCCTTTTTCTGTTCAGTGGACAGTGACAGGCTCCTCTGGGAGGTGATTCACTCACTTGCTTGGGCAGTCCCAGAAAACCCTGCTCTATATTTCATTAGTAATTTACCAAGGCAAGCGGAAGACGCGGAGTTTACAACGTAAAACTACATAAGTAGTTATGTTCCAAAGATGAGGTTAAGTTAGATGAGGTCCTTCTGGATTTAAAATTTCAGTTACTGAAAGCTTCAAGATACAGATAAGTACTTTTTGTAAACAGGGCTCTAAGGTATAGAGAAGCCAGTGTGGAAGCACAGAATCTCTTAATTTATCTCCAGTCTCCAAACCAGGAATGCAAGGAAGAGTTTATAAGAAAAGTGTAACAGCTATATGTCATCCTGACCAATTTAAAACCTAATTCAGGTTCCTTTCCAGCAACATCTCAGTAGTGCAGCCCTCAAACCAATTGAAAAGAAGGTCAGCCATAGGATCAATTTCCACTGCCTCCAAAGATGCCACATGAATGTAACGTGTTCCTACCTAAGAGTATTCTAGCTGGTACCAGCCAGCAGTGAGTTCTCTTAACCACTGTGATAACCTTTAGTTATCCTTAGTTATCCTTTATTTACTGAACAAGCACACTGTGCCAAGGGTTCGCCCAGTAATGAGGCCACTCGGGCTTTAGAGGAGTTTTAACCAGCCACATTGTTTCTTTCAGACGTGGGCAGAAGTCAGTTTATTCTGATTCAGATGGAAACAAAGAACAAGAGCTTGAAAAAACATGAAATCCCCACAAGTGGGATCAACCAGGTTGTTTTTCTTTTAGTTCTGGATTGCAAATTCACAGTATTTTAGCTGCTGAGTTCTCAAGGGTGGCTTTTGCAGGACTGTCAGTGCCGAGGGCTGCCACTCAGGAAACTGGTATTTTCTTCCTGGCACTGCCACTAGCTAGGGGATCTTGACAAAGTCGCCCCCTCTCCCCAAGTCTTATGCATTTCCCTTTTTATAAAAATATGAATAATGGACCAAAGGCTTTTGCTCTGCAACTTGTAGATGTAATGTCCCATTTAAGCGCAGGCTCTGAAATTTGATTTCCTATATTACAAAGCCCACAGGGCTTTGACATTTAATTTTACCATTAGAACTGTCACCTCTACTTGGGCAAGACTTGTAAACTGGGTCCTGTTGTGGGATTCAGACTAAGGAGGCTTCTCCTACAAGATCAGTAACCCTGGCTGAAGCCACTTATGGATGACACCAGCCTGGCAAAATTTGTTCCCTTCCTGGGTTCTGATCTCTGTTTTGTGATTTGTGCAGAAAGACAGGAGGGGTTCAGTTGAAGTTTAAGTGGTTAGTGCTGGTTAGGAGTATCAAAACCCGATTAGCAGAATTGGTTGGTTCAGGATTTCTGGTGGCCAGTTCCTTCAGCTGAACATGGAGCTCCACCGTGGGTGCAAGCAGGAGGCCTTTTGAACAGGGCGTTGCATGCTCCTCTGAAGACTTGGGGCACACCAAGAAGGTGTGTGTGCTGCAAACGCCTCTGTAGACTTGCCTCATCTTGGCAAGACCCTGCCTGTTTCTGTATCATTGCTTCTGAGGATTAGTAATTGCATCCAAGTTTTGCATTTCCCTCCCTTTTCCTGTTCTCCTAGTCCAGTTGCCTGCCACGAGCATGGTGAAAGCAGCCACATCTCACCTCTGTCCCTGCAAAAACATGCACATTGAGCAGCTTGATTTCCTATCCAGTACTATCTTACTATGCCCCTAATAACTTGGCTTTTCTTTCCTTGAAGGTAAAAGTTTAAGCAGGAATAGAGGGAGGAGTCCTGGTCCTGTGCAAAGTGCTGCATCCCACCGGTGGGGAGCCCCACCCACCAGAGCACAGCAGTTCAGGAGCAGCTGTGGAGGGAAGACCAATAGAGCTGGTGTCTGTGGGGGTAGGGCTTGCATAGGAATGTTTGGCGTGTGATGAATGTGCTGCACTATTTACATCTCTCCCCCCCTTCAAGTTTTCATTGTGCTGGAGCCTGCCTACTCCAGCAGCTCCAGCTCCTGCCGTCTTTACCAGCTATGAGCTCTGTAGTCCGTGCTTGGTAGACTTCAAAGCACTTCCCATCCGGTGTAAGGAAGCTCAGTTAGGAACCCACGGAGTGGTTACAGAGGCCTTGTGCTGGAGGGAAGCCTGGGGTGCTCTCAAGGGAGTTGTGATTCTTTTGACTGCTGCACAGAGAAGATTGAAAGCACCATGTCATGGCACAGGCACAGGGGCTGCTGCTCAGAGGGACTGTAAGCAGAGCGGTCCAGGCTGGGCTGTGGGACTCTTGCTCTTGTGCTTTCACTACAGGACTAAAGGGCAGAAGGTGATTCTCCTTCTGACTATTTGTGCAAATTTTAATGGCAAGCAGCCCAGGGCAGCAGGACAGTGACTCCTGTCACTGGCTCTTACAGGCTGGGACAGTTGAAGCCAAACCTCTTCTGCTTCCTGATGGAGATAAGATCTAAACCTCAATATGGAGATAAGATCTAAAACCTCAATCTCCTAGATGCTGAACTGAGCTTAAGAGAGACAAAGTTACTTTTCCTCAGGGGTTTTGGGTTTTGCACTTGTAATTTAACCTGCAATCCCAACAGCCACCTGCTTATTTAGAGGTCTAATTTGAGGCCAGTACTTCCTTCCACCCTGCTGTCAGTGTGACTAAAAGCACTGCTGCTTTTTTATTTTAGAGGAAATACCTTGTCCTGGTTGTCATACACCGATGCTATTCTGTGAACTCTAAGGGCAGAATCTGAGCCCTATACTCATGGTAATGACAGGATCCTGAGACTGGTGATTGTGTTTTTCACATCTGAATTTTTCCCCAGGCAGTACTGGCCAAGAAGCGACCTATGTGGAAAATATGATCTTACATTTATGCCTAGCAGCAGTTGCAATATGCATTTCAGTAGCAAGCCAAGGCCTGAAATGAGAATGGAGAAAGAGCTGCTCACTCTTGTCTCACACAGCCAACGCACTTTTATTTTTCATGGGCTAAGTCTCTGTGGTGGCAGGAGTACCTTAGATCCTGCCTGAGGTTTGTCTGACCAGCTGCAGACATCCCGGGTTCACTTTAAAGCTGGTGCAGAGACAGAGGCACATCTGGAGGATGCCACCTCATCCTTGCCTGGCCATGTAGAATGATGCAAGTCACAGCCTTGTGGTGCCTGCCTCTCTGCTTTGGCTGCTGGGATGAATGGGCTCCATAGGGGCATTTCCACTGCTGATCTGAGTGGCACAGAGGGTGCTGGAGCTGGGGTGCAGCTGGAACCTCATATCCATCTATCAGGTCTGGCCAAACCTTTAATGCAGAACACCTCACTCCTCCTCCTACTCCTTGGTTCCAAAACACAGCAGTGTTTCTGGAGACAGGCAGTCCTGGGTGTGGCTACTATCTTGCCTCTTGATTAGAGGTTCTGGATCCTGCCAGCAGGTTTAGCTTTCTCAAGGGTTATGGCTTTCTCCTTCCCTCTTCTGAGATGATGCAAGCCTAACAAGCCTGTACCTCTAATTTTGTTCCCACTCACCAGTCTTCTGTCAATGCAGACTGTCAGGAGCTGTCTCATGCCTTGTTTTGGGCAGCATGTAGCACGGCAAGCTTTCAGCATTGACTGAATCACACCGCACTTTTGAAAATATAAAATAATACGAATTGTAAAAGAATTGATATTAATACCTAGAAGAAAAGCATGTAAGTGGATAACTTCCCTGTCCAAAACAGATTTAAGGTGTGTAAGAGCTGTTGTGGCTCTGACTAATTGACAACCCGTAAAACAAAGGCCATTACAGTTGAAACATCAACTTGTTTTTTGTAGTTGCTATCGTGTTAAGAAGCACCTCCTAATTTAAGGAATGGAAGAACTGGAGCTTTCAGCACATCTCCAAATAGCTCATTTTGGCAGATAATCATTTGCACTATTAAAAACATTGCCTTATACTGCTAATCTAAATCTATCCTACTTTTGCTGTCTAGCATGGGATTGTCATTGTGCTTCTTTTGAACAGTCTGAAGATTAACAGAGATCTCTTGGGTATGAAGACTGTGATAAAGTGCCAAAGGAAGCAGCCTTTGGATTTTATTAATTTTATTCAGTAGTTATGCAATGCATTTATACTTCATGGTTTACAAGGTGCCTGTCAGACTCCCACTGTGCAAGTTTTTGTACAAAATGAGAATATGTCTCTGTCCTAATGGTGTTACTTACCATCGAAAGAGCAGTTTGGGTGCTTCACTGTTCCCAGCTGTCACCCTTTTCCTCTGATTGTGCACCACGGACAACCTCCTCTATAATTTTTTGTTTAAAACTTCCTGGTCTTTTTCACTTCTGATTTCAGCTGTGACACCACTTCAGGACACGGTGAGTCTGGGCAGGAGAAAATGCAAGTGAAGAAGCAGAGGAGCCAGATCAGCATCCCTGGCAGTCTGAGGCATTTCATGGCCTCTCCTCAGGCCACCCTTGCTTGTCAGCATCATGGCAGAGGTGAGCAACAAAGCAGCACTGCCAATGGAGGGTCATTCCTCACGAGCACCCTCACAGTGAGGATCATTCCTCACTTCCACACCGTGGGGAAGGCGTGAAGGTAAAAGGCAGCAGAGATTGGCATCAAAACCTCATTTTAGGTGGGAATCAAAATCCCAAAAATGTGTTTTTAAGCTCTTCCCTAAAGATTTTTTTGTCCTTCTGCCCTCCCCTAGCCCTTGAATCTCTTAGTTATAATAGGAAAATTGTTTCACTCTTGCTTTTCTCTGTAGCTCAGCACTGGGCTCCTTTCCCAGAGCAAGTTTTTAAACTAATGTAAAAAAGAGACTGTTTCCCCATGAGGCAGTGAGGAGGCAGATGTGCTCTCTGACATGCCATGGCATGTCTGCTGGCACTGTTGTGCTCCAAGTCCAAGCTTGGTATGTCTCCCGAAACAAATGGTGCCTCTCTTGTGAGACTGCTTGCCCTTGGAGATACTGTCGTCTTCCTTTTCTTATCAGAAGAAAGGGGCAGTCACATACAACACTAAAGTCTCACAGAGGCCATGATAGGAGGCTGGAGATCCAGCCTGGAAAAATATTTGGAGTCAAGAATGTTTTGATTGACTAGGGTAGAGGGGTCAAGCATGTGAGGAGATAGATTTTCTATTTGTAGCAGATCCAGTGTCAGCCGTGTGAACAGAGACAGGACTGGAGAAATCGTGTGGGAAAGCAGACAGACGAGCCTGGCAGCTTCTTAATGGCTGGAGAGTTTGGATGCTGACATGCTTTTCAGGTTTGTTTTGCAGGGAGTTATTCTTCCTTTTGAGACATTGTTCTTGGTGCTTGAGACCCTTGGAGAACAGGACAACTGCTCATCTATGTCAGGTCAATTAAGATGGATGTAAACCTTTCGTTCTCCTTTCCCCCTCTTCCTCCTAATATTTTCTCCTCATTTTCTTATCACAAGAGACTTTCCTCAGATTTCTCTCATCTTCTCACTTGACCTGTCACAACCCGCCTCCTGGGTTTCCTCACACCTATTTCCATTTGTTTTCCTTCTTAACCTTTTCTTAGCACCCCAGATTTTCAGGAATGCAGATCCTCCTCCACTCTAATTTTTGTCCAGTGTCTTCCTTTTCCTGATGGTCAATACTGTTTTCTGGATCCTTACCTCTTTTCTTGCCCTTCCTTCTCTCCAACCTCTCTTAATTTTCCCCAACACACTTTACCTCTGTCATGCCTTGCAAACCCTGTGTCTATGCAGTTTGTTGTCTACAGCTTCTCTTGTCTCCCACATACCTCTGCCTGCCACTGAGTGATCAGCTTCCTCCTGAGGGGAAGTGAAGAGGCAGCCACTGATCTCTTCTCTGTGGGACCAGAGACAGAACCTGAGGGAATGGCCTGAAGTTGAGTCAGGGAAGGTTTAGGTTGGGTATCAGGAAAAGGTTCTTCACCCAGAGGGTGGTTGGGCACTGGAACAGGCTCCTCAGGGAAGTGGTCACAGCACCAAGCCTGACAGAGTTCAAGAAGTGTTTGGACAATGCTCTCAGGCACATGGTGTGACTCTTGGAGTGTCCTGTGCAAGGCCAGGAGCTGGACTCAATGATCCTTTGTGAGTCCTTTACAACTCAGGATGTTCTGTGATTCTATGATCACTTCTCTCATGTGTCCCTTTGGCCACATCCCTCTGCATCCTCCCTGGATTCCCTCTGCTCCATCACATGAAACATCAGGTTCTTATCTGCACTGTTGACACTGCTCAACTTATTGCACTGTCACCCCTCAATGGGTTTGGAGAAGGCAGCCCCAGCTCCTGTGAGGCCACACTGCTGCAACACTTCATGCTGACACCACCAACTCACACTGCCCATTGCCAACCCAATGTGTATTTTGCCAGAGTCCTTCTGCTCACATCAACAGCCTTAGGGCTGTTTTGGATCTGATCTTAATACTCCTTTTGGCATCAGTCCCTAAAGCATCACTCCCTATCACTGCCTATAGGCATCACTCCCTGTGATGCCTATAAAAACATGTGTTAGCAGATAAGCTACTGCAGCACCGAGCCATCAAAACCTCTGGCCAACTCCATCTCACTGTGTTTGAGTCTGTGGTCCCTTGGCTGAGAATGTAATCTTCCCAGGGCTGAGCAGTCCTTTTGTCTTTATCTTTGCAGCATGGTGAGTGGCACAGCATGATGATGGCACTAGTCTCTTTAGTAATAGTGATGTTAGCAAGAGAAAAATATATACAGCTCTGTGTTCAAGGGTCACAACAGCTACCTTAAATTAGATAGAAACTGGAAAAGCACCTGGCTTGGACAGAAAATTTAACTGGGAGCAGAGGAGTGGAACTCCATGCTAGCTTTCAACTGATGCTCCTCATGAGAGGTGAGAACCTGAAGCTCCTGCTCTTCAGGATGAGATACATTTATCTCATCATTTATGTTTGCTGGTAAATACAGAGCTGAGTTGGCAGACAGACCCCAGCCTCACACCCTGAAAGGAAAGAACTTCTCAGAGTTTCCCAAAAGTGCATAAAAAGCCCGTGAGGCTCAGAAGACAACTTGGGGCTGTACATCTGATGAGATAGAGGTGCTACTGTGAGGCAAGAGATTGATTTGCAGGTCCAGGACAGAGGCAGGATGTTTCCTGGTGGAAATCATTGATCTGTTCAGCGTGCTGGTGGCCGCTGTCATGCACATCTTGAGACACCTCATGCTGCCTTTTGGTTGGATTGGGACCATGCCCATCCTGGGGTAATGCATGTCAGCCTTGGAATGGGGTGTTTAAAGTCATTGTCTGGCCTAGGTTTGCCTGAGTAGCAGGGCTTACCATGCTTGTGAAAATATTTTCTTCTGCTTCCTGGGTAATTGCAAGTCTGGGATCAGAAAAACAGCTAAGGTTCAGCTTCAGTTCTTGATTTTCCAGGAGCTTTTTTACATCCAGGAAAATGAAATTTTATGTCTGTGCTTTCCTTTCCATCGCCTTTCCTGAATATGACTAACTCTTTCTGTCAGGGCTGGGTGACCAGTCATCTGCCTGGACAAAACCCAAACCCACTTATTACATTTCCTGTTGCTCCCCAGCCTATCCAGCCTGCCTCTGACTCCCCTAGCTGATATCACCACACCAAGAGCTGTTGACGTATTTCCTTGTCTTGATACTTCCAGAAGTCATCCTGAGTAGGGGAATGATAGTCATACAGTGCAGTCTATTTTTAGCCTTTTACAGACTCCTTCTCTGACCTTGGCCAGGCACTGTAACCACTCACTGTCCCACTTCATAATTCTCAGTATGGACTAATCCTACCTTGTCTGCAAAGTACTTGTGGGATGGTAGCACCTGGGAGGTTTTTTGCTTGGAAATTGTATTATAAAGGGGACTTGTGCCCTATTGGCATCCAGGATTTTTTAAGTTGTTGGCGACCCAGCTGATCACATCTCACTTCCTGGGTGGGAAAATGCTACCTTTTCTTGGCTCCGAGGTACTGCTCTGCAATCTCCTTTCCATCTCCACTATTTTGAAGACATTAATTTTCCCAGTCACTGAAGGAATACTGCTTGTACTCAGCAGTAGCTAAGGTATCATAGGCAGCTGTTTATTAAGTGGATGGTTACTCTGCTGAACATAAACTCAGAAGAGCAGCTTCATTCCCTTTTTTTGCCAGTTCCATAGGTTTAGCCAAAATGTTCTGAGGTGGATGCTGATTATGGGTATGTGATCCGAGGGTCTTCGTCCTTCCTCCTGTTCTTAATCTCTTCTGAGGGAGGGTCTCCCAAGGTGAGGTGATACTGGAGGGTTTTGAATGCCCCATACAGTGCCAGGAGAGATGGGAAGTGAATGCCTTTCCCAGGCATCTAAGCAGCCTGTGGCTGACAGCAATAGTGATGACAGACACCCCAAAAAGGGACAAAGGGGGCTCCCAGCAGCTCCAGTGTTGCCACCTCTCTTCTTCCTCTCCCTCTCCTTTGGCCAGGCTCCCAGCTGCAGAGGACAGTTAATACCTTCTTTGGGGTGGCGAATCTGACTTTGCAGCATCCCCTCTGACAGCCTCAGGAACATTTCTGGCTGTGTCAGCCAAAATTCCTGCCGGGGACTGCTGCAATGCAGCACACCACACCCCCGCCGGTGCTGAGCCCCAGCCTGGACAGCCGGTGCTGCTCAGCTCCAGCCCTGCCGCTGCCATAGGCGTCCCTCCTCCTCTTCCCAAGGAGCCCTGATGATTTCAGGTTGCTTGGCATCACCTCCCGCGGGCACTTGGCGTCCGCAGCGTGTGTCAGAGCAGCCTGGCGCACGTTCGGTTTCACAACGTGCTGCCTGCAGAACGCGCTGGCTCCCCGAAGGGATCGGCTGTGGTTTCGTATTTCATTTCCCTCGCACGCTACACCCGAATTCCAGACGCTTTCTGGCTTCGCTGCTGCATGGACTCTGAGCGTAGGTCCTTTGCCGTACCCAGCGGAGGCAGACGGAGCTTCCCTCAGCTCCAGGGAGTGGACCATGAAGACGTCAATTGTATTCTTGCTTTGCATCTCAGTTTTCCCAGGCTTTTCCCAGGGCAGAGTTGTTAGAGAGGATGAAACTGGTTTTGCCGAGTGTAACGTGTTCTTCCCTGGACAAGTCCCACCCGAAGGATTTACAGAGCCATTCCATGTGAAGATCTGTCAACAGTACAACAAAGAGCCACGCTTTGCAACCCTCTACAGTACTAAGGACAAAATCCCTCTTTATTCAGCTTTTAAGTTTACAAAGCCAGCTCAAAGCGAGGAGGAGAACTGGCTGGTTGAACCGCAGGTAAGGCAGCTTTTCCTTCGCTGTAAAGCAACTGTTCCTGGAGAACATTTCCTCTGGGGTGAAGCTGGGGCTGGGATTTTGCAAAGGAGGCAGGAACTCTGCTTGTTGAACTTCTGTTGGTATGAATTTAGCATGAGCAAAACTTATTTTTGTGCTTGGAGCCGAGCAAACAAATAGTTTCTTATCCCAGGGAGCTTGTAATGAAAACTTGGAGGCTGCTGCATGAATGTGCAGTGCCAGGGGAGAGGAAAGCCCTCTCTGACACCAGTGATGTGTCTGTCCTGCCCAGCCAGCTTTTGTGGGCAGGGAGCACTGCTGGTGGGTTAAACATCGCAGTGTCAAGTTCAAGTTTGTTCTGTTGCCAGTGTGATCACAGTGTTGATAGGAGTTCTTTAGCTTCACTGAGCAGAGATAAAACATCCATTTGTGGTTCACCAAGTTGATGCTGCAGCTTTTCAGTGTGTCCCAGTGTTGCAGACTGAGGTAGGGAAATGAGTTGCTGTGTCCTGGGGCGTGCAGGCTTCAGTCAGGTCAGAAGTATGCAGTACAAAATTAATTTTGCCAGAGCCTCAGTGTTTTTTGTCTCCCCTGACACTTGGCATGTTTAAGCAAGGCCTTCAGGCTGTTCAGTTTAAAGGAAATCCTTCAAAAATTGGTGGTGTCCTAAGACAACATTAGCTGTCCTTCCCCCCCTCCCACTCCTCAAGATTTAGATTTTTCAGCAGTGATAATGAGGAATTTTGCAGCAACATCAAGCTACCCCATCTGTTGAGGTCAGGAAAGATTGTCAGTGGGCAAGGGTGCTTTGTTAGGGCAGGAATGGCTGCAGTGTCAGAGCAGTGTGTTGGGAGTGTGGCCCTCAGCTACTGGATGTTGCCACAATCAAACTCACCCCTCTGCCAGGAGAATGCTGTGCTTATTTTTCTCATAAAAATAAGCAGGGATGAGATACTAAGGCCACAAGGCCACAGGCAGTGAAGACAGGAGATCCTAAGTGCTTAACTTCACCCTGGACTGTCTCCTGGTTCTCTGGGCTGGGTTTTGAGTTGCAGGAGTTCCTAAGGGCCTTTTGATCTGAGTTCCTTCCACTTCACAGACAAACTGTGGGAGCTTGCCCTTTAAAACAGAGGAAGCTTTTTGAAGACTCTGTCATTACTGAGTTGTGTAAGGGTGGTGAATTTTTAAAGCGCAAAAGGGACCTAGGCTGGCAAGAATCTTTGGTCAGTGCCACGGAAGCAGCAAGGTAAACCGGCAGAAATGAGATCCTTTCCCATTTGCCTTGGCCAGTGACACCCTTCATCACCTCTAGCTCCCATATCTCCTCCTGCTTCTTGTGGTCCAACTCTCCCAACCTGCCTAGGTAGGCTCAGAAGCTATTCCTGCCATGAAGCAGTGCTCAGCCCCCCACCAGTAACTTCGGTTCTCCTGCACCTCCCTTTACCTGGCTTCTCTGCCCTTCCTGCTCCATCCCTTTTCACCCCTCATCTTGTCTTTGTTCCTGCCAGCACTCCAGAGTCCCAAACCTCGTGTGTCCTGCCACCAAAAGCTTCTGCAGCCTCAGAAATAATAGGGCAGGTGGTAACTTTAGTTGCTCTGGCTTCTCCAGAGCAGCCTCACAGGCTGACAGTAGTTCTTAGTTGACGCTAATGGGTCCCCTTCATCCGTTGGTGAAATGCAGATGTCTAAGAGGCAGGAGGTAGCAGCTCTGCAGTTCCCTGGAGGAACCTCTGACTGAGACAGAAAAGTACTAGGACAAAAAACATCTGCAGAAGGGTATGTAAGGTGAAGAAATCAAGAATATGAAAAATTCATATAACTCAAGAAATAAGTACATGCAGCCCTCTCAGACACTGCCACTTGGAGGAGAGAGTGGGGAAGAGCTTTCACACCCATCATGTATGTTCTCCCAAGGCTGGGTCAGATGGCTGCTGAAGGGAACCCTTAGCAACACCTGCTCTGCAGCATAGCCCAGGACCTCATATCACCGATTTTCTGGGTAATTTCCTTGCCAAGACAGGGGTAGCTGGGTATGAGCTGGCTCAGCTGCACAGTGGTGTGTGCATGCACATGGAGATGCAGACACACTGCAAACGGAAAGAAATCACTCTAAAAACACTCTCAGCACTCCAGTGAGGGCCTCAAGTTTGTCATATGCTTTTTTTTTGGGATAATGATGTAAGTGGTGAGGGCACCATCTCACTCCCTCCTCAGGAATGTCTGCCCGAGAAACAAATGCCAAATGTAGCACAGACTCAGTAATTGGGTGAGAAGTGTGAGGAATGACAGTGCCACCCACTGCTGATTGGCAGCTGGAAACAATGAATTAATTCAGCAATTAGTGAAAAATTAGAGATCAGGAAGGGTAGGCTGATGAGTAGGGTACTGATGGGACTCCCCCAGGCGCAGGTCTGAAAACCTGCTCTGCCACAGATTTCCTAGGGGTTGAGAGCAAGTCACTTAGGTGTCTTTTACCTCGTTCTGTTTTGGTTGTCTGAAAATCTCTGTGTTTGATTCTTTCTGTAGCTTAGAGAGAGATGGAAAACTCTGGAGCTGCTTTTTCCATCCTAATGCATGAGGGGCTGGATGAATTACCTTGTGTTTTCATTTGGTTGATGGCTACCACCAGGCAGATGACCAAGCTGGGATTCTTGCCCAGCTATAGTGCAGCTACCTCCGAGCTGCTCTTGCAATCTCACTTGGTAGAGAGTCAAGAGAACAGGCACTTCTAGAGCCACTTGTGTGAATGTCCTACTACAGAAACCTCAGCGTAAGATGCAGTGTGCCTCTTCCCTGACATATGAATCCCACACTAAGGTTGGATGAAACATTTCCACTTCAATCAAAGGTGTAAAGGTGCCTGAAGAAGTAGCAGTGGGAGAGCGGTGCTGAAGTTCACCAGGGATCCTACATACCAGGGTGGGGAAGGTGGAAGGTCCTGCCTTGTTAAATGACCAAACTCAGTGGAAGCTGCCTGCCCTAATAACTGTGTGTTGCCATACTTTTAATCCCCCTCTGCCTCTGTCCCATCTGTGGAACTGCACCCTCCACTTAATGACACACATCAATATTGTTATGTGCTAACATCCATACAGGCTTCAGGCACATAAGTTATTTTGAAATCTCCATCCTATGATAAGGAGTTTAACTGGCTGCTTGGATTTTGCCCTGAGCTGTTCCAGGTTATTTGGACAGGTGTCTTCATGGCTGACTCCATGAATGCAGATATGCTGTGGGGTGACACAAGCCAGAAGCTTTTTGAAGCAGGGAAGAAATGTATCTTGCAATGCAGATTAGATGCAGTGCTGAGACAGCCTGCCTTTGAGACTGAGCTGGAGGAGGCATGAAAACCTCAGGTACGCATTAGTTATTACAAACCATAATAGGAGTTATTATAAGCATAATTAGGTGATGTCAGACCCTTACACATGAACAGCACACAGCTGCATTTTTATCGTATTCTTTTTTAATTGCACCCAAACAATCCCGATGCTACATGCAAAGGCCTGCAACTGGACAGGTAACCAGGGACATATTTTCTTGATAGGCTCCTCAAGGTTTGCATGCAGCAGCTCATAAGGAGAGAGAAATTAAGTGTACTCTTCTTCATGTAGATTGGGAATATCTGCCCGGAGGCAGAGCTCATCCATCTTAGGTCTATGTGTCCTTGTAGCATGGCAGCACTCGCCATGGGAGTGAGATGGGATGAGTGCTTCTGAGAGGATTTAAAACTCCAAAGAGTCATAACATTGAGGACAGTTCCTGGGCACAGTCTCACATCTGTGCGATTAAACACACTGGGTGCATCCCTTGTCCCATAGCACACCATCATCTCATCAGAAGGAGAGAATGGCAAGGGAAGGGGGGCCAGGAAGAGACAGTGATTTTGTGGAATGCAAAATGTCTGCCCTCATCAGCCAGCTGCAGCCTGTTGTTTGGGGTGACTAAGCAAGAAGGGCAGAATAAGGCAGTAGGGGTGCAGAATTAGGTCTTTTTAAAGTAGTGCATTTAGAAAAAGATGTGACTTGTGCATCAGCACATGGGACTCACAAGGATCCTCCCAGTCCTGAAGCAATAAGCACCAGATGCTTCAAAAAAAAGAGCAAGAAACCTCCTTAGCAGGAGGTGGGGTAATGCAGCCCTCTGCAATGGCCAAGCTTGGCACTGTGACCGAGCTTGGTGCAGAGGGAGCCCTGCGCCGTGACTGCAGGGGGTTGGCTGATGCAGGAGGCCAGCCAGTTTCCGGATGAGGCTGATGGACAGTTGCTGACACTGGCTGACACTGGCCGACAGTGGCCCTTTCATCCTGACTCTCAGCACAGGCTGGTGCAGAACTGTGAGGAGGCGATGTGGCACTAAGAGGACGCAAACTCTTTGTAAGATTGCAAGGACATAGTTGGGTATCTGTCTAAGTGCACTGCACGGTGGTCAAGAGACAAGGATGGGTGACCTGGCAGTGATTCAAGGTGGACTATGAGCTGTCTGCCGTAGATGTCTCCAAAGTGCATATTAGATAGTGCAGTAAACAATTTATAGGCCAGGGCAAAGGCAGAAGGTTTAATTGGGCCGGCACAGTGCTGGGACCTGAGGGCCACAGCCTCTGAAACAGAGAATACAGAAGGCGGTGACTGCCAGAGATTGTCTGCCACCCCTGAGCTTCTACCAACATGTTCACCCTCTAATCTGAGGAACAAAATGACAATTTGGCACAGCCCTCTGGAGCAGCTGCAGGCAGTGTCAATAGGAATGACTATGGATCACACAGAGCTGTGGCCACCTGGGAAAAACCTGAACACATCCTGACATTTAGTGCTTCTCCTCCCATTGCTCTTTACCGCCTCCGCCTGCCCCTTTTTCCCCCGTGCGTGGCTCCAGGACAAATTGCCGCTGCAGTAATTTCTACCTCTGGCTCCACTGCACAAGAACTGCAGACACAAACAGGTAGCACAGATTCCACCAAAGACCTTTGGTGATGGCACCCTCACCCATGTTATGCCAGGAGCTGTGTGGTCATTAAGGATGAGGTTCAGACTATTCATGACATGAGGATCAGTCTACTGATGACCAGCCCTGCAACAGCCCTAGGAGCTCACTGCTGTGTCTCCTGTTCAAGGCAGGGAAGTTCAGGTCACCTGGCATGATGTATGGCTTCATGCTTGCTTCTTACACAATAAGTGGTGAGAGGTAAATGCCTGCTCTAGACATCTTATACACCATGGCTTGTTTGGGCTTTTTTCTTTCCCCATGGCTTGGATTTGATAGGTCAGAGGGACTTAAGGTACCATGGTTAAGTTCTTAAATGAACTGCAGGTACCACCACAGTAGGAGGTGAAAACATGACCTTAAATCAAGCCATCTGTTGGTCTTTAAAATCTCTTCTAGGACAAAGCACAAGTTAGAGGCTTGGTATAGGGTGCCTGGTGAGATTTTGAAGGCTAGAGTGTGCTGTGCTGTGTACGAGACTCGAGAGCTGCAAGTATCCTTTGGACCCCAAACCAATGTGTTTGGCAGAGAAGCTAAGTAGAGAATACACTCCTCTGAAGCACTTCAAGGAAAGCAAGGAGAGGGTGCAGGAAATAATCCAAGGCACAGTATGTACTAGGAGTCCTAATGAAAAGTAAATGTCGAGGTCCATTTTACACATTGCTTTCTAGGAAGGTGAATTGCATGTAGTAACGCTTCTCTTTACTCTTTCAGATAGATGATCCAGAAAATGACTTGCATGAAATGGTGCATGAAGCCGATATTGGTGGCACTGTGGCCAACCTTGGTGCAAATCAAGCCCTGACCTCAGACTACGTGGGCTCTGGCTACGAGAGAGGCCTTCTCAATCCCAGTTTGCTTAATGAGGAGGATTTCCAGGTGGCCACTTACACACTCACGAACGCTGTCCCTCTGAGCCCAGCTCTGAGCAAAAGCTGGCACAGAGACATTGGGAAGGTAGTGGAGCAAGCTTTGATCCCTCACTGCTCCAAGATGGATCATCTATATCTCCTTGCAGGTGCAATTCCTTCCAGTGTCCGAGTCAAAGGCAAGGTGTCAGTGCCAGAGAGCCTCTGGCTGGCAGCCTGCTGTGATGCTCCTGAGGGATGGTCCCTGGGACTAGTGAAAAAAATCAATGATGAAAACAGCTTGGCAGACCTCACTGTGAGAGAGCTGGAGAAGCAGCTTCTACCAGGAGTTCACTTGTTCAAGGGCAGCTGTGGGGAAGACAAACAAAGCCAGGAGAAAAGAGAAGCAGTATTGCAAGCTATCAGTCAGATCCGCTCTGGAGAGCAAGTAGAGACAAGTGACAACCAGGAGACCAAAGACAGTGGCTGGGTGAGAAGAGTGGCTGGCATCATTGCTACCCCTTTCATCAAACTTCTGGAACTCCTCATCTACATCTTTGTGGAGCTGGTGAAATTTGTGTTTTATTTTCTGTGGCTTGTTGTAAAGAGAGTTGTTGGTACGGTTCTGGATGGAGTCTACAGCCTGTGGAATGGGATGGTGTCCTACCTTAAAGCTGTCAGCATGGTGCTCATCAGCATCCCCTATGATGTTGGGAGGGTCATCATCAACATCTTCCTGGGCTTCCTGCAAATTGTTCGAGATGTGGTGTCCCTCACCTACAGGATCCTGAGCATCCCCGTGGGGTTCATCCTTCACCTTGCTGCTTTCCCTTACCACTCCATCTGTGCCATTCCCGCTGTCCTTAAAGACATGGCCACTGGGATTGGGGGCACCTTCTCGCTGGTCATCGATGCCACAGCCGCAGTTCTGCATGGTTTTTATTACCTAGCTGGTCACATCGTCAAACGGTTTGTCCCTAAAGGCTCCTCTGATGACTGATAGGGACGGAAACCAAGGCTGCAAATACACGGAATGAAGGAAGAGTGGGGCAATGCTTTAAGATATGTGGCCAAATGCTGTCAATTTCATTCTGGTATTTATTGTAGTGACATTAATAATAATGAACTGACTGGGGAATAACAAGGAGGGCCAAGGCAATGCTGCTCGGGGCCGCCACCACTGTAGCTCAAGTTCTGTCTGTTGTAAAATGTTCAGGTTTTATCGGTGCAGGCCACAAAGTTTCTGTGATTTGCAGGTGTCAAGATGCTTCCTCTGGGAAATGCACACTAAATGTGGTACGAGGTAATTTCTTTCTGGCTATAGTGACACTGAGATTTCGGCAGTGTCAGTGAGCTCTGCAGAAGCCCATCCCTTCCACGGAGCAGGTGGTGGTGGACAGGGGAGGACTTTCGTTACAGAGGGTTACGGGGACTTGATGAAGGGAGAAGGAGGCAAGAGTGCAATGCCTTGGGGCTGGGAAACAGCAGGGAGCAGGGTGGAATGGGGGCAAGGTCCTGCTGTTGGCTGCATTGCTCATTTCTCTGGTGTCCCACTGGTGGAGGGGATGCAGCTGGGTATATCTCATAGTCCTCAGACCTTTCCAGATGTCTGAAATTGCATGGATCTTGCTGCAAGGAAAGACCCACTGCCCGTTTTTTTTGCATGATGGGAAAGCATTTTTCCTTAGCCATACCAAGGTCATCTTCCCCCAACCCTTCCTTGTCTGGTGACCACTGAAGGTCTAAGCCCTGAATCTTCAAGATGTGGTATTCTCTGAAGGTCTAAGCCCATGAATGTCTTAGCCTTGAAGCCCTTGTGTCTGCTCCAAAGCCCAGCAGATATGGGAGTTGTACTTTTGGCTTCAAATCTGTTGCCACCTGCCTTGCCTCCCTTGAGAGGTGACTGCCTGAAGCACTCAGGGGACTATGGACTGTCAGGTGGGAGGAGAGGCAGGAGGGATCCTGGGCTGCAGCTCTTGTTTTGCTGTGTGAAGACCCACCTGATGAACCCATGCACAGACACACACCTTAATGTCAGAGGCAGAACCAACCCCTCTTCTGCACTGCTCATCCTCTCTGCTCACTCTTCACCCCTTCTTCCCTCTGCTAGCATGAGCCATGTCCCCCAGCATCTGCAACACTGGAGCTGGGGCACACATCAGGGCTTTGCAGGGGACCATCAAGTGTTTGCAGCCAGATGAGGGGCACAGAGACACCTGCCGCTGCTGGAGAAAGGCACAGGAGTGCTGCCCTTCCCTGGGGCTTGGCTCAGCAAGGGGCTTTGGATCTCTTGGTGCAGTTGCCTGCAGGAGGGAGGCTTCTTGTCTCAGCAGCATTTACTTTGGCTGGACTCCAAGAGGCATTTGGGAGTCCTACATACATGGTTCCTTCCGTTCACACCCATCTGTGTCTCTCCCTCCAGCGCCAGCTTGGTGTGGACCCCATAGCATCCCATAATGAGTCCCAGGAGTGAGCAAGCTGGTGCTGCCATCTCAGTGGTGCCGTGTTGGTGGTGGCCTGTCCTAGGTTGAAGGAAACTCATTTACTAACATGGCAGCTTTGCCTCTCTGCATGTTGCCTGCAGCAAGGCTGAGCTGGTGTGGATGGATTCAGAGGGAAAAGGAGGTTTGGCTGGTTCATGATGGGACAGAGTTGTTTCTTTAGCTCAAGGGCTGTGTTCAATGCAAGCAGATGTGTGTGTACATCCCAGCCCAGCACAATCATGCCAGGTGCACCCTGTTCAGCAGTGATGCAAATGGCAAAGTTGGGGATGCCAACAATGGTGATGAAGCAGGGAAGCAGTGGCATGAGTGAGAAGAGAGGATGACTCTCTGTCTCGCCCTTCATGGGCCACAGCTGGTTTATGGAGAAAAAGAGGCTGTCTGCAAGCAGCACTGGCTTTATTCAAAAGGAAAGGCAACTTTTGTATGCCAGTAGGGGTATAGTTGGGTAAAGTCAGTGGTGTTTTGCTAAAGGAATGTTGGGTGCAAGTGGCAAGGTCACTGCTCCTAACAGGCAGAGAGCAGCCAGCAGATGCTCTCCAAACTGAACCTTGCATGTCTGCCCACTCAAACATGCCTGGTCTGCTGCCAAGACAGATGTGGAGCTGATTTCCCACTCCTTCATGAGACCCTGTCTCAATCCCGGTACTCCTCTAGGGCTAAGTGGCAGCTCTCAAGGCAGGAAAGCAGCCAGCTCAAGTCCCAGGGGATGCTAGGGTGGGGTGACAGGGGCCCCAGGCTGGGGTCCCCAGGATTCCCGGCAGCCCCTGAAGGCAAGTGTGGTGGCAGCAGCTCTCAAGTGCAGCCCAAGCACTGGGGAGAAGAGGTAGCTGCCCCCCATGGCTGTCTTGCACCTTGTGTGTGGCCTTATCTCTGACCCATCTTAGCTGTGTGGCACTGCACAGCAGCCAGCCATGCCCTTCCTGGGGGCTCTGTATCCAGAGCAGCTTCCCTACACCTGAACCCAGCAGCCCCTGCATCCCAGATCCACCAGCATCTCCAGTGCAGCTCTGCAGTCACAGTGACATGGGAGCTCATGTGCTGATAAGCAGCAAAGCTGAGGCACCTCACAAGGTCTGCGTTGTCAATTTGCCACCACAGTCACTACCCCACCTGGCTCAGGCCAGCACGTCTCTGCTGCAGCCATGACTTCTGGCAACAAGGGGACAGTCCTTGAAATCTAAGGCGCTGCAGCTCTATAGGATTTGGGCAGATGTGCAACAATATTATTAAAATTGTCTTAACATGCTCAGATTTCAAATGCTAAGAACAGTAACTGGCATGGGGCATTTCTCTTCTGTGCTGCATGTCTGAGCAGGCAGTGGGAAATCTGCCTTGAACATCGAGCAATTATCACAGAACAAGCAACATCCTGCAAAAAACCACTGTTTGAGATTCTTCTTATCTAGGCATGATTTATGGCTCCTGAGCTTTACTCTATCCTTGGAAACATATGGCTTCAACAAAATAAAATGACTTTTCCAAAGAGGGGCTGGTATCACTTTCTGTCACAGTTGCAAATGAGGTAATACAACCTAGGGTGTCCTGACTAATCAAGAAAACACCAGCAGCACAGTTGTTCCTTGTAACAGCTTGACTTCTGATATTAATGGCTCTTTTGTGCTTTTTAAACACCTTTCCTCTCTCAAAGCACTCTATGACTCAATTAATTAAGCTCCAGAATAAGCAGGTAAAAGCTGAGGTGTTGCAGGCAGTGAGTGTGACTCTGTGTGTACCAGGAGAGGGGATTGTTTTATTCTTGTGAGATGCAGGGAGATGCACTGGAGTGCAGCATGATAGCCAGTTTTTATACAGAAATCACAGTACAGCAGCACAGTTCTTCACAGCTCCCAGGGAGAAAATCCCTCTCGTGCAGTGCCGGTCCCCAGACTGGCTTCATCACAACTTCCTTACCTTCCCTGAAAGGGGCAATTATAGTCCACTGAAAGTACAGAGATCCTGTGAGGAGTAAACCCCATGCTGGTTTTGCAGGTACCTGTGTTTTGCAGGTACCTCTCTTTGGGCAGACAAACCCCTGCAGCTGAATCTGCATCTGTCTCAAGTCTGCAGGAACTGGTGAGGCACTGGTACAGGTTGCCTGGAGAAGCTGTGGATGCCCCATCACTGGAAATGGTCAAGGTCAAGTTGTCAGGTTGGATGGGGCTTTGATCAACGTGGTCTAGGTGTCCCTGCCTTAACCATATCACCCAAAGCTTCAACAGAGGGGTCTCTGCACCTCGAGGTGACCCTTGTCTGCTGCATTCACCCTGGGGCACCCATAACAGCAGAGGGACTCAGTAGCCCCAGCAGGACAGCTCTTCAATCTCAGGCCCTCTGGGTCTCACCTCTGCTTCCATTGCATGTTTTGGAGCTGCTCACCTTGTGTGGAACTCCATCAGCAGCTCTGTCCCTCCCTCTGGTCAGGGAGCTGCTCCCGTTCAGCAGGGAATCGAGCCATGCTTGCTCACAGGTTATCTCTCCAGTGCAGTCAGTGCCAGAAAATGGAAAAGGTATTGGAAAATAAATACCAGTGTAACTTGTTTGGCCAGGAGGGATTGTCTGGGAGCAAGGAGTGTCAGGTGTGTCCGGGGTGTGTGTGTTAGTGAGGTTGCAATACTGTGGGTTTGGCATGGGATGATTTCTCTTTGCTGCACAGACTCCTGGGCTGTTTGACTTCGGTGGATCTCACACTGGGTAACATCTGCTACTGATTTCCACAGAACTGGTGTTTCCAGCCAAGCAGAAACGCCTAAAGACTTTCCAGTGGTCTTAGCGTTACAGCTGGTTGGAAAATCTCCAAGGAGTTATATTCTGTCAGAACAGGGTGATTTATGATACAGGGTTCTTTTCATGGCAATTTACCATTTTTAGTGGAAAATATTTTTCAAGTCCGGGTTGGAACAAGGACAGGAAACATCCAAGAGCAGCCCAGGGTCTGGATTAGCAGTTTGGACGTGGACATTCAGCAGCCACTCCTGCCTAACAGCAGGTTTGGCATGTGAATGTGCCTCTCTCCACAGAAGCATATCCTTCAGCTATGGCCCATCTTAGCATATGTGTCATTTTCTTCCATTTGTCTCCTTTCCAAAAATACTGAAATTGTGACAATATTTCTTGGAGGTAGAAACCCTTTTCTACTGAGCAGCAAAGTTGCCTGCAAAACTGAAGCAGAGGCTTCAAATTCTTCTGCAGTATCATCTTTATTAATAAGTTGATGTTTTAAGCTAATTTAACATGGTGAAGAATGGACATCTGGAGCAGATGTCACTGTGTGACTTTTCCAAATCCCCAGTACCTGCTGGTAGAAGATGGTTATGGACCAATGCCAGGAGCTGCAGCAGGTGGGCAGGAGTGTGCTGGTGGGCAGGGGAGGAAATGTGGGAGAAGAACATCAGACTAGATAAAAGGAAGGAATTTCTTTTTAAATGAGGGTAAATTACAATGAGTAAAACCCTGGTACAGGTTGTCCAGAGAGGTGGTAGGTGCCCCAGCCCTGGAAACATTCAAGGTTAGGCTGGATGGGACTCTGAGCAACCTGATCTGGTTGAAGATGTCCCAGGTTGAACTACGTGGCCTTTAAAGGTCCCTTCCAATGCAAACATTCTATGATTCTGTGAAACCAAGTGGCCACTAGCTAAATAGTGAACAGTAAGGGCTGAAAAATGGTCTCTGCTTGATCCTGACACCAACAAGCTGCTGAGTGAAGCAGCTCCAGAGGGATGATACAATAGAGTCACGGACACATCCCTTTCTGGATTTATGCTATCTAAATGTAGACATTTAAAATTTCTTCTGTGCAGGCACAGGAGTCCCTGTGTTCAGTATAAATATCTCACTTGGCTTTCACCAGGCACCTCAGTTGGATGCCTAAACTTGGGACCAATGAAGCTTAGCTGGGGTTGGTGGCTGATGGGGCTTGTCCCACCCTTGAAGACCCCTGAGGTGTCCATTGACATGGTTCACCCAGACAATGATACAGGTGGGATGGTCTTTCCCACAGCCCCTTGGAAGGCTCTTGGGTCACTAAATCCTTCCACGCAGGTAGGACTAATATCAGGGTCTGATGCCTCCTGAGTGCTGCTGGAAATGACCCGCAGCGCTCACAGCCACATTTAGGCGGTGGTGGGGGTTGAGTGTGGCCCTGTTGAAACAGACGGGATTCACCACAGTGTGCACCTCAACCACACGGCTTGGCCTGACCTGTGTGGAATGAATCCAGCCCCCAAAAAACTTGGCCCACAATTTTTTGAGTGTATGGAAAACATGAGCATTTGTGGGGTAGATGAGTTCATCCCTCACCCTCAGGCATCTGTAGAAGGTAACTGTACACCTTTGCACTGGAGATGACAGCCTGCACTTGAAAACACCACTGCACTCTGCAAAAATGAGAGGAGTGTCTGATGTGGGGCAAGGGGCTGCCTTCTCAGGGATCTGTGAGGGCACAGAGCCCATGGCTGCAGAAGAGGCTTGAATGGTAACAGTGGCTGTCCTGGTGTCAGAGGGGTGCAAATCTGGGGCTCATCAGCACAGCAGCTGAGGATGACTACTCAGATAGAATCATTAAGGTTGGAAGAGACCTCTAAGATCATGGAGTCCAACCACTGACACAGCACTACCAAATGCACCACTAAACCATGTCCCCAGGTGCCACATCCATATGTTCCTTGAACTCTTCCAAGGATGGTGATTCACCAATTCCCTGAGCAGTCTGCTCCCATGTCTGACCATCCTTTCAGTAAACAAATTTTTCTTAATCTCAAGTCTAAACCTCCCCTGGTGCAACTTGGGGCCATTTCCTCTTGTCCTGTCACTTGCTACCTGGGAGAAGAGACTGAATCGCACCTGGCTACAATCAACTTTCACGTGTGATCAAGGACAAGTGAACAGGCTCTCAGACTCCAGTGATGAAGGATAATTTTGTCCATCCCCAGACCCTGTAATGCTTCAGATCATGCCCCCATTCCCAATCCAAGGGAGGTTAGGTGGTGGAGGATCTATCCAGGAGCCTGGTACCTGGTCTTTATTTCTCTCAGGAGCTTATTCAAAATCTCACTTTCTCCATCCCCCATTTCCAGCTGTGAACAGATGCAGGTGTTCAATGCTGAGCACATTCCCACAACATGTCCTGCTGGCACTGCTGGGACTCCCATGGACACAGCGCTGGGGCTTTGGACCTCTGTGGTTGTGGGGATTTGCACTCGGGTCTACTAATTAGGGCTGGTAATGATGCCTTCAACTGAACTGCTCCTGTTCCTGTTTTTCACAAGAAATGTATTTTTGTTGTTTTGTTTTTTCATCAGGAAAAAAAAAAAAGAAAAAAGAAGCCTAGGGGTTAGCTTAAATCTAATACCATGTTTTCAGCTGATCTTTTCAGCATCACTCTGCTGTATTGCACATGTGACCTGCAGTTTCATCTTCTGCGAGCCAAATGCTGCATCCCAACCATGATTCCCCTGACGTGGAGGGTGGAGGCGGATCAGAGTCCCTCAGGAGATGATTCAGGGCAGATATCACCCTCTGGTGGAGTCTCTGCCTCTCTTCACGGGTTGCAGAGGAAGCCAAGAGAGATTAGCTAGGTCATCTTGCAAGGCAAATCAAACACCTGTATTCAGGCAGCATCATCCCCCAGCCCAGTCCTTCTGGTGCTTTCGGAGATGCTGGGACATAGGTTGGCATGGGAGAGGTGGGCTGGGCTGAAGCTAAGCCCTGCTCCATGGGGCTGCACACTGTGGCAGCAAACTGCTGGGGAACTCCTTCCTGAGCAAGTCAGCACTGAATGTTGCAGGTCACCACTGCTAAAACACTTCAGTTTTAACTGAAATCACGTTTTGTTGCATTTGCTATATCTAGATTTTCGCAATGTTTTATTGCCTGGATGTATTGATACTCAGAACACCAGCCCCAGGGAGGAGAAGGAGGAGGAAGAGGGCTTCCCTTCTGCAAAAGCACTTTCCTGCAGGTGAGAAACGTTCCAGTTTTGCTGCAAGGGCCTGAAAAAAAGCCTGAAGAAAAAAAACCATATATGGAAGATGTGGAGGGTTTTAATTTGGCAGGAAATACAAATGCATTGAGTATCTTCCTTTATATATTGAAAAGCTAACAAAAAATCAATGATATTTACATGAGCTCATTAGCATGATCAATGGTATTATTTAAAACGTGTGTAATTCTAGCCTGGGTTTGTAGAGCCTCTGCTCCTCTGCCCAGGTGTCTCACCAGGTAACTCCATCATGAGCCAATTAAATGTTTTTGGGGGAGTTTTCATGCTCCTACATTGCCTATAATTTGGTCTAATTTAGCATGTAGTGCTGAAATGAAGTCGTGCAGGTGGGTGCACTTCAGTTAATGTACACTTGGTAGAGTGGATCCACTGATGGCTCTGTACAGGGGTCTGGGGCTGGTCACCATTTCTTCCCCATGCCATGGCATGAGGAGGCTGAGGTGATGCTGGGAAGAAGCAAAGGAGACCCTGGCACAAGCAGAAATCCAACCCTACAGCTGTGGGCTTGCTCAGGCTGTGAGTGGGCAGCCAGTCTCTGCTGGCAGTGGCACACCACTCTGCTGGCCACCCTGCCCTGCTCATGGCTTCTTGGCTGCACCCGGGAGGCTGGGGCTGCCCACACTGCCAGCTGATGGTCATGGGGCACACCAGGGTGTCCCCTGTGCTCCAGGAGGAGGGGAGGAACCTGGGGAGGCTTGGTGTCTCCCCAGGGATGTGCTGCCCACGCAGGGCTGCCTACCTTTTTCCCAGCCATGGCCCTTTCCCAGGTCCCAGGGGCATCCCACAGCGGTCACCTATGGGCTGCAGGGAAGTTTGTCCTACAGCCACTCGGCGTGGGCACATGAGCATCCCTGTGACATGGTCCCTGGTCTGCCACTGTTCTTTGGTCTCTGGTGCAGGAGCAGGAGGCACGGTGGCAGCAGAGTGGTGGCCCAGGAGGATGATCAAAAATGTCTTGGGGAATCACTGACACACAGATGTTTTTGGCTTTGGATTTCCTGTGGGAAACCAGCTGGAGAGGTGAGGATGGGGTGTGGGGGAGCAGGGCTGTCCTCTGCCTGTGCTGGGTACCCCCCTCTGAGCACTCACACCACACACTGGGTGAAGGAGCAGGGACTAAAATCAGGGCAGGGCTCACTTGAGGGCGGCACTGTCCTGCCCTGCTGCTCACCCATGCTCTGGGACTTCTAGGGACTAAAGCAGGAATTCCACAGCAGCCCTTGGCTTTGAGGAATACTGCAAGATTTTTATCTTTTTCAGGATGGTGCTGGTGACACAGTCACCCTGCCAGTCCTGAGCTGCTCTGGTGCCCGGAGGTGACAGCCACACCACCTGTAAGGGGCCAGGAAGTTCTGCCTGGACCTAAGATGACAGATATTTTCAGTGGTTTGGAACTCTTCAGTGAAAGCAAATAAATAAGCATTTATGTACAGATATTTATATATATCCATGTGTTTATTTTATTGTGATCAGTGCATCTTGCAGCTGGAGGTGAAGTTACACCTGAAACATCCCAGGTCTGCAGCTTGTGTTAACTAGTTCTGTCTTTCTGAGGGGAAACTATCATCTCCAGGGCAAACTTCCCTGGTGATCCCTCAGCACTAAGTCACCCTTCTCTGAGGCTGGATGGGGCAGAGGACAGGACTGGGGGATGTTGGGGCAATTTGACTGCTAGATAAGGTTGGCACTGCCCTGAGCCAGCACCCTCAGCACACATTTCCTCTCACCTTCACAGGCCCTTCCTGTTTTTATGGCTCTCACCCACTTCCGCTCTGCAGTTTGTCCAGGTCTCCCTGGAAAAGGGATTAAACAGTCTCTGTATTAAATAATACATAGATTAAAACCCACTAAAAAGGCATGGAGAGGAAGGACACTTTGAGGACTGGATTTTGTCCCAAAACACAGGATGTTCTGCTCCAGAGATGTCCCCAGCATGTGGCAAATGATGGCTCAAACAGGAGACAGGTTTTATCCATTTTATTTAACCAATGAAATTCCTACTGATAACAATGAAAGTAATTTCAGCAAGTATAAATGCGATACAGTTTTAAACAAACCCCATTGTTCCGTACCTATAAATAGATTTTTCAAAACCTCATAAAAAGTGCAGATTTATGAATTGCTGTTAAAATGTTAATACATTATTCCTTTGTTTAAAAATGCGTTTTTGTCTCTTAACTCACAAAAAAAGAAAGTTCCTTCTGCATCTGTTCAGATAAATTCAAGTCGGGTAACTTAAAAACTAACAAAAGTCACACACAAAAAAATCCATCCCACTAGGTCAGTCTGTCCTTTGCAAAAAAAAAAAAAAAANACCCAACCAGCAACAATAGGAAAGAAACGACAAAAGCTGCTGTGGGAACCCACAGTGAGCTCCTCGCAGCTGCCTCACCTTGCAGGCAAACCTGCGAAAGCATGGAGCCCGTGGCCTATCTCCAGAGCTCAGGGCAGGTGGTGACCCGGGAGGCAGGACAGGAGATGGGCACCTGCCCACAGGATGCTGTAGGGACTGTGGGACCCATAGAGCTACCACACTTCCTCACTTCCAGGTGGTGGGAGTGAGCTGCAGGATCAGAGCTTTGTCCTTAACCCTCCATCCCCAAACACCCACATGGCCGTGGCACAAGGAGGCGAGAAGCTGACAGCTGCTGGGCTGGGTACAATTTACCCCCTGTCCAGAGGGTCAGAGGTGGGAGATGCAATGAAATGCCCCTCCCTGGGCACAGCACTGCCCTGCCTGCTGCCCCAGCCAAGGGGGCTCAGACACACGGCTGCCAAAGGGGACCCAATGCTGCTTCTTACCCCGATGTGCCAGGCTCTGCAAATCGAGGGCTAGTTTTTGCACTCGAGAGAGGCTTGGAAGCTTTTTGGCTGCAGAAGTGCCGTGACCATGGTTGTGGTCCAGCAGCTGGTCTGTCCATCCCTCTCACGCCAGTGAGGCTCACACTTTCCCCATGCATTGGTGAGCAGAGTGTGGGAGGCAGCCAGTGGCAGGCTTATGGGTCCAGGGGGCTGAAATAGACGCCAGGCCCCAGCTTTTGCTGCGTTTGGGTCCACATGTGGTCAAACGCAGGGTGGCTGTGTGGCTCGGACCGTGCTTTTTGCAGAGAGGGGCTCAGCTCACCCACAGTCAAGAGAGGTCAGCTGGTGCTTCTCCCTGTATCTACAGTGGTATTTTATCTACAGCAGGGTCTGTTTAGCAAGAGCAGTTTAAAGTGGCTATGTTTATCAAGTTTGCTACTTTATGAATTTAAAAAAAAACAAAACAAAACAACAAAACAAAAAACCAAACCCCAACAACTATAAATACAAAGACTCTCACACACCAGACACTTGCAGCCTGCGTGACTCATAAACCGCATCAATATTCTGTTAAAAAGCTTATTCTACTTAGAACTATACATAGTACAAGAGACCGAAAAGTGGCAGTCGTGTACGGGCACGCTACCTGCCCCAGGGTGGCCCACAGTCAGGTGCTTCCTAAAAAATCAAGGAGTTACAGTAACATGGCACAGGACTGCAAAGCCGATCACAGCTTCTGCTTACACTGCATACGAAGTACCAAGGGGAACACAAAAAAGAACTGGTGTTAATACTGATGGATTAAAGAGTAACTATAAAGATCAAAACAGACGTTCACAGCATGCTACATATATTGCTCACAAACTTTTCTTTTTTTTTTTTTTAAAGAAAAAAAAAAAGGCTAATACAAAACAAGGAGTTGGCAGTCTGATTTTCAGTTATGTCGGATAGAAAGATAAAGCATATACATTCATCGTGTGGCTTTCCAGCAAAAGGAGAAAAGGGTAAAACCGGGAGATTTCAAGTTTACACAATTCCTATTTTTTAAGCTACAGTTCATATCCAGTTCTGGTCACAGTCGTGAGAAGACCTCTGACTGCATTGCCTCGCAGAGTCCAAGGGCTGTAGCCTAAATATTATTATTTTCCCCCTAAAAATGGCCATATCACCCACCACCATGAGCAGGCTGCTCCTGCAGCCACCTGGGCATGTGGCAGCCAGGCTGGAGGGAAGAGGTTTGGGTCTGGTGGCACAACATGAGCATGAAGTGAGGAATGAGACACAGTTTTGGACTGTTGGTGTTCGGACCTGCTGCTGTTGCTGCCCCCTGGACTCCTTAGCTGGAGACACAATGCTTAGTGATTGACCCATTTTGCCTCAAAACTCCCTTCAAAGGGCTGAGGGGGACAAGAAAATGCAATTCAACAGCAGCAAGTTTTTCTTGGGCAGAGCAGTTCCCTTCCCCTGCTCCATCTCTGGAGTAAGGAAAGGGTGCCAGCTCTTTTCCCAAAGATGCCTTCTGGACACCTTGGAAGGAGGCATCCTCCACCACCTCCCCTATGCACAGGCATACAAAAGAACCTCTCAGACACATCAGTGAAGTTTCTTCAACTGACCAACACCTCAGCTCCTCCTGCGCTGGCCCCTTGGGAGCGCCTGTGGTCTGTACCTCCCGATGCCCACAGCGTGGCTTGCTCCCCACAATTACTGTAACAACTGGCATCTCCAGTACCTCTAACTACTGTCAGGAACAAGGTTTCTATTTTCCACAAGCCCTGATGATACTCAGTACCCATAGGAACATCCAACTCTGCCTCTGTCTCCATCAGCCACTCCACAACGTGCATTTGGATTTTTTCCCATAGATAAATGAAAAACCCAAATCCACTTATTCCAGAGGCTGGATGCAGTCTGTCTGGCTGCAAAGCACCCAAGGGGCTGCCAACCTGATGGCCCTGTAATCCTGCATGGCAGAAAGGGCCCTCAAATTCCCTGTTAGATGTCCCTCTGAGAAACCTGCACAGCTGAATAGCTCAAGCATGGGGCATCTCACCAAAGAAAGCATTTCCTCAGTGGATCCACTGGATTTTTACTGTAACTCCAGAGTTAGGCTTTGACACGCTACTGGCAAATGCTACCTAAATGTAAGCAAATACTGAATTTCATCCTTTTGAACCACATTTAGAATTTTCCTGTCCAGAAATAGCCTACTACGGCAATTAGGCGTTTCTAAACATGAGAAAGAGCCTCTGCACTTAACAACAAGCAGTGATAGAGGAACCTTGTTTTCAAGGTTAAGGCTGGAAGGTTGTCCCTGCATGGCTGCTTGGGGTCAGGAATCGGGAAGACAGGAAGCACTTGATGCAGGACAGGGGTGGTGGCAGGTTGGAAAATGACAATTTTTCCCCTGATGAGCAGCAAAGGATTAAATATCTGCAGGAAAGACCTGATGTATATTGGGGGAGCAGCAGCACAACCACCTGCCAGGAAATGTGCTCTAAGGAATAAATTAACACTGATCAAGATGCTCCTAAAGTTTCCTCATACTACTGTGCTCTCTCCATCTCCTACACCTGTAATCTGTACAGTAGGAATTAAATGCTATATCAATTTTCATTAGGAGATCAAATGTTTCACTTACAATTCCCAAATATAGAAAAGCTGGTGGATGCATCTCTTCAGACAAACACAGTGCTGGGGGACATGAGGAACAGTAAATCAGAAGTTCAGGTAATGAAAACTGACATTTTGTCCAGCTCTTGGAATGACTGCTAACAGTAAACTGACTCTTACAGCTGTATAATCAGATCCGCTCTGGGAAAATTCATTTACAAAGAATCCACTCCCCTTTTCCTTTATTTTGTGCAACATCAACCCTTATTTACGGGAGAAGGATCCAAACATCTACAGAAAGTAACTGAAAGAACATCACTTGAGATCAAGAAGATTTGGAGTATTTCTTTTGATCCAAAAATTTTTGGTTCAGGCACATGCTATCCACTTACTGCCACCAATGAATGTTTTCTGCAAGTATAGGTTAAATAACCCAGCTCTTCTGAAAGGGAGTCCAAATTCTGGATCATGAGCCTGAAATGCATGCCTATGTTCATGGAAAACACACATGCATGAGAAGCATCAAGAACCTGTTCTGCAAGAGCAGTGGCTTACAGTTTAACTGCTTTAGGAGAGATTTCTCTAAGTCTACATTAAGTCCCCAAAACAACCCATTTCATTAACAATCACTGCAACTCACATGGATCTGGTACATATTACTCCTTTAGTCTCCATGGAAATTAATTTTATTATATTTTATTTAGGTGATTCAGTTTCTTTAAAAATCTGACTCAAAAATTTGAGTGGGCACCATCTAGGATTTTGCTGAGTGCCTGCGTGCTTAAATTCCCAATGAAGTTTAGGCAGCTAGCTGCTTTTTCCAAATCCCATGAAAATATCTATCAGTATCACTACAAACAAAAATACACCTGAAAAATCTGGTGCTTTGACTTTCTGCACTCAAGTAAGAGAGCAGCAAAATGTTTTCCTTTTTGTTCTATTCTGATCTGTTCTAAATTCATACTTATATTTGTAATTTTTTACAAGCACTGATTTTCCTGTCCTTAAAGCTTTTTTTTTTTTAATAGATAGGAAGAGCTGATAAGTGGCAATTCTTTAACTCTTACAGCTGAAGTATATCCTTTTCAAGGATCAAGGTGTTGGGGAAGGGAGGGGATTGTCCCGCTCTGCTCTGCATTGGGGTGGCCTCACCTTGAATCCTGTGTGCTGTTTTGGGCACCACAATTTAAGAAAGATATGAAACTATTAGAGAGTGTCCAAAGGAGGGCAACAAAGGTGGTAAGGGGCCTTGAGGGGAAGCTGTATGAGGAGTGGCTGAGGGCACTTGGTCTGCTCAGCCTGGAGAAGACTGAGGGGAGACCTCATTGCAGTCTACAACTTCCTTGTGAGGGGAAGAGGAGGGGCAGGCACTGATCTCTGTGGTGACCAGTGACAGGACCCAAGGGAATGGCCTGAAGTTGAGTTAGGAACGGTTTAAGTTGGATATTAGAAAAAGGTTCTTCCCCCAGAGGGTGGTTGGGCAGTGGAACAGGCTCCCCAGGGAAGTGGTCACAGCATCAGCCTGACAGAGTTCAAGAAGCGTTTGGACAATGCTCTCAGGCACATGGTGTGACTCTTGGGGTGTCCTGTGCAGGGTCAGGAGTTGGACTTGATGATCCTTGTGGGCCCCTTCCAACTCAGCAAATTCTGTGATTCTGTGATTTTCATTTTAATGAAGGCTTTAGGACAAAGGATATATGTTTCAATTGAGCCTTGATGAAAATAAATCCATCTACAGCTCACCAAAATTCTCATAGGATACCACAGTACTAGCTGTAGTAGCTACCTGCACAAACTGCACCCAAATTTAAAATTATTATTTGTTTTAACAATTATTTCTGTTCTTGTATGATGACACTCTCATGAAGTTCAGCTGTGGGTAGAGTGTTCTGGGAAATGCAAATGCTTTCTCCAGTTGGCACCTTTTTTAACTCTCTTCATTACCAAAAAAAATAGAGCGATCTCTGCAAGGACATAGTCTTATCACAACACACATTTTAAGTGACTCTGCTATGATAAGAAGCTGCTCATGCTCAAAAGCTCTGTTCCCTACTCACAGTGTTCCCTGTGCTGGCTGGTTAATTTGTACCTACCAAGCTTTCTCTTCAGTAGACAGGAGACTGTACACTTTGTTTTTATGTTGGTCACGGCTGGGATTTTGTAGACTAACATGAATGCTGGTAATTACCAATTCCAATGAAGGAACACAGAGGGAGAGGATCTACACTTCCAATGATTATGGTACTCTTAAGAAAAATATTAATGAAAAAAATGTGAAGATTCACATTCATGAGTGCTTTGAGAATGCAAAAAAATCCAAGAACACTTGCACATTAAAATTTGGCACAGTGTGAACCTAAAGCATGCATAAAGTGTACGATAGCATTGTCTGACTTTAAACACCTATTCTGAACACACATCTATTAAAAATCCCAAATTTGTGTATAAAAACTAGGCTATAAATTGTTGCACTGTAAATGCAATACTTAAAAAAAAAAAAAAAACTGCCACGTGGAAAACATTTCCAGATGTTTCAAGTTTGCATTTAATGTTAAAGAAAAAAAAGAGAAACAGCAAACTAGTTGTACTGTGACATTTCCTATGATGGAATGTCTTGCAAGCCATATGGGACTTGATATGGCACTTAAAAAAACCAAAACAAAACCCTGGTTTACTACAAGTTTTATGAAGCAATCCATTTATGGTTTCTGTATTTCAAATCTGCTCATGTACTTTGCTCACGAAGGCATCTGAGCTGGCAAGTACATTTCATAAGGAAAGAAGTAAAGGCACTCATGTATCCAAATGTAAAACTCAACCTACTCCAGAAGTCTTTGCATTTCTGAGGGGAAACGAAGCCATCATATTAATTACCCCAGTCTAGTTTCACCTCCTTTCCAGAGCTCAACTGTGCTTCTTGAGAACTACTTGACTTTTCAATGCAAAGAAATTTAAAGTAGTACTGAACAGTTCCCATCACTTGAAAAAAAACCCAAAAGTATTGCATGAAAACTTCTCTCAGCAGAACTGTTTTATGCACAAAAGCCATTTAGGTATGGCCACTACAATCACAAGAGGGGGGAAAAGGGATCATAACAATTTAGAAAGCAAATCTAAGTTCATACATATGAGCATCTCAGTATTTCTGAGAAATCTTTGCAGTTAGCCATACAAGATAAATAAATCTGATGTTCTACCCAATGCTCTCTAGAAGACAGACGAGTGCTGTTTGTTGGGTAGTTTTCTAAATAGCCAACATAACATTTAAAAAAATAATTACTGATTTCTTCCTCAAAAGGTTTTCACATGCAGAGTCTGCAGTCTGAAAGTGCAGAAAAGTGTACAATCATTGGGCTTTCCAATCTGGAATAGACAGATAAAGCAGAAAAACCAACATGCAAAGTCAAAGCAAGGATCAGGAAAAGGGAAGAAAAGAGAAAACTAACTTTAGTAGAGTACTGGTCCATGGTTTTGTAAATGAAAAGTGTCAAAATATGACTGGTAGTATTTTTTCTAACTATTCTGCAATCACCAATGAAAAAAGTCCTGCATTAACTTCTACAATCCAACAGAACATTAAAAATAAACCTGTCCAGTTAGTTTTGAATGTATACCACAGAAATAAAGGTCACCCTCCTCAAAAGAAATATGAAACGTCCAAACCAACAGACAAAAGTTGAAGCAGTTAACTTGTGTTCTACTGGGTAAGTTTAAGCATCTCTTTAGGCACTTCACTGGTTCATTAAATGCAATACAAAATAAAGCTATAAATATCAACATTTTGTGCTCTTAAAATTAGTCAAAAGCAACAGAAAACAGCACAAAAGTGTGACATTTTTGGCAGCTTATTTCTTCCCTTCCCCAATATTACTGGTTGTTCAAAAATGCTTTGTTTTGGGGATGCTTTGGCATCTCAGTATCAGGTTGTCTTAAGCCGTAAAAGCTAAAACAGAACTGCTAGGCCTTAGACAATAAAGAAATTTGGTTTTAAAATTTCTTTATGGCTATATAAGAAGGACACTTTAGCAGTGGCATGTCAGGGAAAAAAGCTTGCTTTCTTTTCAAATATTGCACTTTTTTTTTGTTCACTCACACTAATGCATAGAAACTTTTTAAACTTTGAATATTACAATTTCACGCTATGAAAAAGTTATGGGAAATAATTTCTATACATCCAATATGAAAGAATAGATATACTAGCCTTCCTTTACTTTCCTTAGTTAAAACATTGCTAAAGAAGAGAGTGCAAAAAACCCTACAACCCTATTTTTGGTCAGCCTGTGTATTAATTTTGTAGGTGCCAACTAAACAAATTGCAACACGTGATGAGCATGGATATTGTCAGGACAACTGAGGGTGACTGTCAGTAAAACAAGACTATGCATGATTGAAACACAGTAAGTGTGGCTGAAATGGCAAATCATGAGGCCTCTTCTCTTTGTGAAGGGGCACGACAAAGCGGATGAATTTCGCACTTCAGTAGCATGCTGTAGGATTTATCAAGACTAATTTCACATTAAAGTGTGCTCGATGTTTGCAACCACATCTTGCATCACCTCCAATTGCTGTACTAAGACAGTGACTGGCAGCAGTCTCCAGGACACACAGGAGAATCCAGTGGGCAATTCAATGCAGCACAGCCCGCGCGTCTGTCACGAGTCACGACGTGGTGGTACGTTCTCAGGACAGGCAGAACTGATCTTCTGCTGGACTCCACTAAGCTGAAAAATGATTGCTTGGAAAAAGAAGTCTCTAAGCACTTCACTCCAGTGCTTAAAGAACAAAGCGCTAGGATTGGATATAATAAAACCAGTTTCAGGATCCTGACCACTGTGCAGAAATCCAGACGGAAACAATGCAGAGTAGTGCTCCTCAGTGTTACTTTTGTTATCATTAGTAATGTTAAGCATCAAGAAAATAAAACACGTCATTGCACATTACAGCCGCCAAGAAGCACGGCTAAACTTTGACACTAGAGAATTGAATAACCTGATGCTACATCACAAACAGCTTCTGGTGTGTATCTATTTCGAAAGGTCTTTACATACTCAGTAAAAGCTCCTGTACTCCTGGCCAGCGAGTGCTTCAGGTTAAGTGACGAGTTATGGCACGAAGGGCATACAGAAGTTCGGCCTGCATCCGAGCTTCCATTAGAAGTAGATTGACGTGAACCTGTGAAAAATTACATCAGCCATTTAGCTCACCTCTGAATGCAACATGGTTTATTCATCCAGGCTGAAATTGCTAACTTTTAGTAAAGTATCGCTGCAAGAGAACTTTGTTTCTTCTCCCTGTACCCTGCTGCAGGACTACAGCTCCTCTAGAGACAGCAATAATGCCAATATGGACAACATCCCAGGACTGCAAGGAACTAGCCTCAGCTGCTGCTTTAAGCAATCTTCCATCTTTAAACCATTTTTTGTATCCTAATGGCATTAGTTCTTTCTGAATTATATTTGGTTTTCTTTACTACTGCCTGTGACCATTATATAGGAGCACACAATAAGAACGGTTTCCATGCCAGATAGGCTAACAGGCATACATGCACTGAACCCTTCTCAGGAAGCATTAATGTGGTATCTGAAGGCATGTTGACATTTTTATTGCTGAAAAACGCCATAAAGATTATACATATATATACACATACATATACATATATATATATATATGAGTTTAGGTATTTCTTGATCTCCAAATCCCAAGTATTGGCATAGATGACCACTTCCGCCTTCTCAAGTTTATCCACTTTTCTTTTACAGTTTTTACAGTTGTTCATTCAATTTTATGGAGGAGTCACTCAAAATAACAACAACAACAACAACAACAAGGTATTTTCAGCACACTAAGAAGTATTTTTAGCAAATTGGTATCTAACACTCAAGGAATTAATCTCATTTGTTTCTCTCTGATTTAAAACAGTTCATTTGACAGATGCTGCCATTTTAGATGTCCCCATATTTTAATTTTCAAACAGCACAGGAGTCTCTGTGAAGCCACTTTGGCTTTGGAACACGTACATACCTTCTCTGAGTGCTTGAACTGACGCCAGTAGCTATCGTACATGCGCTTGGTAGTTCTCTCTGGGTAGCAGGTCACTGTCTTTATGTAAACCTTCAGGCTGCGTTCAAGTAGCTGATTAACTTCTCCATAATCATAGTCATCATACCTACACAACACAAGCAATCATTCTGTTTGATCTAAGCTTCTAAAAGCATTGTCTTTTGCAGCATTATGTTCTGAAGCCTGGGAACTGGAACATTTATCATACGTGACCAAAAACCGCATGTTAAGAGAGGATCTGGAAGGCTTAGTAGGATCATAGAATTGTTAAGGTTGGAAAAAACCTTTAAGATCACCAAATCCAATGGTTAACCCTGAACCACCACCATGTTCACCATTAAACCACATGCCCTATCCACACATTTTTTAAACTTCCAGGGATGGCCACTTCACCACTTCTGTGGGCTGTTCTACTGCTTTACAAACTTTTCTGTGAAGAAATTTTTATAATATCCAAACTAAACCTCCCCTGGTGCAACTTGAAGCCTCTTGTTCTCATCCTGTCACTTGTTACTTGGAAGAAGAGGCTGACCTCTGCCTGGCTACAGTCTCCTCTTGGGTTGATGTAGACAGTGATAAGGTGCCCCCTGAGCCTCCAGACTAAACACCCCCAACTCCCTCAGCTGCTCCCCTTAGAACTTGTGCTCCAGACCCTTCCCCAGCTCCAATGCCCTTCTCTGGACACGCTCCAGCCCCTCAATGGCCTTCCTGTAGCGAGGGACCCCCAAAACTGAACACAGGATTTGAGGTGTGACCTCACCAGTGCTGAGTGCAGGGGGACGGTCACTGCCCTGGTCCTGCTGGCCACACCATTGCTGATCCAGGCCAGGTGCCATTGGCCTTCTTGGCCACCTGGGCACTCTGCTGGCTCATGTTCAGCTGCTGTTGACCAGCACCCCCAGGGCCTTTTTCACTGAGCAGCTTTCCAGCCCCTGCCCCAGCCTGTAGCACTGCCTGGGGTTGTTGTGGCCCAAGTGCATGACCTGGCACTTGGCATCACTGAACTTCATATAATTGGCCTCGGCCCATTTGATCCAGCCTGTCGGGAGCCCTCTGTAGGGCCTTCCTACCTCCTTCCAGCAAATCAACACTCCTGCCCAACTTGGTGTCGTCTGTGAACTTGCTTAGGGATGTTGTCTCCCCTGAATGAAGGATACAGGCTGGCTTCAGAGAAGACATTTCTGTAAAAATTTCCATCCTGACTAATTTCTTCACTGGAAAGAAAAGTTATACTGATATGCCAGCAAAACCACTCTAACTTCCAGACAGAGGTACCATCTCCACTTTAAACACCCAGAGTCTAAAATCACTCTTTACACATGGTTTATTTTTCTGTTTAGATCATTTTAAAATGTACTCCTAAGCCAGGGAACTTTTGTCCGTACCTGATTCCATACATACAGTGGACATAGTTAAATAAAGCTCTTCTTAGGGTAGTTGTATCAACATCTTCATGTGTTGCCATAGTGTTATATGTGAGGTTATACACCATCCGAAACTTCTCATCCAGGAGATGCCCAATATCAGAATAAAGCCTGTTTACAAGGGAAAAGCCATGATTTTCCCAAGTATAGTCCTGCAGGAAGAGAAGGAAATACATAAAAGCACAAATGAAGTGAATTCCCTATGTCATCTTCTCCATAACGCAACGGTATTTTGTTGTCTGATAGTTACGACTTTATTCTCTTCCAAAAGCTTGCATTTTGAATCCTTCATCCACATCACCTGCTCCAGTCTCCCAGAATTCTTGACAATGAGTATCATGTTGTGACACCCCAACCCCGGATATCATTAGCCTACAGGAGAAAAAACCCCAAGCTTCTCCTGAAGTGCTGAGGGAATCTTCTGCTTTGCCACTCTGACCAGTATCATTCCATATGGGATTGGCCTGTAAGTTTAAAAACTTGTTCCTCTTGGAGGCTTTGAGGTTTAGCTCTGAGCAGAGACGGAATCTTTACTTCCAGCCAGGATGCAAAATCATTGGGTAAAGTGCTGAACCATCCCTGAAAAAACTGATAAAATGCAGGCTGCTTTTGTCTCAGACAAGCACCTGGATTGCAAGATAAAAGCCTGCCTGCCCATATGAGGAATGGGAAATCGTTGCAGAGGGGTGGCACAGCAGGAAGAACCATCCTGCTCCGGAGCAGGGTGCAAGGGCATTCCACACTGCCATCACACTGAAGGTGAGAGTGTGCCCACGTCCTTGTCAAGTGCTCAATCATCCCATCACTGATGGCATCTTTACAACTGAGGGCATCATCTCCATGTGTCTGGCTGTTTTCCAAAGGTACTGTCAGGCCAGGGTCCTCACCTGGGCACCTTGGAGCATGTCTACTGTCCTGTCCCCCTGAGTAGGACAGCAGGGAAGAGCAGGACAGTGCTCTGTTGTCTCATGGAGACATCAACGACATCTAAAACATGTCACAACATCGTATTTGGCCTAAGGCTGCCAGTACAAGAGACTGTAAGGCTTGTGAGAAATATGCCATACCCATCCAGCCCTGGAAAAGTGTCCAGGACATCACAAAAGCCTCTGAAAGCCAGAAGGCCCAGAGAGGGGAAAGCTCTGTTGACTAATAGCAATTGATCCATATTATCAGTAAAACCCCCTCCCAAAAACAAGCTTAAAGACATTCTGCTGTGTATAGAATACTTTTTTGCTACTAATTTAAAACCATAAAGGCAGTTTTTTTTTATCAGAATAAGGATTAGATTTATTGCAGGTGTTTGGGATGCTACTGCAATTTAAGTATCATTAACAGCAGAGCATTTGGGAGGCTGTGGGTATATACATCCAACTGTTAAGAGTAGGACATAATAAAGTTAAATTATCAAGGTGACTCCTTTGAATGTAGGCCAGAAGCTATCCTGTTTATTTAAGAGCAGAGATGTTTTAGTTCCAATTTCAACTTCTTTGGAGCTTTTTTCCAAGGGAGCCTGCTGCTCCTAAAGTAGTTAGGCAGATTGTTTGATTTATAGGTACTGACTATGCCTTATTCTTTTTGGCAGTAATAACCTACTTCAGGCTCATATAAAGACCACAGAATAAATTATCCAGTTCAGCAGAGACTGCTATACAGCTAAATACATTTCCTGAGAGCAATCGTGGATTCTTTCTTTTACAGTCTTAGATACATCTTCTGACCATGGAGTTTTCCTGCACCCACTGTCATTTTAATTGAAGTTCTCTGATTTGGCTGAAGATTTCTTCCATTGCTTTCCGTTTATTTCTAGACTGCTTATGAACGTGCTCTGTAAGACAGAACAGAACCACCTAGAATGTCCCTCCTGTTACATATAATATGAAGTTCATGATTCTGGTCATGGCAAAGGATGTCAATATATAAGACAATGTACAGGTAAAATGTATATGCTATTCTTTCAACAGCACTGAGAAAAATGTATTAAAACACAGCAAAAACTTCAGTAATCATATTTAGGAATCCCTTTTCTTTCCCAGCATTCCAAGGCCAGAGATTTGGTGCACATATGAGAACAATACTCCCCAAATCATTTTCACAGACCTATACGTATCCACGTATTGACAGCCACTGGACAGAGAGTACTTGGTAAAATGACAGGAATAAAGAGTTGCTCCAGTGGATTCTTTTCTACAACATCTGCAGGGATGGGAAAGAAATTCTTGCTTTTCTACCTTTCACTTTTATTTCAGATGTGCTTTACAGTCTTCAAACATTAATACTGCTAATAACTGAAGTAGGATGGAAAGCCAAGTATTACCGTGCCAGGGATTGACAAATAGTAAAAGACTCCATCTCAGGGAGATTTGTGGAAGGTTGTGAGTTATTTAACGAACCAGGAAAAGAAAAGCATGCACCAAACATGCCCCACTATAACCACATTATGCCCTGTAGTGAGATATATAAACATTATTTGAGTGAATGTGCTTTAAAGAATGGTACCTGAGCTCTGAATGTTGGCAGATGGTCTTCTCCTCGCCTTGCAAAGTCTTTGTACCCAAACCCAGGATCTTCAATATAACGGGAGACATCTGTAGAAACTATTTCATCATCAAATGCTGTGAATAAAACAGCAAAATGCTTTGCTTTAGGCAAGAACATGAGTTAACGCCAGCTTCCAACTACCACTCTACTATAGGACTAGAGGACAATTTTAGAAGTTATGCAAAGGAGAAGAGCAGTACAAAGGAAAGAAACACTTCAATTCTCATCTGCTTGTATAGGATATATTGCTTTCATTGAGCCCATTAAATGTCAGCCTATACCAGACATCTAATGTACTTCTACAAAAAGGGAAGAGATGCACTACACTTTTGCCTGGAGGTTTGCTTTTCTCTCTGTTGAGTTCTGAGGGAGGCTAGGTATCTCAAGTCAGGAAGATGAACATCATTAGCAAAGTCACTGTGTTGGCATAAGAAACAAAAAAAGGGATCCTTGACAGCAGGATCCCTTGTACTGAGCAGCCTTTGTGTCAGGAATCACACCGGCTCTGTTCTGTAAGCTGGAGTATGAGCACCAGAAAGCAACGCAACACTCCACTTGTAAATATCAGCTGAAGATTATGTGAAAGCAAAGAGCTCTACAGTACATCAGGGTGAAATTCTGCCAGAAGCTCTAGTAACTAAGCATCTTCAAAGAGCTCCAAAACATATCACTAAGCACACACAGGTTCTCTATCAGGAATCAATCTTTCCCTCCCGAATAAACAGGTGGCTTGATTGTGTAACTACCTGCAGAAGTTGACTACTGCATAGCTGACTGCATTTGACCCTGATGTTAAAATCATGGCTCGCTTCCACGTGCATTGACAGAACAGTTGCCATATGTCCACTGTTAGCACCTTGAAAAGTCAGTTAATCTAAGAATTGCAGAAGTGCTTTATCTCCTCTCTGCCTCATTAAACAATCAAAACATAACAGTGTAGGAAGAAGCTTGGACAACATCTGCTACAGTAAATCCTCAGCGACGAATAAAAAACCTGTACACATACACTCCTCTCCCCTGACAAGGACTGGATTTTGTGGAAGGGTAAAGGCCCAACAGAGAGACTTTTCAGCTGAAGCCAGCAAATGCTAAAGAGGGAAGAAAGTCAACAAAACTATCAGCAACCCCATCCAAAAACCCCTCCTGTCTTGAATTTTTTTTCCTAAAACACCTGAAGTTGCACAGACTCATGGAAGTCCTGATTTGATAATGAAACTGCGAAGAGTGTCCATTTATCTGCACTGCTGATACCGCCTGACCACAGGAAAATACATCAAGAATACACAATGTCCATTTCAAAAAATCCCGCTTCATCTTGCTGGATGTATCTTCTTTCAGAGATTTTTCCAAGTTCCTAGAGAGCCACAAAACAATCTCTCTGCTGATCCTCAGTACATTCTTCCTCCCTTTTGGGCTCTTTGCACAAAAGCATTGATTCTTTCAAACACATTTGGTCTGAAGCTACTGAGACCTAAATTCACTAAGAACAGTGCAGCAAAATGTGAAGCATTTTAGGGGTCACTTCTCAAAAAGACACAAGCAATCATCTTCAAGTAGCTTCTACTATAAGGAAATAGTTAGAGATTCTGATTGTCTTAATAATATTCTTTCTTCTAACACTTTCTTTGGGAAAAAACCCACCTCCCTGTCTGTATGAAGCAGACTTCATTCTGGAGTTTGTTAGAGATGAAGGCCTCCAGAGCATATGAAGAATAAGGAAAAGAAGGTTTCAGCTCAAAATTTGGAAAATTATTTAAGAATAAAAAAATGCTATGAATCTCTATCACAAGGTAGGCAGCGAACAGCACAGCGGTATGATCACTCAGAACAGCAAGCTGGAAATGTCCTTTCCAGGTGGGCAGCAAATGGTAAAGTGTTGAGTCTCATCATATAATTCCTAAATTAAATGTCATATCTGAAGGCTACTTATGAGTGTCATTGAAGTTCTAAGCACCATAGAACCTGTGAAATATTACTGAATATTTACATAAATTAATTATTTTGAAGATACAGAACATATAAAGAAAGATAAATGTACACCCTACTTTTTAAGGAAGCCTACAGGCCTGTTTTTTTTTTTTTTACTATACAAAAGCTAAATTTCAAGCAGTAGAAAGGATGATGCTATTTGTCAATCAAGAAATCTTAAGGTCATGAAGCAAAAGGTAAGACCACCCTTACTACACTCCTCCTACATGAAGAGCCAGAATAAAGAAATGGACAGAAAAAGTTTCAGTCACTGAACTAGCCTCAAGTGTTTATTTCTTAAAAAGCACAAACAAAATTGAACTGGAAAAGCACAAATACCTCCACTAATTACTAGCAGACTCTCCTTCTTCTCCTTCTCAAAGCGAGTTGCCATTTCTTCCTGAGAGGCTTCTTCGTCCTCTTTATCTTCTTGTAGTCTCTTCATCCTTTCCATCAGGGCCTCCAGCTCACTTAAAGAATCTGCAATCTGCAAAAACACCATGACATTCTGCAAAATTAGAAGATAGACAACGTGTGTCATCTTCGGATTTCATGCTTGACAACAAACGTTCTCAGAACCAGACAGCAAAGGCAAACAAGAAAACTGAAGCCAGAATGCATTTTGTCACATACATCGCAGACAAACAGCTTTCAGACAGCAGGAAGACAGGAGCTGGGAAGTGTTAATGTAGCCTGCTGCAGTAATTTACTGCAGTGGGATTAACAGTGAAGAGGTGGTGTTTGAGTGTGGAAACCACAGTCACTCCTATTCCACCACGTAGATAGCTCATGAAAATCCATCTGCGTGCCCTACGTCTCTCATAAAACAACTTTTCACACTAAGATAACAATATTCAGTCAACTGGTAATGCAAAATATATTTCTGAAGAGATGCAGTGTAACACTGCCTTACAGAAACACAACCTGAGATGGCAAATCAGTGCTTTTCTTTCATTATGTGTGATCAAAATAGCCACTATGTCGACCCTTTTTCTTACTTTTGTGAGGAAAAAAGACCTCTTTTTACTAGAAATACATCAAAGTTTTGGGTGCCCTGTACATATCATTCAGATTTTTCCTAAGATAAATTGCTTGGTTTTTCTTTCCCATCTTTTTGAGTCTGTTCTTTTGCCCATAGCTACAATTGTTTCTAGTACACTCCTCACTGCTTAGCAATAAGCACGGTCAGCAGCAGCCCTCTGCCCACTACAAATGGGGAGTAAGGCACCTCCATGGCATGAGCTGGCATGTTTTACAGCCCAGAAATTTAAGATACAGCAACTGAACTGAGTGATGACATGCTTACATTCTACTGCTAATTGTAAAAATTGTATCTAGCAACTCTGCTCATAATCCTGATCTTCCATCAAAGGCAATGAGGCTAATTCATCTGTCAGCATTAATTCAAGGGCATGTCTTCAAAAGCATTCTAGAGCACCTTTCAGGAAAAAATGTCCAATTAATTAACCAGTAATCAAATTAATCAAGTTAATTAACTAGTAATCAAAGTTCTCTGGTGATTCAAGACTGAAACACCAGCATGAAGAATTAAGTAATTTTATTTCAGACATTTCTTCCCATCTACATGGAAGTGTTTCAAACTGTTTCGTGACTGTAGGCCTTGAACTAAAAATTATTATTATTACTATTATTACTACTACTATTACTTCCATTTTTTTCCATTTCTTTTTTTCATTCCCTGTGTTTTTAACATGCATGGCACAATGCTCCAGTCAATGCCACACTGTCTGAAGAAACTGGGACTTTAAGCTTTCTGCTGAAAGCAAAGTTTTAGTCTTGCCCAATGGGTGGTGAGATTAACTATCAAAATCACATTGCTCTGACTTCCATTCACTGTTACAATGTGGTTTTCAGCACACTACACTAAAAATTGCCAGAGTGTATGTGAGAATTATCAGACTCAAGCATTCCTGTAGACAAAAAATTTCAAACTACCATAAAATTTAAACAGGAAAGAATGGAAGAAAGTTTTCTAATGCAAAACAGAGGCAAGCAAAAGAATTTTCTTGCAACACTAACCCCGAAGTTGCTACTTGTGAGGGATGCATTTTCTATGTTGTTGTCATTGGCAAGATCACAGACACAGAAGTTGTTGACTGCTATAAGTCTGAGTCCATTAGATGTATCCGGATCCCTCTCTGGATTAATGCCACTACCAAATACAAAACTTGCCAAGGCATGATAATGTGCCAACAGGACAACAGCATGCACCAGTTCAGGAAGAGACCAATTATTTTCCCCAGTCTTGACAAGTTTCTGAAATGAGAATAAAAAAAGTGTAAATATAAAATTTGTTTTGGCCTCCAGCTTTTCTATACAACACTATGCATTTTAAAAAGAGATCAATTCTTTCTTTCAACAATACCATATTCCCCTTGCACACAAACTCTCACTGGATAAAAAAAGAGACACCTAATACATTACGTCTTTTCTTTTGGGCTATTTTAGCCAATGCTACTGCTAAAAGGAAAATCTTACTGTCTTTGTCACACGAGAGGATCAGCTTGTTTGGTGCACTAGTACTTCCCCACACTTTTTAACTCAGGTGGATGAAGCCTAACCAGGCACTTGCACAGTTCTTGGCAGTTCTTTTTACCAGACATTTACTGGTATTTACAGGGCATGAGTGAAGAGGTACCTGGATGTGCTCTTTCGTGATCAGCCAGGGCCGGTGTGCAAGAAGTTTGTTTATTTCGTTCAGATTTTTCAGTCTTTGGGGAATGTATTCTAAACCATTCAACCACTCTGCAATCCCGCCAGTCTTCAGAAACTCATCAACGTGCATATTTATTAGGTAGGAACACTGATGTCTGGCAGCAGCCTGGAATAATTAAACACAGAGTGAACAGTGCAGCACATTAGTGTGTAATCTGATTTTGCTGCAGGTGGGAGACAGGTTAATAACACAAAACAAAAGTACAATGTCATTCCAAAGGGCCCTGTGCAAATGCATTGCAATGCATTTCTATACAGCATGGAGGATCTTCCAATAAAAATACATTTGATTACTTTGAATTGCTAAATATAATTTAGGTTGGAAGCAATCCCTAGAAGAGAACCCTCCGCTCACAGGGCTGACTTAGAACTTGTTGCTCGGAGCCTTGTCCAGACAAGATCTTCACCCTTGGAGATCACAGAACCTTTCTTGGTTCCTGCTGCAATGTCTCAACATCCTCACAGTGAAAATTGTTTTCCTAGTGTCTACCTGGAATTTCTTGTGACTGGAGCCCACTGCATCTCATCCTACTGCAGCACAGTGATGTGGGCATGTGAGAGGTACATCACTGTGGGAAACAGGGAATAGGTTGCCAATTCTCCCTTCTCACTGAAAGCCTTCTGGCTAGGCATGCTTTATTCTGATAAAAATCTACTACAAAAATTCAGCCTCCGTCAAAGTACCACCCTAATTTCTCCTTTCTAAATTCTCCTTTTTTTCTTCCTTTTTTAAAAACAGAAGTCAGGGTTGCAGGGGAAGATACACAGGCTGTTGGTACGTACCATGATAGCAATGTAGTGCCTGTAGGGCAAAGGAAGGGGCCCATCCATGCGCAGCATATAGAACTGGCTGCGGAGGAAAGACTCCAGGTATTGAGTGTGGATACTCATGACCTGGGTGATGTTGTCCAGGCGACCAGACGTAGAATATTCTTCCACAAGAAGATTAGTACGTTCATCCAAACCGTTTGCTTGCATAACCTTGAAAATAAGATGGAGAAATATTAACAGAGGGAGAGATTTTCTCTAGTTTTAGCTCTGGGGAGAAACACAATGAAGTATGAAAGGTTTATCTGTGTACAGACCTAAAGACGATGGAGTTCCAGATGTATATTTGCGAACATACATGCCTGCATGAATGCAAATACACACATACAGATCCTACTTGTATACACAGAACTGAAGAGCACTTTACACTGAGCCTCTGTTATTTTTTATATGTTTCTACAAAAACCAAAACCATTTTTCTATAGACCTTCTCGAAACAGTGGAAGTCGCAGATGCTGAAAGTCAAGCCTGTACAGAGAGCTGGAAGTAAGTAAGAGCTAAATGGAAAGTAAATTCTTTATGGAAGACAACCTGTATAGACACACACCACCTGAGTGCTCAGCCCTAAAATCAATTTCAAAATTAATGGAGAGGAACTGGATTATGTAACCAAATTATAGAAACAGCCTGGTAATCTACCCCTTCTGTGCTTGTATAATTGAAGAGGAGATCAAATGCTAATTTGTCCATAACATTCAGGTATTATTTAAAATGGGAATTTAATGCTTTCTTTAAACAAAAGCTGTTCTTTAATTATTCCAACCAATCCAAACCTTGGGCACAAGATGAAATGAAACAGCAAACAGTAACTAGCTCTTGCGTTGCAAGCCCTGACACAGTATGAGTGCTATTACTCAGTGTTTATCACCAGGAACAGCCATTCTCAACATGTTCACCACTGAAGTTACAAGCACAAGACTAGAATACCCAGTATTTATTCTGACACTGTGCAGTAATAAACCAGCCAGCTTACTATTGCAAACACCATGAAATGAGAACATATTTTAGCTGTTTTACTGCACATGAAGCTAGATATTGCCTAAAACCAAGAAGCAGAATGCTTTTGCTGAAATATTCTATTTAAAATATGTTTTCTTCTTTATGATGGGCTGATGAGTGGACTGCGTCTCAAATGTTTTTCTATCAGATTTTATATAGAAGTTACATACAAAGAAACACAAACAACATACTACATTTTCATTTCTCACCACTGTACTTTCCTGTTTTAATTTGTGGGCCCAGAAAGAAAGGGAAGAAGCAGCTACACAGGCAGCTCCATCGTTTTTACACACGTATCTTCACTATGGCAGCTTTTCTGTGTTTTATACCCAAAACTATGCCTTCTCAGCTTTCCTTAATAATGTTTTTACCATCAGAATTTTATTCACACATTAGAGACCATTTTATCTCCCTGTATATACCTCGCTCCACTCCTAGGAGTCCCCCTTATTCTTCAGCAAGTGTATCTCCCATGTATTTAAGAGATTCTTGTCTCGTTTAGTGGTTTCTTGGGGAAATCATATTTTTTGTGTCTCTGGTAAGGTTCCTAATCTTCTCCAGCTTGTCAGGAATTTTCCTTGTAACAGTGCAAGTTATAGCAAGAAATTCTGCTGACAGAATCAAAATATAATCCTGTAGGACTGTACTGCTGCTATCTTAGGCATAGCAATATGCCATATGATTATTTCTAAGATTTATCTCCATCTCTATTACTATCCTCTTCATACTGTGCATGTACTTGCTCCTGATTTACTACCATCCACAGACATTTTTTTTTTTAATTCTGCTTTTAAAGCCTTGTGGCATGTTACTAGGAACCTTTACAATTAAGTCATTGTTTCTCTGCCTATATTCCTTCCATTATAACAATAAAGCAGCCTTTGACACCAGTAGTGTTATTATCAAGATCTGTGAGGCATTCAGGGTGTTACTATTCTGTCACTAAACCCTCTCTATTCACTGTACTATTTCATGACAAGGAATGAGGGAGAAAGGTAGTCGTTTGTTTAACAAATCAGTTGGCATTTGCCATGGCAGGAATCTCGAGTCTGAAATCCAACCGTACCTGTCAACCACAAATCCTCTCAAGAGCCACAGCTACAGTCTAAGGAGTGAAGTTGTATTTGCAGGTTCTCTCAAACTGAAGGTCAGGCACTCATCTGCTCTGAGAGCTATATAATCACACACCTGCAACACTGGACAGGCCTCCCCTCAGGTCTGGCATTACGAGTAATGTGTTCACACCCACCCGAGAAGAGCAGAGCTGTCACTCATGGCTGTCTCTGGAAATGCTGGTGATAGAAAACATGTCAAACAGTACCACTTGTGTGAAAGGCTGGGGTGGTTCTTACCCACTGGAACCTGCTCCAGAGAAACCACTGCTTTTCCTTTCAAGGGAGCTCATCCAGGTACCATGGAACAAGCAGGGTCATAGAATGGTCCTTCAGTGTCATTATTTTCAAAGCCATCACCCAGCCCAGCTAAGTGCAAACTTACTTCGTTCTCTGGTATAAAGGCACTTGGTCCTCTTGTCAACGGCGGGGAAACTTGTACTCTCTTTTCCTGCAAAACAGTCACATAGTTCAGTCAGTGTCAGGAATTACATTTTCACCTCAGAAGATGAGATCTTCAAGGTCTGCATTCAGTTTTCTTCTCAAAGCCACCTGGGTGTCCACTGAGGAGGTATGGCACCATACCACATTAGATCATCTCTGCATCCCCTGTACTTTGCATTAAGGAATGGCACCAATTTTGGCAAGGAACAGCACCAATTTTGGGCAGGGGTAAGGCAGAAACAAACCCCAAAAATCTGATCCCAGTTTGTTTACAGACCAGTCTGAAGATACACAGACAATAGCAACAAAACATCTGGCATGATGCTAAAATTAGCCATTTACTGGATTGAATGGAAGTTTGAAAACCGAGAGGAAAAAAGCCACACTCGGGAAACGATAAGCAAGATGCTGGTTTTTTTTCAATATCAGTATCTGATGAGATCTTTAGTGCTGTGAAGAGCATAAGCACTTTGTGTGCCAAATATTGGCATGAAAAGCACAGTCCAAGCGAACCAGCAAGACCCAGTTACAGGCATTTTCTAGAAACCTGATGAAAAGGCCACCTTGCTCACTGCCAAGCCTGGAGCACACTGCAGGCAGCACAAGCCTTGGTGTGCAAACCCCAGCTACAAGGCAGGAGGATATATTTAGTACAGAATAAGCTGATAGTGTAACAAGAGCCAGAGGACTTTTTTGATTTATTAGGGATAAGAAACTGGATTAAGATAAACCGTGCTGCCAGCCAGAGGAGTGAAGGGGACCTGGGGAGGCTGCCTGCTCCTTCAACTCATCAGGGGCAGGACCAACACTGTCCACATGATTCCTGACCAATGCTGGTCCAATTCTCCTGGAGGTTCCTTCCTCTCCATGGGTCATTTGTTTCAGTGACTAACTCCTCAGATTGTTAAAGTTTTCCTAATGTCTAACCTGAATTTCCCTTGCAATAATTTAAAGCAGTTGCTTCTTGTCTTTTCTTCTTTTCCTCTTTATGGTTATTTTCCACCTATCTGGCTGGCTGCACACTTGCCTCAAGTCCCTAATTGCAGCCACAGTGTTGGTGACTCTTAATATGTTATCCATAAACAGCAGTATTGGATTTGCATACTAAGTATTTCGTGCCTCTAACATAAAAGTCTGAAGTTTTCCATAACAAATGACCCTTAAATACCTCTACCAGGGGGGCTTTAAGCTTCACTGCCATGTGCACAAACAGCAGTGCCAGTCCCATAATGAACGTGCCACTGATTTCCACACAGGAAAATTAAGCCACTGGAGCTGTGTAACCATTGTCCTGATCCTTAAAAACATCCTGTCCTTTCTAAATTAGATTATGAAATAACATGCAAAAATCAGCAATGATTATTCAGGAAAGATGTTCCAAAGCAAACTCTCGCAGGACAATTGTATTTGTGACTTTGGAACAATTAGCTGCTAAAAGATGCAGAAATAAGCTGGATCAACCGCATCAAGCCCAGCAGCCAGGAGACAACTTACTGCATCTGCTGCCTACTGTCACAGCCCCCAAAATCCTGTAAAATACTTCTCATGTATAAAAAGTACTCAATCTAAAGCATGAAGAAATGGTGTAGAGAGTCCTGGTATCTGCACGTGCAACCCCTTCCTCACAGAGTTACACAAGGCACACGAAGACATCTTCTGCCTTCAAATACACAGTCTTGCCAGCAGCCAGTCATTTCTGCCAACACTAAAAAAGAGAAATGCTTTCCAAGACTGGGTCCGAGCTTGGATTTTACTTGTTTTATGAAGGTTATCTGGAAAATAAAGTTTAAAACCTTTATTTCACACTGAATAACCTGGAGGAAGCAGCTTGTGTGAGTGACACAACTTGGATACCTGTACACTGTAAGCTCTCGCTGGAGCCCAGGTCTAAACCAGAGCTGAACCTTCTCCATCCTGCCCTCTGATCTGTACCTTCCTCAGGCTCTGCAAAACTGGTCCTTGAGGCCAGACCACGGCAAAAACATCCCTATATTGCTTCTAGCAGGATCTGGGCTCCATTCCCCTGTTTTCCCATCCAGTGTGACTGCTATTACTCCTTTGAGCCTGCAGATAAGGTACTGCTGAGGAAAGGAGGAAACGGTACTTGGGTGGATGAATAGAGGCAAGTATCAACAGTTAATTCCTGTGAATGATGACAGATAGCCCAGGAGATAGTCAGACATGAAAAATGTGTGTTAAATCTACTACCAAAAGAACAAAATCCAGTTCCTTCTGGGTGGAGGAAGTTTCCAAAAAAACCCCAAGCCTAGGAAAAACAACCAAAACAAGAACAAAACCCCAAAAGCCCAAACATGATCATTCAAGTTGATGAGTCTTATCACTGCACACTTCGAGGGAGCTGGGTTTTTTTGATATTAGAAGTGTATACTCTTCCCTTCCATCAACAAGAAAGATTATTTTGCTTTCCTGCCAAAGCTTTTATTTTATTAAAACTGGTTAAAACAAGCTTGTGAGGAGAAAAGGAGCAAACATCATCTGGTTGCACAAGTTCTCAGGATGCTATTAATAAAAACATGTGAATTTTACAAGCATTGAGAAAGATAATGTTGGCTTTGTTGAGCTGTAGATAAGAACCACTGCTTCTGGGCATGCTTTATCTACAACAGTGATTTAAGGTCTACCCAAGAACCCAAATATAAAAAACAGTATATGGGAATTAGGAAGTAACAGCGCAGCTATACCGTCCTTTACGGTGAAAGTTCTTGCAAAGCTTCTTGTTTTCCAAGAAAACCATTTTGTTTTCCTGTCCAAGTAGTCTTTGCAGGTTACATTAACTATCACTAAGTCAGCCAGGGTCCCAAGTATCTTATTTGAAATTGGATTCTTATGCTAAGAGGCTGAAGCAAAATACAGGTTGCTCAGCAACTAAAATGCTGTATGTGCATCTACCAGTCATTTTCTGCTTCACGATCCTCCAGAAACACATTGCTGGAGTAAGAACATTTCCATTTACATTAAGACTAGCACCTTTTTGAGGGCTATTTCCTCAGCAGGAGGCTTCAAGGCAGAAAAAGGTGAGCCTGAGCATGTTCCTGAGAGAGGGGCTGCTGCAAGCCAGAGGCTCAGAGCAGGTTTAGCGGCGTCAGACAGCAGAACAAGACCTCTGCACAGCACGGGAGAGCTGACGCAGGAATCCACGAAAATTCCTACGTAAGCTCTACCTGCAACTTCTTCCTGCCCTTAAACCGCACTTGCAATGGTGTCAGGAGCTTCACCAAGAATCTGAATGGTGACAAAGCAGGAGCATTTCTCCTTTGCCCAGCTATAAATTGTAAGAAATACCTTCGTCCTTGGGCGAGCTCTGCACAAACCCACAGACACAAATCTGCAACTTGCCATTTCACGGGTTTATTTTCAGTTGTGGCAGTGACTGCACACCCTTCCCTCCAGAGCCAAACAGGCCCTGGGATGTGGCACCTGCATCTCAAATATCTGCCAGGCTGCAGTGGCAGAGCAAGGAATGCCAGAGCCACTGGGGCTGGTGATGCAGCCACAAAGGCCAAGTGGGAGCAAGCATGAGCCCAGCTGGCACTGGGATAGCACAGCAGCTTTCCTCCCAAAGCCTAAAGCAGAAGAAATAACCTTTCTTCCTCTTCACCACCACATGAATCACCATGTCCTTAGGCTTTAAAGAAATGGCTATTTTTAGCAAGCTGTAAAAGAGGAGGCTGTTTTGTTCGAGAATGGAAGTGCTAGCTGGTGGGGCTGATCAAAAGCTGCTTTAGGAGGTACTTCTGAATATGTACACATTCAGAAAACACGGGCAAGAAGCAAGTGGTTGCACTGCTACAGGTGCATGGGGGCTTCTTACACACATGGCACATAAAATCCAATTCATCCTGCACTTGACATGAAGGTGGTCACGCTTCAATGAGGTGGTGGTGGGGAAATCACAGGGAAGAAACATTCAAGAGGGAATTTTGTGAGCCATGGCAACACTGCCACTTGTGTCCCTACAAACTCCCAGAGCAGTGTAAGTGTCTGGGAAACACTCATGAAGGGGCTCAGAGCCTCCACTCTCACAATACCTGCTACCAATGTCAAGACATCAGGATAATAAACATACCAGATCAAATATAAATCCTAAGGGCATGCCAAAATTAGCTTCTCCTGAGGAACAAACTCTTTTTCCTAAACAAGCAGAAATGTTTTTTTGGGGGAAGGTAATGAGTATATACTTATTATTTATTATACCTTTTCTTATACTATAATCTACAAGCAATTTTGCTACCATCTAGCATTTAGAAGGATCTTTGTTAATTAAATTCAGTGGTCTATCTCTTTAAAATACCCATAATCATCTGCAGCAATAATCTGAGTCAAGTCTGTCACTGGGTGGGAGTGGAGAACTGGATTCCCTATCTGGGGCTAAACCAAAGGAATTGGTTTTTTTCCAGTCTCAGCTTTATCTTACAGTTCTTCAAACTCAAAATACACCAGTTCAATCTCACAGACTTAATGCTATGGAGCCCACATTTGGTTTTCAGCTGACAGACACAAATGCCTTGAATTTTAGTTCACATTACAGGCAGCATTATTTGCTGCTGTTGCTGCTGGTTAAAACCCTATCTACAAACTGGTTTCTCCTACTCCCACTGTTGCTTACTGAACACATTTTCATTTCTGGTTCTTGGATCCTGGAACAGGGTCTACCTCCACTGGCTCTAATCACAGTCAAATGCTCTGAGTTTCAGTAAATTGTAACACAATTTTAGTCATACAGTCATATTGGACCATCTGCTTATTCCATCCTCACTGAAAACAGAAGAAAGCATTAAAAAAAAAAGTTATCTGAACACTGCTTGTGTCTTAGCATCTACTTTTATTCAAACTCTTCCTTAGGATGCAGGAGGGATTTTGTTTATTTCTGTGCATGCCAAGTTGCATTTTAATTTAGCCACCCAACTTTGGCAGGGGAAGTGCAGTTTAGAAATGTGGCAGAAGTTTAGGATGCATCCAATTCATTTTAGGTGATAACTTTATTATTTGTTGTAAATTTGAAGCGGATTAATATAATAGTTAAAGCTACACATAGTCTTGCTGACTAAAATGAAAACTCAATAGTCACAGTTTACCTTGTCTTCACATGTCAGTACTCCTGGGAGACTGATTGACAAGAACGAAGAAATATATTCAGCAAAGCTGTGAAATTCTGACATTTATTGACAACCATTTATTGATGCATCATTTTTTACAGAAAAAAAATCCGTTTATGACATCTATTGTAATAAAATTGGGAGCTTTATAGCTTCAGAACATATCTGCAATTCATCTCACATGAAATTTGCATTGCAACTTCAAAAATTTAGATACACATTTGAAGGGTAAACCTTGGTGTCCTGTTATTCAAAACCATTTCTGTAGAAAAAGAAAAACCAAAAGACAAAAATGGGAAGAGCAATGATTTGAATGGTGCACAACACTTTATTTGCTGACAGTGCAGAACTCCTCCTTACAGCTGACCCATTCCTATAATTAAACCCAGGATATAACTCCAGAAGCAATAAAAGAAATGTTCAGAACAAACAATGTCAAAATGTTAAGAGTTCACAAAGCAAAAGTCGTAGCCTACGGTCATTTGTTAGGGGTATTTCAAGTGATTTTGCAACAGTTTCTTCCTCTTAACAGACTGTCCAACTCCAAAAATGCAAACTAAGCCATAAAGATGAAAATTAGCAGGGGAAGTCAAACAGCAGGAAATCTCTTTTTTAATGGAACAGCATTTCAAAATACTTAAACCAGTAACTTTTAACATTAAGAATTTGGCATCTTTGTGCCTCACAGCTGATGAAGTGGTGCAAAGAGCTGGGAAGAGAGCCAATGCAGTACAATTGATGGAGAGCTTTTGCTCTGGTAACAGGTTACAGCCCTTTTGGATTTCACACAATAAAAGGAAGCCTATCCCAAGTTCCCATCCCTCCACCAGCTATTTAGAACATAATCCACACTAATTAGAAACCAAAGGTCAGCAATTTCTACCCAACCCAAGATGGATGGTCAGGCAGCAGAAGTCCCACAATGGTTCCTTGATCTTTGAAAGATATCCAGTACATTTGGCTTTCGGGAGAAAAACTCAGCAGTGAACACGAAGTTACTGTCAGAAAAGCCTATCACCTTTCCCATAAAGCAGACCTACATCTGGAGCCTTACTACTCCTACTGCTGTACCTCTCTCCTTGTCCTGGAGATAATTGCTATGAACCAAAACCAACCTCCAAGTGCAACTGGGAGCAGACAGACAAGGACCGCAAGTCAAACGTCAGAGTAACAAGTATGCTGAAAAACACTTCTTTATTTAAGAAACCTGAACTGTATTTCGCAATTTTTTTTTGGTCAGAATAGACCTAAATGTATCAAGTTAAAGACACACCTGTAACTTAATACTGACTGAAGTTCAGAGTACATCTAGCTGTGTAAGCAAGGCTGAGGCTCCTGGCTAGAAAAATGGAAAGACCTTCACAAGAAAATCTGCTCAAATAATGGTGCCAAGTCAAACCTAAACATTGATTATTAACACATGAAGAGGATGAGAGACAAACAGCTACTTTTTCTACTTCCTTGTTGCTTGAGAATTACTCCTATTCAAACCTCAAAATCTGACTTCTTATTCATGCCCCAGTTGTTCTCAGATATCAAGGATGAAACTCAATTGACCAAACACAGACACCCAAATTAGAGTTAGCCAGCTGCATGCTGGTTAAAATGAAAAAAGGAGCGGGATGTCTAACTCAGGATGAGATCAACTGTGTCATGGAAAAGCCTGAATTTCCACCACAGGCTAACAGGACTTCATGGCTAACCAGGTACTGGTCAGAAGACCAGCAAGACACGTATCACCAGCAGACAACAAATGGTCTTCTGGTCTACTTCAGCCTTCAAATAAACCCTCAAAAAACCAAACAAAAAAGCCAAAACCAAAATTACAGGGAGAATAGAAAAAAAGAGAAACAGTGCTTCTCTCATCCATCCATGGAGAACTTCACCTCCTGCGCTCCCTGCACACCCAACAGCAACACTGGAGTTTGTGTGCTCCCCAAGAACTGCCCTCAGGACAGAAGACCTTGTGAGTGAATGACTCAACGTGAATGATGACTCAATATACTACAAGCATAGCAGAAGAGCATTTTCTGTGTTTCAACAGCACCAGATACTAAGAGCAAAACTTAGAAAACTTCAGTGGTTTTAGCTGGGACTTGTTTTATCTGTACCTTGGCTCCCTTCCACCTTCAGGTTTAGTCCACATCTGACATACTGAGACAGACCAGTATTATCTAGTTTGGAGAACATAGCCTTTAGCCATAAAGTTGGCAAAACTGCACTGAGTTAATCTGCCTCCTCATCAGCCAGGAGAGGAGTGCTGCGTGTTAAGGGAGACTCTCTGAAGCAGCACAGCGTATCCTTTAATCCGCTGCCTCCTTGCAGAGGGCTGCCTTGTCCTGCATGAGCACAGCCCATCTAACCAAGCCTGGTTTTGCTCTGCCAGAAGGGTCCCGTGTGCTCAGGAGGCTGCAGGCTCAGTGTGGGCAAGGGCAGTGACTGTGGTCACCATGTGGCCTCCATCCTCCTACGGAGAGACCTTACTGACTTCCCCATTCGATCCATGGGGGAGAACACTGCCACCAGGTACAACAAATGTTTGCTAGAAAGTGCAGATAGAACAGTGGCTGCTTTGACAGGCCTGAATTAACACCTAAATTAACAACTGAGAGCACAGCCTCTTTACAATACAGTGATTGAATGGTTAAACACTTCAATTCATAAACACACACACATTCGATTTATTGGGCATACTGCCAACTGGAGATTAAAAAACAAAAAGAGAGAAAGACCCCTGGGGTTATGCAAATCCATCATGTATCTCTGGCAGAACTGTCTCCCAAGAATGCTCTACCGAATTTTTAATAGAAGTATTGTCTAGAAAGACATGCCTTGTAAGCAAGCAAAATAGAATGGTATTCATCCATACTGTAAATGCATAATGGCATCCTCTTACTGTTAAGAAAGTGGCCCATGGTATGGTGGTTTTTTGTTGTTTGGTTTTGGTTTTTTCAAATATTTCAAAGATGCCAAATGATTGAAATGCTACCTTAATGTAAGCGTAGTACAGTACACAACACTCTGACAATTTTTTAAAGAAAGTCTTGAAAGGACTCCACTGCAATTCATGCTAGAAAATCCTCAAGTGCTACAGTGTTTCAGCAGAGACCATCATCACCAAGGGTTTATAGAAAAGAAGATGCATTTAATAGCACGTTACTATAAAAACAAACTGGGTGAATTTTTAACTAGGGACTGTCATCGAGGCTGCATTCTCTTGTCTCCCCTCTTTGTTACTGGTGTTGCATTCATTATGAAAAAGCACAGAGAGAGAGACATTTTAGGCACAGTGTGCCCTAAAACATTAAGATTTGGATTCTTAAGGTCATGCCTACACTGCAGTTGCTAGCACAACTGCTGCTCTTCTACAAGTCAGCTTTAAAGAAGTCCTTGGCTTCACTGGTTTTGAAGGAGTCCTTGGTTAACAGTTCCTAACTCCGGCAGGCACATGAAGCTCCGCTGCACAACTGGCTTGAGAAACCAGACAAATGTTAAGTCAGCCACTGCTGAGTTTCCAGTTGAAAGGATGAAGCCTGACAGCTCGGAGTGAACAGTACCATAAAGGGATCTGCTCACAGCAAGTATGGAGTCCTACCTTTGCACTTTAATGGAAGAAATAGTAACAATATCCTCCTCTGATGAGCATCTCAGTCCCCCGCAGCTTCAGGGGAGGAAGCTGGGCTCTGACCTTTGCACCAGCTCACTAAAATTTTTTCCTTCCCAGCTTCAACTTACCTGCATGATAGACTATCAGAAGCAGCAAGGTCTCTTGCACTGGTCTCCTGGCCACACAAAGTATTTTGCTGCCTGAGGTGTTAGTCAAGCAATGTTCATGACTAATGTCAAACTGTACATGTGTACAGACTACCAAACACTGAAAAATCTTCACAAGCTAAGTGTGGTGGAAATCCATCACGGAGTTTAACTCAAGAAGGCAAAGGTGGAGGACCTTTTCAATGTGAAAACCTGTTTGACCTGTAACTATGAGATTTTAGATCATACAGCCCAGCTTCCCAGGCATTTCCACTACTTTTCACCCTGCAATGTCACTGTACAGCTTACTCTTCTTGTAGCTGTTCTTTTACAATTCAGTAGGAGATGCGCTCTGCCTGCTCCCCTCATCAGCCATTGAACCAAGACATATAAATGGGAAGTCTGAATTTTATCAAAAGAGCAGCAAACCCGCTGCAGAGGCACATTCCGCTACCTGGAGTGTATCACAGGTGCTTCTTTGCTGCATTTCAGGGAATAGGTATGTGAGTAGAAGTCCCACACTTGAGAAATAAACTTAGCATGTGTCCCTGCTGACACTCCCTCTTGATAAGTCTCTGTCCTTGTAGTGTTTTCAGCTCGATAAAAGCTTCCAGAACACCATCTATTTGCTCAGTAGTAAATGCTGCTGCAGACATACACACCTTTCACTTACCAAGTACTACATAAAACCAAATTCTATTCAGAGACATAAGAAAGTCAAGCAAATGGCACAAGCATGGGCTTTCAAACTGCTTTTCCCACACATTTTATGTACCAAATGATCATAGCAGTTATTTTGAACTGTGTGCAGGAACTATCTTAAGCTCATGGAAGTAACTTGCCCAAGTTCAGAAAACAAAATCCTCTCACACAGATTAAAGAGTGAAATATGCTCTGCTCAGTACTGGAGCTCTCCCAGCTAGCTTTCTGCCATCTTTTTCAAACTGGATTTCAAACAAAACCCAGTAGCTTGAGTCTTGGAAACAGCAACTCTGAACTGCTGAAATTGCTGTCACAAGCATGTCAAATAATTTTAATTGATTGCCTCCTTGCTGTCACAGTCCACACATAGTGTGCTTTTACCACCTCCAATAAAAAGATTACAAACCAACCAGTAGGTGACAAGCTAAAGCAGAGGTACTTAGCTTTTTCCACAATGTGCAACTAAGCTATGGAAATCCTTGCTGTAAGATGCTACAGACAAAAAGCCAGTGTGTGTTTAAAAGTGTTTGAGTTCATGGAAGAGAAATGCAAGAACAGTTATTAAATATGGAGAATTCACCTCCAGCTCAGGAAGTTTTCAAATGGCAAATACTTGGAGCCTGGGAGACAGTGTTGTGGGAGAGCATAACAAACCGCTCCATTTTGTGTCTTCTTTCTTCAATATCTTCCCTTGGCCACGGTCAGATGACCGGAGTCTGAGTTTCAATATGACCCACTGTATCTGCCCTAATGCTGTCATAGATCTGCAACAGACTGGGTCAAGAATACTGCGTATTCTGTAAGTCCTATTTGAAAATGGAACCTATTTTCTAATAGAGATAGGAACTGGCATCCCCCAAGCAAGGAGGCATTTTAATTTTAAATCCAGCTAAACTGGACCATTACAGAAAGAAGCATTGTGCTAATCCAGTGTAGACGATGCAGGCCATGGTATGGAGCTCCTTAGTGCCTGGGTGAGCACATTCCTACACTGCCTGTTCAACATAGGTGGTATAATATAATTTACTTCAGAATCTTAAGTACATTACACTTTAATTCTTTACTAATACTGGTTTTAGGAAGCCAGTGTTATTATTCCCCTTTTCTGAATGCACCTCTTCAGAAGTTCCCTCAATTTAGATTTGAAAAAGGTGAAGAAAAAAAATGCCTATGAATTAAAACATAAAGACAATATACTTATGAACCCGCCCAACTCACCTGATGGGCAGATGATGTTTGCTTAGACAGATGGTACTGGGAAAATATAAGCACATATTGGCTATGCCACCGCACCAAGAAGAACTTTAACTAAGCTGTTTGCGTTAACATTCAAGACAACAGCAAAATATTAAAACATGAGCCTGTTAGGAGGTTTCTAATTTATAACAAACAAAATTTGTGGCTGATGTTCCTTAAAATTTTAAGTTAATCCATTGAAAAGCTTTTAAAAGAAAATGAGAAGCTCCCTTGGCACAAGTTTCTTGGACAAATGCTTATGTACAACTGATGATCACTGACCATCTTTGCAACAGTTCAAATAATGTAAGGCACGCTGATGCTGCTCTCTTAGCTCTGCCAGGGAAGGGAGAGTCCTCCTGGACATCCAAAAGGAGCAATATCCTCCTGCTTTAAGAGAAGCAGCTTTTTTTTGCCATCTCTCTTTGGTTGATGACTCAAACAGAGAGAATGTGCCAGACGAAAAATAAAATCTCCCTGACTAACATGCTTTACCTCTAGCCTAAAGGTACAATTTCCAAGAGCAAGCGCCTTGCTGTCTAAGGCAGGAGTTTAAGCCTCTTTTGATTAGCTGACTCGTAAGCATTTTTCAGAAGGAGGTGGCACCCACACCATACCTCTGAGTTTACTGAAGTAAGTCTTCTTACACAGTCTCCTTGAAGGAAGTCCAGAAAAAATCCTGTAGGTGCTAGGGCCACAGATGGAAAACCATGGGTGAGCCCTTTTGATTTTTCACCTGATAGGAAATCCTAAAATGGTCACCAATTAGAACAAATTATTTCTCCAAGGAGTCTTGTTTGCAAAGGCAGGAGACTGTTTTACAATGAGCAGGGAGCTGACACACTGTTTTACATTTGATTAGTCTGGGAAAAGTCTGGGCAAGAGAAAGACAGACAGGGGAAAGGCTTCATCTCAGTAGCACATTCGCAAGCCACTGACTTGCTGGAACGACCATAAGAATACTTGCAGTCAGGCAGTTTCTTCCCCTTTCTTCTTTTTTCTTCTTTTTAAGAACGTTTTGCATCTTAAGCTACATCTTACCAAAGTGAGTCATTAGTGAGATACAATCTCCAAAACACACTGACTTAATGTAGCTGAGCTGGTGGCAGCAAAGACCTAAGATGCAAATGTATTTTCATGACGGAGCTAAAAGAGATGCTGATTTTCAAAAATGAAGACTCCTAACTGTTAGAGAAGATTTATTGCATGTAAATACAGGACTTGTCCAAAGACAGATCAGCTACTCCTGCTCTCTCCAGCCACCCAGGCCAGCAGAGTGACAGAACTTCAGATTTACCTCCAGCCTCTGCTGGCAGGTGCTACCATTTTCTCAGATTACTGCCTACACTTTTACTAAGAGGCCTTGTGCTACAGTTTGGTGACTTAACAACTCTACAAAAAAAAAGCACCAGCAAGTAATAAAGAAACAATAAACTCACTTATTTTATACCCTGCTTGAATAAAGACTTCTGTAGCTATGGAAGAGTGATTAACATGCACTGCCTAATAAGGCTCTCCATTGCTCTCCAGTCGACTTGCCCTTTTTTTAAATGAAGTCTCCAAACCCAAACTGAGTAAGCCCAGCTCCTAAGAGACACATTCACAGCCTTTACTTGCAACAGCCTTACCTCTATACAGATGGAGGTTAGAGCATGCAATTTTTTGTCCAACTTTTCTGGGAAACAAGAACTGACGCCATAGACCTACCTTCTCAAACAAGACAAATTAATAATTTTGGATGGCTGGATGCTGCCTCTATGTATTCATGAGGCACAGCTTAACTCAAAGGAGTGTCCCATACAAAACAGCAACAGCACTGGATAGTCAAACTGCTTTTGCTTGTACGGCAAGTTTCTGTTGGATAAATAGGTCAAGTAACTACACCTTTATCTAATACCTTTTGCATAAGTGGCCTAAAGAGCAGGGGCATGGAGGGAGACCCTCCTTCCACCTCCATCCCCCTCTTGCTTTTCTAAGCCGTGTGTGAAAGATGGTTCCAGCATACCCTCCACGGCTGCAGCCTGCTCTCCTTCCTCTTGGACTCTGCCCAGGTGGAAGAGGCACCGAGCTCCATCTCTCCTGAAGAACTACAATGCCAGCTGCAGGCTCCTTCAACCTTTAATTACGTTAAGTTGACCTTTTCAACCAACACACCTTTCCTCCTAACTACTTGTCAAGCACCAGCACAGAAGCGAGACAAGTTTTAAATTGCTGGAATAAAAGTCACTTATTTCAAAGCAGATCCTACTTGAATGACCCCCAATGTTACCGCCTCATCCAGTCTTTCCCCAGTAACGCAAAACTTAAAATACTAATGTAATTGAACAGTTTGTTTGGGCTTTCTGGAGGGAACAGAAGATGAAAATAATTTCTGAAGCATTAATATGGCATAAAATAGTTGGGAGTTTTTCTGGTTCAACCTTTCCACTGCATTTGTTTAAATGTGGTGACTGCAAAATGTAAAAATACTAAATACGGTGGAGAAACAGAACTGAAAAAAAAAAACCCAGGGAAGAACACAAAAGGCCATGTCTGGTTCTAGTGAGATGCATTAGAGCCTATCTTCTGGATTTCATAGGGAGAAAGTAACCAGTCAGAATTAACTGCTGACTAATGAACACCATGCACCTCAAGTGTTCCTCAAGTGTTTTGATATGTGTCCTGCCACTAGGGACTGGAAGTTTCTACCACAGGATACTAACAGAGTCCCAATTTAGAGTTTTCTAGCCATAGTGGTCTGGAGTGAAAATGGCTGCAACTGGATTAAAGAGAACTTAAAACATGGGTGCTCAAACAGCTGCCACTGCACTAATGGGTGTTGCAATCAGCTTTTGGAGGGAACTGAACAAGTCACCTCATAGCGAGGAAAGAAATGTGGTGCTTTAACTTTAAATTCTTATTTATAGTGTGTTGTTGTCACCTTATTACTAGACAACAACAGGGACAAATTGGGAACTTCAGCATGTTTCTACCTCATATACACACCATGTTGTGTATAACATACGTGCACACCCTCCTGAGTTACAGAGTTGTAGTATAGGTACTTCTCTATAAACAGCTGCTTTATTTTCTGACTCTAAGCCAGATATTGCAGTCAGGCAATCAGTGCTCACTGGAATAATCACATCCTGATACCGATTTCCAGGGAGGCTCAAGGTTTGCTCTGCCTGCTGAATAGCCAGTGGGTACTTGCATGCAGGCAGCACGTTGACTTCAAGACACAAAACATATTGTAGTAAAGCGACATTTCAAGTGCTCTTCACACTGGATGAGATCCAGCTGGTGTCAGGTAGAATATTTAGACAGCATGTAGGTGCTCCATTTCATTAGAGGTCTAATCAAATTTCTAAATGCTAGAACAAATTACTATTTCCACACCTCTAATCAGCAATGAGGGTGCTTTACTGAGAGGAATGTCAATCAACTCAGAGGGGAATATTTTTTATTTTTTTAGTTAATAGGCATAATTACATTAAAACAGATTTAGAACCATATGGCCAAAACCCCTCCAGATACATTTAGACAATAATGCAGCTATATTCCCTTTACCACATGCTAAAGCAGGTGATATTAAACATATTTACAAGCACGTGCTATTAAATTAGGTTCAACATTGTTAAGATACTGTCTTATTAAACAGTTTTTAACTGCAGAATTCATACAGAGGAGAGAACATATGCTGGCTTTCAATTGTTTTGTTAGTATCAGCCAGAGCAAATCCAATGCAATAATAAACTGCCCAGAGACAAATAAAAAATGATTTTGAGTAAGCAGCTGTGTACTGCTCTAGAATGGTTTACACCAAGACAGCTTGTACTCACTCCTTCACTGTCATTAACATAACTTTGTTTTACTGAGGTTATGTGCAATTGCTCAGAAGCATGAATTTTTCATTTGAAAATGTTAAGTGAGGAGTCATTCTTGCAACCATTCCTCCTTTCTAAGGAACAATTTTAATCCATCCTATAAAGTGTCAAATGACTCTGAAAGAATTTACATTTCCCTCCAGTTTCATGACAAAACTAATTTAAAATTTAATAGGCTTTAAAACAGATACACAATTACACAGTTTGATTCCAAACTGCAGCAATTGAGACATATTGACTGTATTTATTACTTTATTGCCCATTCTGAATAGATGAAAACCTGATTTTCAAGTTACCTTTTACTTTTCTTCCAAACGTCTTTTGCACGTGCAGAGATAACAGAGACCTACGACTCCAAAGAATTCTCAAGAATGCGATTCCTCCTGGCTTTCATACATCTTAACCTAACATTTGTATATGTTGGAAGACTTAAACCACAAGCCAAAGGGTGGTCCACACACTGACCACATCATATTCCCTTGTGATAAAGACTTATTACTTCTGTTCCAGCCTACTCCCAACACACAAAGCCAGGAATACTTCATATTCCACTCCATTATTATTTTTTACCACCTGATCCCCTGAGGAAGGGGACTGCAGGTAGCCTCACACTATTACCAAGTTCAATAGGTTGGGGGCTGAGCTCAGAATCCATCAGAAATCCATTGCTGGTCTAACAAAACAAGATGCTTACCTTGAGAGCAGTATGAGAGTCATTAACAACAACAAAAGTTGTTTAATCAGGAGGTTGTATCTGTTTATTTATCCTACCCTAATTACCTAAAGGTAGCCAGGGACATTCAGGAAAGATTTAAGATCTCTTGCTAGATTAAGAGCACTGACTTCTGTCTCTTACCCTGAGCACCATCACTTACACCCTGTTCAGCCTCTCCCTAACTTAAGTCCGTGACTGGCACAAAGATTATGCCCTACAAGAAGAAAGCCCATGCTTCAAAACACCTTCCTTTCAATTTAAGTAAGATGTGAGAATGGAGATATTTGAGTAAATCAATGGTGGATATGGCCTGTAACAGGAACAAAATAGTTTTTCAGCTTCATAAACACATAATACTAACTACCATCTATACCAGTATTTTGCCCCAAGTGATAGTTATCTAATGTCTGATATGCAAGAAGCATCCTATAATAAAAATGTGAAAGTAGTGGTTAAGAGAGACATTTAAAATTAATACCCCTTGATCACAGCCTCCCCTGTTATCAATAACATCTGCCCAGGATGGCATACCAAGAACTGAACAAAATTTCTTGAACTATCTGTAATGTATTTCATGGACTGACTGACAGACAAACAATCAGAAAAAAACTGTTTGTGGAGAGTATCCCTACCTCCCTGTAATGGCATTTCACAGTTTGACTCATCTGCATTACGTTCCCTATAGCTTCTACTCAAAGCACAAAGACTACCAGGCTGGGCTGCAGAGACAACAATGGGAAGGACCTCTGCATACAAACAGGAACACCTGCAAAGAACAGAGAAATTAAACAGCATAAATTATTTCCAAACAGGTTTTTCCAAAGCTGATGATGTGCAATTTCTCATTAACGGAGGTCTCCCACCTGACAATTCAAATTTCTTTTCTACTGAAAATGCCCCATTTCCCCCTGGTCCATCCTGACCCACTTAGACAAAAAGCCAATATTCAGCCTGGCCACACAGAGATCCCTCCTTATTCTCCAGCCCTGTAAATGGAAATCTGATAATAAAATCTCCAGACCCCAGCTATGCACAGCCAGGGGAGAATTATACCACTATCTTCTCTCTCTCAAATCTCCCTAGCCAGAAAAAAAAGGTTCAAGTAAAGAACTAAATGAGTATTAGCAGCTCCCTCACCAATGCGGGAGAGAGGAAAAACCAAGGATGCTTAATGAACCATATTATTTTTTTCAGATTTCAAAACACTGCCATTTAAAGAGAAGTGAGATTTGAAGCCCTAATTAAGTAATATGCATAAATTTAAAGCAAATGTTCACAGAGTCCACATCTCCAAACCACAGCCTGTGATTTGGCTAACGCAATGCTCCACTCCTACCAGCAGAAGTAAGTCTTAGCAGAAGACAACCTCCACACTTGGCTAACCCACTCCCAACACTAAACCTCAAAGTTTCTTCTGAAGAAAATCCTCCTGCCCACCTTCTTTCTTTCTCACCTCCATTCCCTCCCTGTAATTCAGGGAAAACTGTGTTTTTGCTTTTGTTTTTTTTAAACAGAATGAGCGTTCTAAATGAGCATGGTTGCTACGAGGCCACCTCTTGCAGCTTTTCATTGCAAAACAGCGTTATTCACCAGAGATTCATTTCACTCATGCCACTCTCATTACAGGTCTAATGAAAATTTAATAGTTCTGCCATCTCATTTTCAGCCCGTAAAACTAGGAAAACACAAGGAAATTTCTTTACAGTAGTTTTTAAGGCAAAAGTAGGAGAACCCAGGAAGCCTCAGAACCAGCATACATGTGCAAAGAGCAATACCGCCCTTTGATTTCAGGACACAAACACCATAATTACGCCGGGGATGGGAGAACAATCAGTTAAATTGATCAGATTCTGAAAAGATACAAAGAAACACTCGTGAGGATGGGGAAGGAGAGAAACCAGTCAGCTCTGGATTTTCACTGCATTTATTTCACAGGAAAAGAACCCTGTTCTTAGTTTGTTGGGAGTTTTTTTATCAAATCTTTCAAGAAAAAGTAAGAGTGAATTATGAGAGTGAGGGGCCTGTTGCTGTCGACTTTAGCTGCCCTAAAAAGTTTGGTTTGTTGCTCTTGGTTTATAGCTTTACATTTTTGGATCCTAAAACACCCATCTTCTCCCCCCAGCTGTGCATGCAGGGTTAGTTGGAGGAGTGACCTGAGCTGGTTTCACCATGTTTCACCAGTGCTCCAGGGGACTGGAAGACACAAACACTGAAGGCAGACACAATGTTTTACACAACAGAATGTTGCTAATATTAGAACCAATGCAAACAGAGTTGATTTTTCATGACAGACTTTGCAAATCATTTTGAGATCTCCTTTAGGAAGAAACACGTTGGAGATTTAAAGCCATCTAGGCAGCCCCTCACATTCCCTACAATGTGAAGAGAGATTATTATTAAGAGGCATCAAACTATAGAAGACATAATTTGATTTTTCAAATTAAGGTTCTCTGTGACAGCCAACTAGACTATTTCCAAAGCCAACTAGACTATTCAACTCAGAAAAAAAGATGCTGCATTGTGGAAAACCCAGGGTGTTTTCCAAGCAAAGGCATAGCAACTTCGATTTGCTTATGCTCAGAACAGATTGAACCACGTTGACTTCCCTCAAAGTAGCTGAGATATCCTTGAAAGGCCTCTGGATTTTTACAGTGCAGGTAACAGCATCTCCATGCATGTTCATGACTCATGGTGACACATATTTTGCCTTACACGGGCTTATGAGACCTGACATTAAACTATTTTTGGTTCACTTTTGGGCTACTTTCTCACTCACCCACACAGAACAATAATGTGAATGAAAGTGTGTCTTTTCTTTTTTTTTTTTTTTTTTTTTTTTTTTTTTTTTTGGATATGACCTCAACTCCCTGAGCCTAGGCTAGTGCTATTGTGAGCACCACATCATTTAATGACGTTCACACATTTTTCTATCTTAAAAGCGGGTGCTTTTTTTGGCAGCATCAGACCTAGAACAAACTCTTCCAGATCCTCGTACCTGTGGACACTTCAATTTTCCAGCCTAAATGTATTTATGACCATATTACATCCATCTACTTTTGAGCTAATTTCTCCTCACTGGCTCTAACCACGAGACGTATTTATAGACACAGATGATATCCCCTCTCAGCCTTTGTTTCTGCTGGATTAAAAAGGAAACTTTTTTAGTTTCCTTCTGCAAAATCAGTATGCCCTTTCTCCCAGCACCCAGCCAGCCCCCCTCTGTGCCTGTTTAATTAGGGTCTGTCCTTCCCAGCTCCCTCCTCTCCAACACCACAGCCCTGCAGAATGACAGTAAGCTGCTAGTCCTCCTGCATCGACATCCTTCTCTCTGCTCCTTCCAAGGAGCTGCTCTTATTAAAAGTGATGATTAACAAACAGCCAAGCCTGTAACTCTCACATTTCACACCACTGGATTTCACACCACTTTAACTATGCCAGTGCTCAAGGTCTCCCAGCTCTCCATGAAATGTCCCTCTCTCCCTGGAGCAACAATATTTACCACTTGTATTCTCCTCTCAGCACAGTGACTTCTCCTTTCAGCACGGCCCACCATAATTCCCATTCTCATCAGTTCCAAATCACTGTAATTAACAGTAACAGAAAAACAGACAAATTGTGTCAGATCAAAGGTCCCTCCTGCCCAGTAACCTGTCGCTGCTCAGGGACAATGGAAGACATGTGACAGCCAGGAAAGCATACAGAAACTGTATAGAGAGGTGTTGCTATTTCATATTTACAGGTATTGTTTAATTTTTCTGTTATAAATTTGCCCAAATAGTTTTCAAACCCAGTTAAACTTTTTGATATATAAAACATTTGATGTTAGTAAATACAAACATTTAATTTGCATTGACTTGCAGTGTCGAGTTCAACCTTTGATGTTACTTCAGTTGTTTAATGACTACAGTGCAGTTTTAGTCCATTCAAAACTTTTGGAAGAGGACACTGTAGCAGCTGTCTTACCAACAGAAGACCACTACATCAGTCTAGCATGACATAGTTCTGGTGATATCATGTCATACATATTTTTTTCATATTTGCCTCAGTAACTTTGTACAGGATTGAGACTTGTACTAAAGAAGGAGACTGGCATGGGAGGATGAGGAGCAAATTATGTCTCTCATTTTTATGGGTATTTCCCCTCTCACAGGATCACCCTGATTGGGTAGGTCTATAAATACCAGGTAAATCCTGGATTCCATATGCCTTTATGCTGCACTCCAGCACAGACACTGGCTCAAGCCAGGAGGGCCAGCTAAGCTGGGTCCACTTCCACCTTGCCAACACTAAAGGTTGCTTTTAAACCACACTCCCCCATCATCCATCTTGCCACTGCCCTTCTATCTCCCTCACTGAAATCTAACACAAACCAAATATTTAATCCTGGAACCATGTTTATACTTCTTTTCTATCCTACCGACTTGTATGTACACATAAAAGAACCTTTACTTCACATGCTTTGCAATTTGCAACTAAGCTTGAACAGTTGGCAAATCCTCCCTGTTCCTACATTTCCTGACATATCAGGATTTTTCCATCCCCTGAAGACTTTTTGCTTATTCCTAAAAGCCTTCCTGAAGCAGTTACTTGTCCAAAGAAATACTGAGCTCTTCCTATATATTCTCTTCTTTTTTGCTTGGGATATTGATTCTGTTTAGGCGGGAGAACCTTGGATTTCCACCAGGCTCCAGGATAACACCCTGGAGCTCCCCTGCCCAGGGACTCCCCTACACGTTGTATTTTCAAAGAGGAGAGCTGGAGCTGTCCTGGTTACTGAAGGGGCAGCAACTCTCAGCCACCTCTAGGAAAGACTTGGCAACAGCACTCGTATGCCATGCGAAGCACTTTTCCCTACTGGTATGCCACACTTTTGTTACAAAGTCTGCCCATCCATCCTAGGAACCAGAGCTACTCATCTTGTTTTGGTCATTCTTTTATTTATTTTAAACTGAGTTAAAGCATTAGCCTTGGCTGTCTGTTCAACAAGCTCACTCACCAAATCCAAGATAGCATCACCTATTACTGATTGTCCTTTTTTTTTTTTT
>VWZT01006705.1:0-31893 GCA_013397055.1 Pachycephala philippinensis
TCCACAGCCGCACCTCTGCACCTTCTCAAGACCAGCCAAAGGCTTCACTGGGAGAGGTCTGCACGTGTCATCAGCCGTCTCCAAGCCAGCGTTCAGCGTCCATGTCAGTGCCTCACTACCAGATTGTTGCCGTGGACAAGCTGTCAGCTTCCAGAACAGGACCCTCTGTTCCCGAAGGCACTGGCCCTGCTCTTGGGCCAGGGCTGAAGGTCGGCTCCTCCAGCCAGGGCAGGGGTTGAGCCCAGCAACTTCGGGCTCCAGCTCTGCTGCCTGGGTGGTACCACCAGCACTGGCGGAGCTCCTTGTCCGGGAACAGCCAGGGCTGTGCAGGCAGCAGCCGGGCACGGAACTGCTGAGACCAGCAGCTACTACCTTTTTTTTGCATTTTACAAGATTTACGAATATTTTTTTTAGCAAGAAATTCCCAGCTATTCCCGTTTTCCACAATAGTTCTGTATTTGTCAAAGTAGTTTTAGAGTTGTGGAAAACGTAGAACATTTTTATATTTCTGAAATAAAAAATAAAATTGCATTTAATTGGTAATCTTTACTCTAGGAAGAAACTAAGACACCCTAAGACACCCAGCCTGTCTCTTTTCCCACTGGAGATTTGTACCTAGGCACAACCCAATAACCTAAAACCATTTTCCAGGCCATCTGATAAGCTCACCTCGTGGTCTCCAGAGGCAAACTTTGAGCACAGCGCGAAGCTCTTGCAGCCCCGATCTTTGTTTGCTCCTGGAAGGACTCACTCTGTTCTGGAGCAGGGGGTTCTCTCAGCTCCCCGCTGCGCCCCAAGCCTGTCCCGAGCCCTCTCCTGCAGCTGATGCGGTCCCACGGAGCTGCTGTAAAACACAACAGCTCTGCAGCAGCCGCTCAGTCGCACTGGAGGAGCTTTATGTCCTTGTTTACATCAGGCTGCTGGCTTCCCTAAACACAAGTTTAGCTTTTGAATGATGTGTTTCATCTGGCAGAAGAACTGATGCTCCTTTTCTTATGGAGGCTAAACTCCCATTGGCTTTAAAAGGTTCCTGGCCAGCAGAAGGCCTGGAAAACCATTTAAATGCAGCCCTTTAGTACTGCAAATGGCCCAATCTCTGTATGAAAAGAAGCTTGTTTAAATGCTGGAGCCCACCAGAGCATCCCTCCAGGGCATATCTCTCCCCCACCACCTCTCCCTCCATGGCTGCCAAACAGCACAGCCTGACAGTTCTTTTCTCCAAAAGCTGAATGGCCCCATTTTATTTGGGGGGGAAAAAAAGTAAAAGTTCTATGTTATCATCATCATCATCATCATCACAATGAGCTGTAAATTAGTTAAATTACATCAGCAACTCAGACTGTGGAGATATTTCTCAGAGTGCAGCACTGGCTTTGTCATCCCTTGAAACTGCAGCAGTGCTACGATCTTTAAAATCAGTTTGATGCAGATGTAACTTTGGAGTCAAGCACAGCAAAAACTAAAAATAGGTGCCTGGCACATTGTTCCTGGTATGCAAACACTGAGGGTGCTGTAGTAATAAGTGGAGACTCAAGGCAGGAGAGGTACCCACTGCCCCTTCAGAGCATGCTGCTCCCAGAGAGCAGCCCAAGCCCTGTGCTCAGCGCTGCTGTTCCAGAAACGCCAATACAGGGAATGCAGTCTGGCATGAAAGGGGAAACAGAGGTCAGCTTTTCCGTGCTCCATCCCTCTGCCTTAAAATCCTTATGTATTATTTTTGTTTTAAATCCCCATGAAGTTTACATATTTTTCGACTTGAATGTAAAAGAAGAAAACTTGATGTGATACCTGGGATGGGAAAGGGAAAAGCAATGATGTTGCCCCTACAAAGAACAAACAAAATGCTTTTGTTGATGAACTTGGGATGTGAAGGGTTGTGAGGTTCAGATTTCCTCCCAGAGTTTCCTGTCACTCATAGTCAAACTATTTCTTTAATAAAAACGAAACGCCGACCCTCTGATAAAAAGCTGGTTTCAGTTGTGACCAAGGTAAATGCAGACATGGAACAGAAAACACTGTTGGAGTTGGACTCGGCTGTATGGCCACATCACCTGAAAGCAAAGCCCTTGCAGTTATTGCAGGCACTTGGAAATGTGTCTGTTAACTTTGAAATGAATAATGAAAAATGTCTCTTTTCCTAAAAGGACAGTTATAATAAAGAGCAGATGTCAAAAAGGATTTCAAAGACTTGGTAAAAAAAAACCTTAGGAAAACTGCAGTGCTGTCCCTAACTTTGCCAGAGCTGCTCCAGCCCCTCGCAAACACCACATACATGTGTTGTCACTTTACTTTAATTTGGGAGCACGGTCCCTGGGAGCTCTGGCGTGTCCTGAGCAGGGAGTCTCTTCCCAGCAGCGGGGAATTTCCTGGAGTGCAACTGGCAGCAAAGAGGTGGCTCTTCTGAGGGGGAATGGCAGGCCAGATGTGAAGGGAAACCCATCCCAGAGAACGAAGTGTGGGGCACAGCCAAGTGCGGGGCACAGCGCCGGACACGCGCGGGCTCTGGGCAGCCCCAGCGCTGCTCACCCTCATCCTGCGGGGACACTGGGGCCAGGGCACAGCCAGGACACTCCCATGGAGAGCCAAGGGTGGCATCCTCGGCAGATGTGGCACAGCGGCCCTGCCTGGGCTTCAAGGAGTGGCCAGTTCACACTGCTGAGCAACCAGCTCATTTCTTAAAGTGTTTAAAACACAGCACCGAGTTCAAGGTTCATGTGCAATTTTATTAGAGGACAGAATTGCGGCTGTTTATCTGGTGTCTGGCCTAAGTGCTGATAAAGACTTGGCTGAAGTTTATATAATCTGCCATTAATAAATGCAATTTATGACAGTCTCAAGCAAAGACATGACCACTGCTGGCTCCGTTAATGGTGCACTCAGCACAGGCCAGGAATTTGGTCTGAACAGAGACCAGACTTAATTCATTTCTTGTCCCTAAATGCCTGGGATTTAGGTCAGGCCCAAGACAAAAGATGGTGTAAATCTAAAGGCTCCATGTCAGGACTGCCAGGCTTTGCCTAATACGAGCTTGGTCGCTTTAATACAACCCCCTTTAACACTGCACTTTATAATCCCAGTGCTGCACCCAAGGCAAACTCTGCCTGCAGTAACCACGCTCCAGCCCAGGTGATAAGCCCTGAACGTGACAAGATGTACGTAAGAGCTTCACCCTACTCACCAGAAGTAGCTCTGAGGTGCAGCAGGACAGAGCACAGCTCACAAGATCAGACACAGACAAAACCTCTCCCATGGGGTAGTCCCAGACTGTTCTGGGATCCTGTTATTCTATAATGCATTGCCTATAATAGATTTTAAATTTACACTTCAAATTAATGGAAAGGATACAAACCCGATCCTTATAGAAGGTCTGCATATTTAAAGGAACCTATACTTAAATGTACATACACTTTATAGCTCCAATTCATCCTTTGAAAAATTCCATGGCCCTATCTGAAAGCCAAGGGACATTTCTTTTCAAGATCTGTGATGAATGAGATCCAGACCCAGGACTGTTTCATAAAGTATCATCCATGCCAAAACCATCATCCAAAGAAAAATTCCAAGAACAATTATGAGGATTCTAAATATCAAAGACCTGCTTCTGCTTTATTTAAAGCAAAAGAGAAATTTACAAATGCATGGATAAATCACTTAAAAAGTATATGTCAAAAGATACTAAAAGGCAGGCACCTAAAATAATTTCTAAAATATTACTGAGTGATTTTTGGATTATCTTTTCAGAGTCTAATATCACTGTGATTTAATGCTAAAGGATCCCAATCCATTTTCTCATTTTAATATGGAATTTAATCATCAGAGTTTAAATCCTCCAGATAATCTGACTCTGCAACAGGGTGGAATTCAAAGGAGAATGCAAACAACATCAGACACTGCAGAATTCCACTGAAAAACATCTTAAAACTCATCTGGCCTCTTTTCTCTCTCTATCCCCACCTCCTTTGTCCTTCTCCCATACTCGCAACCAGACAGAACAAAAATTCTTGGCACGAAAGGTTACGCCACTGCTAAAATCTGGCTGCAGGGAGGAAGTTGTCCAGAACAAATCTCTGACAGCTCCTGCCAAGAGACCCAGCTCACAAGCCCCTGAAGACGCCCCTCGAGTGGGCTCCTGAACACGGGGATCACCCAGATTCTGAGATGTGACTGAGACAACTCTTGGTGCCATCCCAAGCAGAACAGCCCAACTCGTATTTCTGTGCTAGAAAAAAATCCACAGTTGAACTGTGACGTAGCTGTAACCATTTCTGTCAAACTGAGGAGCAGAGATCGTGATGGAAACACAGCAAACTGGAACAGGTTGTCCCTAGGGTTGTGCACTCCCCAGCCCTGGAGGTGCTCAAGGCAAGGCTGGACAGGAGCAACCTGGTCTGGAGGGAGGGGTGGGAACAGGATGAGCTCTGAGGTGCCTCCCAGCTCGAACTGTTCTGGGATTCTGTGGAACATTCCAGTGCTGAGCCAGTGGCTCAGTGACAGTGTCTGTCTAAAGCACAGGGACCTGTGATGAGACTTAGGTGAACCACAATGCTCACACATCAAACTGTAACCTTTACAACCGTAGAGAATACATTTATAATAAACATTGCTTGGTTATTAAGGTTATTAAATTTGCTTTCTAAGTTTCTGGCACACGTGGCACAGGTGGCTTTCATTCCCAGGCTGCACCCATTGGTTTCTGGAGGGGCAGCCCTTGGTAACACACAGGAGGTATAAGCCAGGACCACGAGAAGAGAGAGAATCACACAATTCCTTGACTCAGAGGAACCAAGAACACGTTGGGTGACACAGGGCAGAGCTCACCATAAAGATCTGAAACTGCTCTGACAGGAGCAGAAGGGGGAAGAGCCTGGAATCCCCAGCCAGCCCTGCCAGGGCCCTGTGCCAGGAGCTCCCCGAGGGTGCTCCTTGTGGCACATCAGCACCTCACAGCTCAGCACTGAGCTGAGCCCATCTGGGCAACTCCCCCACTTACTTCTGTGGGGTGATTTTATTGTTTTTCTAATTTTGTGAACATCTGCAGATCCTATTGAACACACACATTTGAGGCTGTTTTCATCAGAGATCTAACTCAAGCTAGCTGCACTCAAGTTAACTCCCCTTGCATTAGCTGCACTTCATGAGAGCAGAGGCAGCACTAAATATTATTCAAACTGCACAGAGATTGCATTAGCAGCTGAGGAGCTGTGCTAGCTCAGGCTGTGAGCTACACCCCAGAGAGAGCAGCCAGCCCAAGTTCCAAGACACCAGTGAGTGTTTGTGTGTGCAGACAGGCACAAGAGGCACAGCTGGAGGTGAAGCTGCACTGAGTGCAGGCCTCACCAAAATCACCTGTTGGCTGAAGAGTTTGCTGCAGTCCTCTAGTAAGTTTTAAAGACAAACACAAATGTTCCCCTAATAAAATAAACACAAACTAATTTACATTTATCACTTATTGAGTCTGTAATTGATTTGGGCCTCCAGCTGTATCAAGCAATCTGTCTAGATTTCCATCCACAAACAGCTATCAGTTACTCATTCTTGACATTCCTCTTTTCCAAGTGGCATTGTGCTCCGAACTCCTCCTGTTTTTCCCAGAGGCCTAAGAGGTACAAATCTCAGGCATCTGTCAGTCAAAACTATGTTTCCCATCTGGCTGTCTTTCAGTCAAAATCGAGTTCCAGGAGACCTTTGCACTAACACAGGTTTCAAAACACCTGAAAACCTGTTCAGTGCCCAAGAGAGGAAATCACCACAATTACAGCAACAGAAATTAATAAAGCTGTCAGTGAAATAGTGCTTGCTGGCAGCATCCAGCGTGGGAAGCTGCACAGATATTTTCTGCCTAAAGCACACCAGTGTTTCCTAGGAGTGAAAAATGTGCCAGTTTAACTTTCCAGGTACATACCCTGATCTCCAGCCTGACCCTGTCCAGCTCCAGCCGTTCCTGGGTCCTGTCCCTTTCACGGGGGGCAGAGATGGGAGCTGTCCCTCGGGAGGAGCTGCAGCCTGCCTGCGCTCTGCCCTCATCCCTCCCTCCTCCAGCCGAGCAAACCGAGTGCCCTCAGCTGTTCCTCGCGTGGTTTCCCACCCAGACCCTCCACCCAGCCAAGGCTCAGCTCTGAATACCGCAGGCTTCTCCCAGGGTTACTCTGCTGCCCTGGAGGCGCTGAGCAGAGCTCAGGTGTTCCCTGGCACCTGGCGCAGGGCAGCTCAAAGCAGAACCTGAGCATATGGCAGCACTGTCATAGTGACAATGCAAAATAAAAAAAAATCCATCTTATCCAAGATTAAGTTAGGGCAATCCCCGTCGTTTCCATTTTCCACTTGCGGTGATGCATCTCCCCAGCAATAACGAGGCAGTGGCCTCTAGTGGCAAAGCTCAGGGCAGAGTGAGGAGCCCGCAGCGCCTCCTGCCCAGCCCTCGGCCCCTCAGGGCAGGTGTGAGCCACCGAGGTGCTCAACGTGCACTAAATAAACCCAGAGTGCCCAAATATTTTCAGAAATGTGGGTCCCAGCCACCACGTTCTGATGCCCCACGTGCAAGGTTCGGAGCTTTTCTTTCTTTAAGAAGCCACAAGGACACAGAGCCAGCTCCCAGTGGCAGCACAGCCCTGCTGCAGGGACAGGAGTGGCACGGAGAAGCTGCTGGGAGGCCCATAACATGGAATGTTCGAACTCTGTTTCCCAAGGTTCTCCTGAAATAAAAGAACATCAAGCCACTCACTGTGAAGACTGCTGAAATCAGCTCAAATCCTGCACATCTAGAGTAAGTGGGATCTAGGGGATCCAGCACATCACAGAGTCATAAATACTGAGTACACTGAGACTCCATGGAACATTAGTGCCCTTTTTTACTATAAAACTGCTTTATTATCAATGTCTTTGGGCTGGTAAACAAAGGAAGAGTCTTCTGGTTCCACATGCAAATCACACTGTTCTTTCAGCTGAAAATGACTCATTAAACAATTTATTGGACTATCTCTGAACAACTTAATCAAAAGTGCCAAAGCCAAGAAAGGTCTGTGTGGGACTCAGCTGTGCTGTCAGCCAGTTTCAGAGCAGAGCACAGGGGCACTGCGGGTCTCACCTCGGATAAAGTGAACCTTTCTCTATTTTCCCCAGAGAAGTGATAGTCCGTAGTAAGACCAGCTTCACACAATTCTTCCAAAGGTTTGCTGTACTGAAATGAGCAATTATCATCGAGTCCCAGTCAGCATGGTCACAACAACATGACTAGCTCAGAGATTTTTAACATCTCCTGTCCACCTTTTGGTTTATGCTAAGGACACTCTGAAAGTACAGCTCATTTCTGCTTCAGCCCAGATTTAAGTGGCTGGACCCTGGACATATTATCCCAGGTTAGGTTGATTAACAACACTGTCATTAATAAAATTAGATAAATACTCAATGTAACTAAATTAATCTCACCCAAAGCATGTGTAACAGTAAAACAAGAGCATGTAACACAAATGCTGTCTGAAACCAGAAGGGATGGAAATTGTTTTAATCAGACCTCTCTACTAAGAGAATGTCATCCAGCACATACAACAAAACCTCTCAGCTCATTGCAAAGTTGGTGGCTTTCCAAGCAATAAGGATATATGTGATACATGGAGACATGTTACTAGGAAACCTGATGAAATGCTAGAGTTGAGAGAAAATTTTTTGACCTAGTGGGAGTCCTGGAATTTCTCAGAGCATTGCATATTTGGAGCTGCATTTCAGCCAAAAGCAGCCGGCCAGCCTTCAACATTAAATGGTTCTCCAGAGCACTCACAGCCTCTACAATGGAGACAGAAAACCTAATCACATTTTAATTGAGCCAAATCAGACTTCCAGATTTAACACGCATTCAAGAGATATTCACTCCAATTACAATACAAACCCACTAGGCCCTTCTGCATAGGCAAGGAACCAGCAAAGACAGCCTGGAGGGTTTAAATGTGACCACGCACACAGATGCCAACACTTCATCTGACAGCAATCCCACCAAGAGGCTCGCTGGCATCGCCTTCTCCTCGGGGCACTGCATTTCCCACTCCAAGGTTATGCCACCCTCCAAAGCAGCTGGGATTCCCATCAGCTGCTTGTAAACACTGCCCATCTTCCCCACTGCCATGTTTTTCACTCTTCCCTGCAGGGAGAGCCTGATGATGGTGAGACTGCCACAGGGCCAGAGAGGAGATTTCCTGGAAACAAGCCTGGCCACACAATTATGTTGCATAATGAGATGGACCAAGAAAGGGCTCATGGAAGGATTTACACAGTAGCTCAAGGCTTGTTAAACTGAGCACTTGTGGGTTGTTCACTGCAGAGCATTTAATCTGTTGTAAATGCAATAAAATTTTAAACAAGTTCATTTTAATACCACGTCTCTCACATTACTGCACCTGTTCAATAAACCTCTAGGTTTATTGCACTGTCTGTGTTATGAGGTGATGCTAACCCAGGACTGCACATTCCTGACAGGATCACCCTAGAAACTTCTGCCTGCTCCTGCCATAGCCCACAGAAAGACATTTCTGACTCTCACCACACAGATCACCCCATGGAGCTGAGGAACAAGGAACACTTTGGTGGGAGCAGGTTTTAAGTGGGTCACTGGAAATCGTACATCTGCCTCAACACAATGTCACTGAGTCTCCCCAGTTCAAAATCAAACTGGACTGAACTATCCCTTGCACAAACCAGAAGGAAACCCATCAGAATCCAGTCCTGCCGCCTCCTGGCAGAGTCAGTGCCAGCAGGGCTCCTCACTGTGGGCTCCAGCTGTTTGCAGTGCTGCAGATGGTGATCCTGAGCAGAGCCCCAGCACTGCTCCACCAGCTCCAACACTGAGCAGCTCGCTGGCCACAAATTCCCTTCGCATCCCCCTCAACAGTTTTTACACCCCAAGATCCCTTTTGCCTCAGGACTAAGCGATGTAAAGGCACCAGTGATCATTATTGCTTTAGCTGTGTTTATTCCAAGCCCTGACTGGACCCAGCAAGATTCTGCACCGTTCTCCTTCACCTATCGAAGGCTCTTCCCAGTTATTTCCATGTTTAGTGCTACACAGAGAACTCAAGATGCATTTTATGGTAACAGAAGTACCAAAATGGCCTTTTCCTGCCACATTTCTGTACGAGGTGAGGTTGGGAAGATGCATTACATGCTGACCCTCGTACACTTCAAGGCCACATTGGACAGGCCTTGGAGCAGCCTGGGATGGTGGAAGGTGTCTCTGCCCATGGCAGGGTGGGGACTGGATGAGCTTTGAGGTCCTTCCAACCCAAACCAGTCTGGGATTCTGTGATTTCAAAAACCATGCAGTATCAAACAGCTCAAAAGCAAACACTGACGATCCTGCCCCTCAATTCTCTGTTGAAGGAGAAAGCGTGGTTTTGTCCAAGACTGAGTTATGTTTACAATTGGTCTGACAGTGCAGTGACCACAAACCCAATTCAGATTCTGATAACTTTTTTTAGAAATTTGATCAACGCTTCTCTTGTTCTAAAGCCTGTTAAAAAAGCCTTTATAAAGAGGAAAAGTGCAATCCTCCACTCAGTGCCTAATGGAACCATGTCCTGTAGATAGCAGGCGGCTTTAAGACACCCAACTTTGCCCTCAGCTGCTTTGACAAAGGTTGAGAGGGAATTTATTTCCCTGATCATATGACTGGGTTTAAAGGAAATTTATTATTTGGTTCAAGCAGAGCATTGCTATTTCCTCTTTGGAAATGGAAACACTAAATCATACATTTTTCTCACATACCATATTTTGAAAGGTCTGCATTCTTTCACGTCTCAGCCTCAAATGTTCTCACAACTAAAGCTGAATATGAAAGTATTCACCTCCTAAAGCACTCCCACCTCCAGCAACCCAAAAGACACCCCAATTCTACTTGCAGCCTTGTTCATCCAATATAAATAACTCGGGTTGCTCACTGGAGATTTATTATCCTAAAGTGCTCAGTTCATTGTTGGCCTTGGCAGACATGTCCAGGTTTAGAGTGAAAGACAGCAAAATTTGACAAACCTTAAATCCCAGTGTTGCAGAACTCTATTAGGTAACAGATGGAAAAGATAATTAGCTGACAACTCAACCATCACACGCTTCATTAGGAGCCTTATTCCTATCAGACACATTCTCTCCAAGATTTTCTCTTCAGGACAATGAAGGCTATTGTTTGCCTTGAACTAGCAAAAAGCAAGGGAAGCTCATGAAACCTGAAGGAGGAACTCGCCTGTATTCTCTAAATTCAGTGCTCTGCTTACACGTTAGGGACTTCCAGCTGTAACCTGGCCTGGCAACGCTGGGTCCAGGGTATTTGGTGGCAAAAAGCTCAGGAGTTTCCTCACCAGCCTCCCTCTGCAAGGAGGAGTTCATCCAATCCCTGGTGGCAGGAGGAACCTGTTAAACCATCACCACACAAGTGCAGAATAAACAGATGTACACATACAGATACCAACAGCAATGGTTGCTTCCTCTTCAACTCCCACACACTCAAACCCAGAGTTTCACTACCTCTGCTTATGTTTGTACAGAAACACAGAGAACTGTGCATCTTGGTTATCTGTTGCACAGCTCTGCACTTCAAGAGAAAATACTCAAAGCAAATGTAAACAGATGAAACGGCTTTTAACACTGAAATGGTTTGGTGAAACATCTTTTTTATATGGGTCAAACCAATTTTCCTCTGGAAACCTCTGGCAAAAAAAAAAAAAATTCTAGGATTTGCAACCTCCCTCTACCTCCATGAGTTATTTATTGGTAGATCAAACCCTCTCCAGCTGTCAGACTCCAACTCCTCAGCCCCTGCCATGTCTCTCTCTCTCTTCTGTATAATTTTTATGATAATCTACATGACCAGCCGTATTTACAGTCCATTTATAAACAGCTCATGATTAATAATTGCATCTTTTGGAAGCACTGTGCACTGATTTATTCATCTAACAGACATTATTGCAGCAGAGGAACCCAATTAAAGCACAGAATACCATGTATCTGGTCAGATACAGGAACTTTCAAAGATAAAATCTCACACACAATATTCTTCCTTTTCTGTATCAAGGCACCAAATTTTTGAAAATAGGAAGGAGTGGTGTTTTCCAATTGTAACCTTACAATGAACACTGAAATGCAGTCAATGTGTCTGCTGCTTATCAGAAATTTCACAGGTGACTCTGAGAGCCAACAGCCTCTGCTGCAAACATTCAGCTCTCTGAAAAGACACTGATTTGTAAAAAGCCTCTGAAACTCCTGCAGCCTTATCAGAAGCTCAGTTACCAGTTTAACAGCTGTAATACTAAAATATTTAGACTTACAATGTAGGTAATGAAGCAGAACTTGGTATTAGAAAGTGATTTTTGACCCCTTATAATGACATCTTAAAAAGTATTTGGACACAAGACTTGCAAGCTCTCTGTAAGGAGTCACCACTGAACTCTCAGAGAGCTGCTGACAAACCTTGTACTACTCACCCTTGAGACTCACTGTAGTTTCAGCCACATTTTAAGCATGAAAAATACATCTCCTTGTCTTTTCAAGAAACTGTTCCAGTCAAACTTTTTGACAGCCAAGATCCATGTGAAGTGACAAGAAGTCAGTCAGCATTGTTCAACATCATTTTAATCTCCACTGAGGGGAAATTATAGAAACATGTTAACACAAACAGCAAATGTTTGGGGAAAGACCATATGGTGCTATGATGGGGGTTTAGTTCATAGAAATGTAATCTAGAATTTTATAAAAATTATATGAAAGAATAACAACATCTTTCAGTAACGTCAGACAGTATAGAAAAAATAAATCTCAACATTAGTCATACTCTGATGGTCCTTCTAGTAAGAAATTTAAAAGTGCTCTTTAATCCCAGTGTAGCAACTCAAGCTTAGTGCAATAGGTCAGATCTGGTTTAAAGCAGGTATTTATAGCAATTGTGCAATTCCTACAACTGACAAACCCCATGATCTAAACATGAACACTAAATGAGGTAAGTATTATAATTAGAATGAAACATTCCTTAAATAGCTTACACAACAACTCTACTACAGGGAAAATCCTGGTGCTCCCTCACAGGACGGCTCCGACCTCAACACGATGTAGAACCTGTAGTACAAATCAGTGAATACTTGCAAGTTATAAAAGCTCTTGCAAAATATACAGTTTAGTACATTTACATCCCACTGCTACAAACAGTACCTAATGCAAAATATACCAACTTGAACAAAGCCAAGCTTCACAGGTAGTGCAACTGAATTTGCTTTGAATACACTATGGTGTTCCCAAATCCTCCCAGAAGCTCCATATAAAGTTAGCACATTACCCTAATGTGGAAATGTCACTGTATTCCTCGATGAACAGTAATAATGAAGGATTTGCTTACCAACTATGACTGCAACTACAAGTACCATTGCTCTCTGAGCAAGTGAAAAACACAGCACTGGTAGGGGAAAAATAATTTAAATGTACTCCTCACTGTTTTATACATGGCAAGCTGGCAATAAGAAGACAATCTATATTTCTACATAGTTTTTCTGCAAGCTTGCTCAGAACTCTAAGATCAGCTTTCATTTGACTGTAGTTTCTCTGTGAGTTGCAATGCACAGGAACTATTGCCTGTCACACGCAGAGCTCGTCTGAAACACCAGCCTGGGAATGGTGAGCCCTTATGGCTCACTTGCATATGGAACCAAAGGTGGTTCATATTCTATTTCACAAGGTGCTTATGAGCAAGATTAAAGTCCCTATCAACATCAGGAATAAACTATGAATTTACAAACATTCCTTCTAACTGTCTATGGCTTCAAAGCTGTAAACCTGCCTTGGCTTTTACAGTATTGCACTTCCCTTTAGTGTTAAGCTGACAGCTGAAGTCTGCACAGAACTCGTTTTATAACAGTATTTCAATTTAAAAAGCAATAAATAAAATGCAGTATTTAAAAAACCCCACAAAACAGTAACTTTAGTCCCTATTTCTCCCACCTCACCCCATGCTGTACCATCTGAAGCAGGTCTGGGACAGTCTTTGGATACCAACTGCATAGTTCTTCCAACATTAACAGACCCCCCAAACCAATCAGAGAAGCAAATTAAGCAGTATTAGACACAAAGACAGTACCCTTGAGTGCGTATCTCAATTAGCTTAAAAGGATGTGTTGCCTTAGCCCAAGATAAATTCAGGAGTTAACACAGTTGCTCTGTATTGTCTGTGGGTTATGTGGCTGACATGCAGAGGCCTGTCACTGCAGTGACAAGTTGCTGAAGTCCTTGGCAGAGTCTCTGACCATCTGCTCCACGCTGGAGCTCCCCAGTGCACAGGCTGCCCGCTCCCTGCCCAGCAGCCCCAGGCTGTGCAGGTTGAGGATGGAGTCGGCGATGATCCGCGCTGTCCTCTTCTGGTACCCCCCGGATGTCACCATCAGGATGGGGATCCTGCGGCTCCTGGCAGCCCTGAACACCACCTCGTCCCTCTTCACAATGCCCTGCAAGGTCACCACAGTCACACAGGAGAAAATCAGTGACAGCAACACGATACTTCAGTTCTAACCCGTGGTTTATGGATTTACAGTACTGGGTGCTTGGTAAGTGTTTAGGCCTTACAGTTTACAGTAGCAATTAAAAATTCATCTGGAAGTCCCATTAGCTGGTTTCCATGCACAATCATTAAAAAAAAACAACCACCCCCACCAAAGATGCCAGCAAATCAGATATCCTTGACTTGTTTTAGAGGACACAGCAGATAAAGGTCTTTAGTACAAGTTCCTACAACAATTCCTGCTCAAAGGCCATAAAATCTAACCTGACTGCAGATTTTGGAAGTGTTCACCCTATTTCCCAGGTGAGGAATTGAGACTAGGAAAGACTGTCTGACTTTAAAGTGCTTTAGTTTGTGCTCAACTTGCACAGCACCCTCTGTCAAAAGTTTAGCAACTTGATCAAAATTTCACAATCCTACAGAAGAACCCAAAATTCAAATTTTTCACATTCACAATTCACTGGCTCAATCTAAAGTCCCAGTTTCTTTAACAAGAGCCTGTGGTTGATGATAGAAGGATCTATGGCTGAAGGGGGAGTTGCAGAATGCAAGCAATGGTAAATCCATGAAAAGAAAATAAATTCTAAGTAATTTCTTACTAAGAGAAGGGTATGGAACCAAACAATAAGACTGCTGACCAAGAGGTGCTGTACTGTCACTGAACCCAGACAAGAGCAGAGTGTGAGTCTTCTGGGTTTCAAGTAAGCACGAGGGTAAAAAATACTTCAGGAATGAGTGAGAACAGAATTAAAATCTACTTTTGTAAAATAGAGTTCCAAATACATGTAGCTCATTACAACTCCTTGAAGAAAAACCCCCAAACCCAAAAAACTAGCAACACAACTGACAAAGCTTAAAATGGACAGCTCAAAACTTAAGTAACTGCAAAGCTGGAGCAGGGAAAAGGCATCACTATGCAATCAAATACAAAAAATTACGGAAGCAGCAGCAAAAGCATTTCAAAATGATCATGCACTGCTCAGACTGGTTAAAGGAAGAGTGGAAGTACATCAAGAAATAACACCCTGCTATTAATCAGACCACAAACAGATGGTAAAGGGAAGGAATAAAACACAAATGCAGCAGAAAAGAAGTATCTTGTAAAACCATACAAGAGTATTGTTCACTGCACAGTCTGACACAGCCCTGTGAAAGAACCAGGAATAACAAATGAACAGTGAGACAAAGGAAAACGAAGAATTCTATTAGAAACAGACCCTTAAAGGAAGCAACAGCATTACAGAAGGAGCTGTAGGGCCCTGGGGACCCATCAGGGATGCATCACTATTATCCCACACCAGAACTGGAAGCAACCACTGCTCCCAGGAGCCTCACTGCTCCCACAGCTCCAGTGGGAGCCTGCAGGAACTGAGGGGAAAACATGGGCTTATTCCCACAGTTCTGTGGAAAACAACAGCCTGGCACCGTTCCCACTTCCAAACAAAGGGAAGAGGGACTCAGCTGATGCACCACAGGCTTTTCTACAGCCTCAAGCACCAGGAAACCATCACTCCGAGCACTCTGAGGAGCCTAATTCTGAGCACAACTAACACTGCAGCAGGAGCTTAAAATATAAATGACATCTCCAGGAGTAGGACTGAAGACTGGACTAAGGAACTTTGAAGAGGGACTCTCCAGGCAGAATGCCTTTCCAGCACTGGGATTTCAGGCCTTCACACCTACACAGCAGAGACAAGAACCCTGCCCTCAGGGCAGGCACCAAAGGCCTGAGCTCCCTCCAGCTGTGCAGAGAATGGCACCCTGTGCCTTTCCCCTCTCCTCGTGCCCAGGGAAGCTGCTTCACCTTCCCCCATCCTTACATTCTCTGTCTGCACAGCACCCAGCAAGCTACAGCAACTCATTTTCCTTGGCAGTTAACACTGCTCCTTCTCCAAGTGCAGAAATTTGGGATTTTTTGAAAGGCAAATCTCCAAGCATCCCCCACCTATGACCAAGCTGCCACTTCCCTTGGTGGCCACTCTCTGCAGAGGGCTCTGCTTCACCAAACCACACCTCAGGCCATCTCCTCTCCAGGGTCCCAACCAAGTCCAAGCCCCTCAGCTCTTCCTTCATGCAAGAGAACTAAACAGAATGAAAACTGAACAGATCAAGTGGTGGCTCAGTGAGGGGAATCTGAGAGCTCACAGATCAAACAAGCACTTTTCTGTATTGATCTGGGGGCCATTAAAGAGACCTACATGTGAAACAGGAGAGAGACAGCACAGAAAAACTGTCAGGAGGGAATCACTAAAACCCATGAAGAAAATAAGAGGACTCTAAATTTTTGTTCATTTTAAGAAAAGCAGAAAGGTGAAGACTTCCATGAAGCTTTACATATCAAACCAAAATTTGAGTCTGGTACCAAACTGGGTAAGTAAATGGCATCTGTAAGGAAAAGAATCAAGAAAAGGAAAATATTTGTTCATTTGCTAAGAAAACACAGCCAGGCTGCACAGAATTGTCAGAACTACAAGGGTAGTTTAAAAGAGCTGTGAGTGCTATAGAGGAAATTAAGTGTAAGAGACACACTGGGGGCAGGTGCCAAAAGAAATACACTGCAAAATGGGTCATGTGAGGGGAAAAAAGGAACAAAAAACAAACCAAGCAGGGAAAATAGGAGTCAGGTGAAGTGTGAAAATATACATATCTCCCTGGTTACTGTCTGGGTGTTGGAAATCAGTGTATTTCAGAGAGAGGATGGATGATACTGGAACAGGCACCAGAAGAACAAAAATATTTCGAGTCGGGAGAAACAAGAAGGAAGAGAAGGGTGAAAAAGCAAGGGAGATGGATCTGTGTGTCCATCACAGGAAATGCTGTGGCTGGGGGCAGGGTCCTTCCCTGCAGCCCCAGGGAGGCTCTGTGCTGCCCGGGGAGGTGCTCTGGGCTGCTGCCCAGGATCACACCCACCTGGGGGGAAATGGCCAGGCCTCCCAAGGGATCCCCATCCAGGATGTCAGTGCCAGCGTTATACACAACGATGTCAGGTTTGAACTCATTCAGGGCTCCCTCCACGTGGGTGTGCACCTTCTGCAGGTACTCGGTGTCCTCGGTGCCCCACTCCAGCTCCACTTTGCGTTTGATGGCACCTGAGGGAAAACAAACCAAGCACTGCTCAATGAACAGAGCATTGCTTTGGAGGAAAATGCACAGTTTAGGTAAGCAAGTGAAAAAAATTATACTGCATTTTCACAGAAACTTGAATTAAATAAAATTATTCAACTGCTTGTTTTCCCAGCAAATGTAAAGCACAATGACCTTGAAAAAATTCCATTGAAGAGAGAAAATTAGATGCAGGGCAAAAAAAACCAATCTGAGATGCAAATGGAAAATGTTATTGAAAAACAGCTGATCTACAAGTCCAGTTACCAATCAGCAGAGAAATCATAAAGAAAATTATTAACTTAAAAGTAACCTAAATAAAGCGTAAGGCAAAGAAAACACTGAACTGCTATTGCAAAGGAAACAGCTGAGGGAAAAAAAAAGATAAATATCACTGAGAAATTATGAAGATGTTTTATTTTTATCACAACACTCAAAACTTCACAGCAAGGGATCATGAATTTATGTGAACTGCTTTATGAATGTATAACAAGATTCAGCTTTCCCCCAAGCATTTTCAATTTAATGTTCTTACCCTGTAATCCTACCAGAAGAGCAAATATCAATTCTTAATTTAAATCAAATTATTTCTAATGCTTCTAATAAAGCAATAGAAGTAGAAAATGAAGGCTGAGAAGGTAAAGGAAAGAAACCCAAGGTTATGCAGCTGAGTTCTGGGTGCTTTTGTGGAGGGATGTGTGATTCTCCCTCTGAATTAATCAAACCCCTGACTGTTCCAAGGGATGACTTGTGCCTCACCACACCCTCTGCCTCCAACTAAATGATGTGGAGTCTCACATCTTAAACACGGATTCAGCCCCCACCAAGTGTAAAAGATTGCACTCAAGACAGAATGACACTTAATTACTCTTGTGATTGCTGCCTTTTGTTCTGCTTTTCATCCTTGTTCAGCATCAGTGAAGCTTTTCTTTTTCATCCCATTATTTTATATTGCATCAACATTAGTTTCAAAGATTTTTGTTTCTTTATGCTGTTTTCCTGAATTCTGTTCCTATTGTTGTAGGAATAATTGTTCCTGTAAGTCTGCACAGCTGTGTGAGACTGGAGTCTCCTGAGGATACAGAATCTGCTGGGTGGATGGAGCTGTAAGGGAGGGAACACAGGGGCTGGGGACACACAGGGATTGCTGGGATGAAACAGTGAGGAAGGTCAGAGATTATGAGCAGGATTGTGTGCCTTCACTGGCCTCTGGCCCTTACCACACACAGGGAACTGCAGGGATCAGTCCTCACCCAGATCTGGGAGCACTGAGGGGCAGAGGGTGGAGGGAACACAGCCTTTGCCTGCGCTCAGGGCCTTGGGTCCATCTCCTGCTCATTAGTGACAGCACCTCTCCAGCTCTGTAAATGCCACTCACACCTAAAGTGAGGCTTTCTAAGGCCTGAACTCAGAGTTTCAGCTTCTCCTGCTCACCCTTCAGTGAACTAGTCCTGTTCCTCATCTGTCCTTTCTCCTCCTAAGCCTGTGTAATTCCACACTGCTTCCCCCTAGGGACTCAATATGCTTATGGCTTAGCATTGCCAAGGTGAGCTGCTCCCTCTTTTCCCTTCCCTAATGAAGTGCATGGGGCAAAAAACGTGTACAAGAGGTTCCTGCAATAAAACATGGGAAAAATGGGCAGGAAATCCAAGGAGACAGTGATCACTTGGAGTTTACCCTAAGGATTTAAACTCTCATGTTCAAGCCTCTGCCCCTCTTCAAAGAGATTCTGTTCTCTCTGTGATCCCATCTCTCCCAGGTCACCTAGCAGGAAGGGTTTAAGGGATTTACCCACAAAAATCCTGTTTAGACATTCTTATGCAAACCGCAAGGAGCTACATATTCCCATGGCTCTGGCCCAGCCTTGTGCTCCTCACCCTTCATCTGCAGAAAGGGAATGCTGCTGTTCACTGTGTCACTGCAGCTCAGTGGTTCTGATCTGCTAGCAAGGACTGACTCTGTTTTGGTCTTAATCCATCTGTTCAAATGTTGCCATGTGATGTATGAATAAAGGGATGCTTTTCTTGGGGGAAAAAACCCCCACATTTGCTTGCACTTTGTCTGCCTCCAGATATGGTGTGCTTTAAACGGTCATTTTTTAGTTTAAAACCTGAAATACTACAATTCTTAGTATCTTTACTAGTCAAAAGACAGCAGTGCAATGCACTGCACCTAATTCTTGTCAAGAATCCAAATGAAGTAGGTTTTTCAGAACGACAGCATCACTGAAGGAATCCAAGAGCAGAACAACTCCCCCAGCAACCCCTGACTCAGTGAACAAATTAAGCCTGTAATAAATGACAGTGTAACAGAATCAAAGATCAAATAAACTTGGGGCTTTTGCATTCCAATTTAACCATTATCAAAGCCCACTAATTAACTGTGGCAGGTCACAAGACGCAATAGACACATCACAGCAGGGATAAACAAACCTCAACCAAACCAAATCAAGCATGGGTATGACAGGGAAGGGGGAAGTCCCCAGCCCTGCAGGGATTTAGCAGCGTGGATGTGGCATTTGGGGACACTGGTGAGTGGTGGCAGTGCTGGAGGAATGGTTGGACCCTATCTCAGAGGGCTTTTCCAACTTTAAATCCTATGGTTCTATTCCAGGACTTGCTTTGCTTCCCACCTTGTGTCACATTCAGATGCAGCTTGTTTCCTAATCAAACAAGTTCTACTGGCAAGGCAACATCCCAATATGTTATACCTTCACTATCAAAAGAACATGAAACCTTTTTACACAGTATCAGCTCATCCTCGGTGAGCTCTCTCATAAATGTAATGTAAGTGAGGGAAAACACCACAGCATAAACACTATTGGGATATCATAGTGAGCGCTGAAAATGATGTGAAATTAAAAAAAAAAAAAAAGAAATCTAGGTGACGTTGTTGCAAGGAAGCTTAGTAGCAAATAAAGTTATGTAACAACACAGTAGGTCTGGTACATTTGGGAAGATGAATTTCAATCATACTCACGTTTAGCAAAACCATCCCCTGGATAAATATATCTATTGTATGCATCCATAATATAAACCCGAGGATCATCCATAAAGTCCCTCTCATGGCCATTTCCCTGAAGGAAATTTACAGTTAGCTATTCCTAGTATGCCAACACAGAATTAAGTACACTGCAAATTCTAGAGTAATTAACACTACAAAAGTTCTAATATTCAGAACTCCTGTGTCATTCTCTTATTTAGAGTCCTGGAGGTTATTCTGAGTGTGGAGTTTTCGGGGGTTTGACAGTATCAGTCTGAAGACTGCAGGTATTACCACAAACAAAATCCTTATCTCTCTGTGAAGGTAATTGGCATGGATCTCATTACACATGTAAGAAAAATAAGCAAAAACCAGAAGCTAATTGTCCTCAACAGCATCACAAAATCAGCTGTGACCACCAAACAGATCTACCATCTTCCAAATGTGCAAGAAAAAGTCACTTTCAACTGCTGCAGGGATACTGAGTATTCTTATGTAAGAATTAATGAATAAATACAGCAGACTACAGCTCTCCTGATAACTCGAGCCTTGGTGAGATAAGTAATCCCTGGAAAAATTACAAACACTAACAACCCAACAGTTTAACACCAGAAATTCCCTACAAAAAATTGTACTGTGTATAAAGAGCAATGCTCAAGAGAAAACTCAGATTTGGTATAGTTCCCCCTCCCCATTTCTGAATTTAAATAGTATTCTTTTGGCTCTCACTTAAAGAGTTTTCTCACTAATAAAAAATTCATTTTACCACAGCAATCACTAAGATAATTTTTTTAAATCAGTGTACATACAGGACCACAGCTCCTATCCCCAGAATTTCACTTAAACTACAGATACAGACATTTCCATAGATACATCTCCTGTAATTCAGTTTTTATGCTAAAAAATGGCAACTCTATTTATTTCTTCAGCATTTTTGGTCCCTGAATGAATGGTTCATGCACACAAGCCTAGGAATATGAAAGCCTCTGGGGGAACCATTTCCTTATGAAAGGTGAAACTCACCACTGCACTAAGAATTGGAACAGTCACGAGGTGAGAATATCTGCATCCTTAAACAGGATCTGCTGAGCTACATCAGACACCTCCCATCCCCCAAAGAAAGGAAACAAGAGGTGATCTAATGTGCACACTGAGACTACCAGCATATCTGAAAACCAAAATACATTCCAAAAATTTTTCAAAAGCAAAGCAAACACATAGCACAAAACAAATCCACACCCTGACAGAGAGGCTGAAGAGAACCATGAACACAAAACATCCTTCTACTGCATCATCTGTGTCCTGCTATCATGGTAATTTTAGGACACAGATATGAGAAACGAGAAAAGATGAAAAACTTGCAGCCATTAGGCCTCCTCACTGCCATGGAACTGTGTAAAAATGGTTTCTTTACACATAATAAATCACCTGAAATGCCTCAGGTTGGACATCACTTTGGTGCATTAACTGCTTTTCTAAAAATACCATTTCCGTCCTTCCAGGATTTATTTTGCAAATCCCACCAAAACTGAGATTTGATCTCAGTACCACAGTAAATCACTTCACCAGGTGAAGAGGGATGGATCCTTTCCTTCATTAGCCTGAAGCCAGGCTTAAAATTAAACCACTGAAGGTCAGATCCCTCCTCTGCAGAGGCTGCTGCAGTGACCAGGAGCTCTGACCGAGCTGGGATTGTGTCTGGAGAGATCCCTGTTTCTCATCCCCGGAGACCTGAGTGCAACGCAGCAGGATTTTTACATGCAGCCACATGATGGAGCTGCAACTCAGGTTAATTTTACTGAACTGGCTTAAGAGCCTTTTGGACCATAAAATAATTGAAGAATCTACTCTTCACGGTTTTCATCATCTCTGACGAACTTTGTATTCTATGACTTTGTGTTAAAAAAAGGTATTTATCACACACTTGTATTTCAAGCAAAACATCTGCAGCACTGAATACAGGTAAACTACTCACCTGATGGGCATCCAGATCAATAATTGTGGCTCTAGACACTCCTTGTACTCTCTCAAATAAGAACTGGATATATAAGCAACAAAAAACATGGAGAAATTTATGAAGTTAGGTGACAGATTGAACTGGAGGCTCCAAGATTGCACAGTACACAACTGTTGTCATTTGAATGTAGGGTGAATTTATTTGTTTCAGTCGCCAAATAAACTGAGACATGATTCTCATACATTTAATTACAACATCTCATTATTTGACATAAAAAGATAATTTTTGTTAAAATAAAAACCCTATGTATTTCCACCAGATAAACCAGAGAGGCCAGGCCCACCCAGGGATCACAGAGCTGATGGTGGCATTGGTGCTGCCAGAGGCTGGAGTGGAACCAGTGACAGCATCCAACTGCAACAGCCTAAAATTCACTGTTTAAAGCTGCTGTAAGGACTGCATGCCTTAGAGCCACTTTTAGGGGCAGAATTCATTTCTTATTCTGTCTGGTTTTTACTTCTTTGAGTCTTAACTTTGCTAAGCTACTATCTTTAATACAGACATGGTAAAACGCAATAAATTTGTACAAACTGTCACCCACTATAATTTCTCAATCTGTATTTTAATGGTAGGTGAAAAAACAACACTGTGGATTACTTTTCTGCAAATTACCACGTACAGAAATTAGGATGTTGTCACATGGTGTGCTGCAATCATTAGAGCGCTTTAATGTTTGATTATTACTGATACTTTATAAATATTCTAGTATACAAATATACCACAGCTCATTTGATAAAAATAAGCCCTAATTGCAGAAGGCTCTTACTTCAGCCATTTAACAGCTAAATACCAAATGTATTCATTCCCATTTAGTGACTATTTTGGAGTCACTCACATTTTTATTCATGAATCTGAACCAGTCTGAGACCTGTATGGTGCAGCTTGATTCAGAGACTGGATTTTTGTCTCTGCATTTGTTTAGCCTGTGACCACTGAAACCAATGTGGAATGTCCAGGTTCACCTGCAAGGCCAGGAGAATTATCACTCAGGATATTAGAAATCCAGCTGGTTTGATTGGAGTGGTTTTTGCAAGACAACATTATCAATGCAATTATAGTGGTGTGCATTTACATCGATAATTCTGACCCCTGCAGCTCTTCCCTTCCACTTCACAACACTGCATATTCCTATTCCTGCCCATCTGGAGATTGCTTCACTTGCTCCAATTAGAATGTAAATTAGTTCTTAGCCATTTATGTGGATTTCTCCTCCATTTGCACAAGCAGCAGAAAACAGTGGTTTAAGAGTAGTTCTTACCTTGATAGCCAGTGTGATGTCAGCATATGCACAAAATCCTCCCCCTTTGTCACTGGAGCAGTGATGGAAACCACCCCCTGAACAGGAAAATGGTGAAGGGGTGAAAAGCCACATACTAAAAACATTGATGGGCTTTGCAAAGAGATGTAAATGGAAAGCAGATGCTTTTAACACACAATTTAAGGTATCACTGAGTTTGTACTCACCCACATTGATGGCCCAGCCTCTATCCACAGCAAGTTTTCCTGCCTTAAAACAAAAAAATTACAGTTTGAGTTCCAGAAATGAATGAGGCAACACTTAATGTCTGCTCCCACCCAAATCACTCCTGGCATTCCAACAAGCCCGTGGAATTTTCAGACCTTTTGCCAGTCATTCTGAACCAGGTCCCTGAGTACAACCCGTACAAAACTACCCTCAGCATAAGGAGCTGAAAGAGTATTTGCTATGTCATATTTATTTCCTTCTCTGGCAGCTGGAAAAGGGAAAATGCAGTGCTGGGAAGAGTAAAAAAGGAGGAAGAAGCTCCTGATGTCCTTCCTGTTCATGTACAGACAGAGGAATGTAAGCTCAAAATCCTGGAAACACAGACATAAAAAAACATAGCTCCCGCTGGGGATGGAATTTTAACTGAAAATCCTGATTATTTTGGCCAGGAAGAGTCAAACAAGTGTATAAGTGCAGCATTCCTTAACTGCTCTGTTAATGACAATGAAGATACTATTATTTAAAAGTAAAAGTTAAAAAAAGAAGAGAGAGAAAACATGTAAAAATAGATTATTTTTTTTTGTCCATTGCCATGGAAAGAAGAAGTTACGCTTCATATACAAAATGAAGTTTGGACAGTTATGAAGTCTTTATAACCAATATTTACATTTGAACTGTTTTAATTCAGTACTAGGACAACTATTGGGATGGTAAACATGATCCTGCTATGATCATGCCAACTTACACAAATTAGATGTTAGGGGAAGATTGCAGTTTCTGAACTATAAAACCCATTAAATCCCAGGGAGAAGACATTATCTGCGATTTATCACACTTCCTAGGGATTCCTCACCAAAACCCAATCTTCCCATATTGCTAAAATATCATTAAAAAGAAGAGAAACTCAACAGGAATTTTTGTAATAAACAGGCCCATCAGGAATAGCAGAAAATTGCACTTCTGACTTGTGCTGTACAAATTTTATTGTCTGATGAATCAAAATTGCTTTTAAAGTACACACTTATTTCTCCATAATGAAAAAAAAAAAGGTACAAATAACATCACATGGCCTCAAGAGGAATCCCAAAGTGCCCAGGAGTGGCACCCGTGCTTCAGGAGCCATGAGACAAAACAGACCATTGGTGGGTGCCTCTTGTACCTGACCACATTTCTAACTGGGGAACACACACAGCCTGTGAGTCAAAGATAACACAAGCTCTCTTTAAAAGAGCAAGGTGATATTTTAAAATTTAAAGAACAAGCAAATCACCCATCTCTCCCCTAAAGCTTCAAGGTTATTTGTTAAATATATGCTTTTAAAAAGCTTCTAGAGTATCAATTTTGAGACCTCCCACTCCCAGAATTTGCCTGTATTTTAACATAGTGTAAAACCATCTCAGTTTCTGTATTTGCCCAGGAGCTGCCACATCTCTCCCTGCTTGCCCAGGCTCCCCCTCAGTGTCTCTTGTGCACAGCACAGACCATGAGCCCAGTGATGTCCTTCCCCTGCAGGTGCCAAAACCAGCAAACTGTGCTGGTGTTCAGGACTCTGCAGCACCCCACCTCCCTCTGCAGGGCTCCACACTCGGAGTTACACAAAAGTACAGCTCCAGGTTTGCAGTGGCTGATCAACCAATTTAAACACGACAAAAGTGCATCAAGAGCACCTTACCATTATTGTTCCTCCTGTCTGGGTTCGCAGAGGTTTCAGAACTTTTCTCTGAACAACAAAATTGGGAAGAAAGGCAACTGGTGGAATTTCTGTGATTGTAGCCACAACAAATGACCACTGCAATGGGGAAAAAGAGAGTTCTAATTAATGTAGTGTGGTTTAATGGTGACACTTAGTTCTCTCATTAGTTGTTATTTACTGAAAAGGTGCTCACAGGTCCTTAGGAAGATTTTTAATACTTTTAGATGGAAGTAACCACAGCAGTTCTTATTAGTGACCTCCAAATAGGTTCATCCTCAAGTTTTTAACTATGAGAATCATCACTTCCCAGATTTTAGTATCAAACAAAATTAAATCAGCAATTTTTCAGGAAGGTAGTATTTCAGAAAGTGTAATATCCCTCAGATTGGGAGAAGAATTGTAAAATGTCCTTCAGCTACGCTTGATATATTGTTCAAACCTAGAATATCTATTCCTGTGTGGAATCAAAGGCTATACCAAGGAGAAAGCAAACACAAACAAACAGACAACTGCACTAAGAAGTTCAAACACTTAAGTGAACACACAGTGCAAACTTTAGCATAGAGAACTGATTAAAATTTATTTAGCATATTAAACACTTCTGGAAAATGTTTCAAGGAAACATTTTGTTCAAAAGTCTTCAAGGTTAGAACACAAAATATTTGCAATATGCAAATACTTTTTTTGCAAACACATTGATTACTTCAAAGAACTTCCACTAACACTGCTACCAGTGATAACACTGCTAAATATATTTCAAAGCCTAAGTCACAAGCAAGAATATACCTGTCCAACCAGTACTGAAACTCAGAGGGACTGAGGATTACGACTTGCCACCCTGTACAAAGACTGAACAGATCCTATTTTCTGCAACATTAGGAACTGTAATGAGACTGAGAGCACTGGCTGCCCCATCACTGAGCTGTTCACAGCTGGCAGGATGTATGAGTGGGCAATTTGAACCACTGACAATCACATCCCCATCTCAGAGTCCCCTGATGCTCAAAATAACTTCCCAGTTATCAATAATTCAATTACCAGCTAATACTGGGTGGGGTGAAGGGCTGCCATTGTTCATGAAGTGCCTAAGTCCTAACTGTATTTTGCCAACAGTTCATTTCAAACTCTCACTACTTTTACATTTGCAAGACATTATTCTGTTACCATATTATCAGCTGTCCATCACAAGGTGCTTTAATTATTTTTTAGCACAGTTAATCTTGATAAAGTCCCTTTGCAAGACATTTTAGCTTTTGAACAAGCACATTATTAAAAACTATATTCAATGCTGTTGTTCTAAAATGGAAATGAAAAGGTCACATTTGGATAAAAAATAAATTTGACCTGAAATGTGAATGATAATCACACAGGAAGTTTTAACAAAGTTTAAAGTAAAATTAATGTCAACAGGGAGAAGTGGGAGCAATAATGACTCAAACCAACAATTAAGTAGCTGCAGGTGTTTAAGTGGAGGTGAGAAACCGAGGTGTGATGGGAGTTTTGGCTCCCAGGCTTGCTGGTCACAGCTGGGGCCATTCCCATTGCCACTCACTGCTCCACACCTGGGCCTGTCCTGGGGTTAGTAATTCCCAACACATGGGGGCAATCACCAACTGGGAGCAAAGTCTGGGGGTTCAAGAAGGCAGCTACAGATGAACAAAAATACTTCTCTACTTAGTAACTGAGAAATCTGTGCAATGTTTCATGCTTTTTTCTTCAGCGTGCTGGTTTTGTTTTCCAGCATTTCCCACAATAAATTCCCAGACCAGCTTTATCCTCAGCATTTGCATTTCAGTGTTTGCTCACATACGTTACCATAGAACTTCTCATAAATAAAAGGGAAAGACACAGCCTGAAACTGGCTCTACCCTCATTGCCTACCTCCTTCCCAAAGTTCAGAATGCTGACACGCAGGAAATTCATTATTTTACATAACACTAGGAAAAGGCATCAAGTGGAAAAGTACTGCAAGCAAACTACCCACAGTCCACTCATTACCTTCGAGATCTAAATGCTTCAAAGGAGTAACTGAGGGGGAATCACCTCAATTCAAAGGCCAAACTTTGTTGTAAGGACTGAGCAGGGAAACAGGGAGACTCTTCCTGCCAACACACACCTGATTTCCAGCAGCAGATGTACTTTGTGCACGCCTGGTTGTTTCTCTTCACCCAACACTCAGCTGGCCTCTTCAGCTGCTGCTAGGACACCAAGCACCACCTACTCTTGCAAGTGTAAGCAATCTCGTACCAAATTCATGCTCAGATTTTAAATGAACACTCAAGTGTTCCATTATTTTAGGAGACCTTGGCATTCTGAGAAAGGCAAGCAACTTTGCTGTCTTCAGAGCTAATCTAATATAAAACTATACCATTTATACATATTTGTCTGGAGTTAAAAGAAAAATAGCACAGCAGACTTTGGATAAGGCAATAAAGAGTTTTCGCAGGGCTTTTTCATGTCTAGGACATTATTTTTCTTTTGCAACTAAGCACTTTTATCTTTGCTGCTTGGCAGGAGTCCGCTGGCATGACCAATACAACATCTTCCAGTTTCTACACTTGCAGGGAATATTCTCTCAAGAAAAGGGGGAGAGGAGATACCCAGTTAATCCCAATTGAATACACACAACAGTGCTGGTCTTGACCACCAAGACACGAGTTATACAGACAGCTCCCTGTCAAGCCATCCCATAGGTACTAAAAATATTATTATGGCATTCCAAACTGAGCTATGCACATTAAACCCTGCTTCAAAGAAGTGATTCAGTAAAAAGAGGTGGGTGGTTCTACGGAATTAAAAGTTCAATATCAAGAATAGCTGCAATAATATAAAATCTAATGATGCATGAAATTGCATGTAACTACCTAGCACAGAATGAAGAAGCCTAAGAGAACTCAGAAATGCACTTAAGAGTGAAAAAGTTCACACAAATAACAGATCACTTATACAGAAAAATAAAACATTCCAGAAACAGCAATCCAAGGACTCTTCTACTGTAGAAGGGCACGGTTGACTCAAAATAACTTCTTTTGAATTATGAAATGGAAGATTTCTTTTCTCTTACAAACCCCTTCTCTGCCCTCCAAGCAGAGTTGCAAAGTGAAAGCCATGTCACCTGCACTCATCTACTATCCAATTCCACCCACAGATGACTGGGTATGTACTCAGAAACAGAGATCTCACATGTTTACGTTTTAGAGTTACACTGAAATTTAACAAACGGATGTTTCATTTAGAAATATACAAGGACTGTTCTTCATGCCCCCTGCAGTCCTGTATGAGCTGGCTCTGGAAACCTTCACACACAGATAATGTGCTTGGTTATGCCCTTACATTGCTCTTTCAACTCTCTTCATATTCCACTGATACAGGCAGTGTCTGAGCATGAAGCCAGTCCTTCCTCCCCCAACAGACTGACCACAGAATCCCTACACGATGCTCTGTCAAGATTACATAACCCCAAACCCCATAAAGCAATCCCTGCATTAGAAAACATTCAATAAAGTACCCCATGTTAGTGCTTTCCATTTCAGAACTGTATTTTACCAGAGTACATCAAAACTTACACTGCTGAACACTAAAACCCTGGCACTAACAAGAATATTACTGACACCTCAGACATCCCAATTTTCCCTATGTTCAACTTCCCTGAAATATCGTTTCAGGTCACCTATTTCACGTAGTAGACCCTCTCTCCCCTCCACCCCTCTATGTTGTGAGCTGCCTAATATTTCTGTGCTTGTCTTTCAGTATTCCCAGTAACAATATTATCTATACCACTCTACATCTGTACAACTGATTTAAACAACTCTACAAGATACCCACTGCCTCTGACACTCGCTCTGGACAGTTTGCTGGAAAAACACATTAACGGGTACAGCACCTTTAATTTATTAAGGTAGCGCCTGGTGTGAACAACCAAGAGATCTTCATCAGTCGCCTCCCGTGCCTGCACAATCAAGTCATCTGCAATTAGTTTTTCTTCTGCAACAGGAGAGAAATAACAATTGGCATTGTACAGCACTGCTTAGCTCCCCATGTCCCCCCTCCACACACTCTGCTCTGACCTCGCTCTGGTAAGTTCCTCTTGTCATGTTTATTGCTGAAACAACTTTAGGTTGCTCAGAGTTTGTAAGTTTTCCAAATACAGCCTCTCTGTCAGAGGTAAGCTGTTCAGGTAGTGTGTATTTGAGAAATATCGTGTACGGAAAGTTTCCAGAGTGTACTAAGATCCCAGGAAGTTCTTGTCTAAACTGAAAGGGCAGACAGGTAATGACAGAGGATGAACAGCTCCTCCCAGTCTAGGGCTTGGTACACTGGGGAAATCTTGGTGCTTGTACCATCAGATATCCACCAATATTTTAACATGCTTTAAGAAACCCCACAGTTTATACTAGGATTTAATCCCCTAAATCACAGAAGAATAAAGTAATAAATCAAAGTTCAAAACAAAGTAATAGCTTAGATGTTCATGGAAGCAAACAAGCTTAATTAGGATATTTCTATCACCCCCTACCTCCATTTAATTTCAAGAAAAAACAATGAGCAGCTATTAAGTCTTTCCCTTAGAGACCAAAAGATTATTTAAGAACTTAGTTTTATAACAGCAAGTTACTCCAAGAATTCAGAATGAGTGCATATGATCACTACAAACAACAATTATAGGGAATCCTGCTGATCTTCCCAGGCAAATTTTGATATTTAATTGCTGCACAGCTGTAGCCTTCTAAGCCTGTATCTCTTCTTTAATTTTATACTTGGAGGAGAAAGAAAACAACTCAGAAATGTGAGAGATTTTGCTCTGAAGTGTTATACAAGAACAGCACCTGCAACAACATTTGTTTTGGCAAGCTTCTGTTTCTCCTGACTGAGGCTTGAGGAACATTTCATTCATGCACTGGTGTCAAACAGAGCCAAACTGCTGCCAGCTTCCTTGTCCAGGAGGAAGGTGCTCTGGAAAGATGTTCACTGCTGATTTTCTCAGTGATAAGGCACAGGAGAAGTCAGCTGTTGCCAGGAATTGCTACAGAGCCAGAGCAAACCAAGTGCTCTGGGGTATCCTGGGGCTTCTTCCTCCTTTCAAAGCAAGGACAGTAAAACAATTGGGAAAACTAATTTTCTGTGAAAGTCTGAGACACTTCGAGTAGATATGTCACACAGAAAAGAGCTGAAGGAAAAGACTTTTCACAGAAGAAACAGAAAGACAAAGGTTCTGATTAGTGAAAAAAACTGTCATGGAACGCAAGACTAAATTATTTAAGGTTGTTAGAGGAAAAAGCCACAACTCAGCTACTAAGTTGTTAGAGTGTTAAAATTATTTGAGCTCAGTTAGAAGAATACAAGTCAGCCTGCAGTGGGAAGGGGAATCCTGAACTGCTAAGGATCATCAACATTAGGAGCACATAAAGGGAAGAGGCCTGGCTTTGGGACAGCAAACAGCCTTTGTCTTGCCAACAGAAAAAGCCCTTTTTTTTTTTTTTTTACCCTTGATGAGCAAGCTTATGCTTTAAATGAAGAAGAGATGCTAAGATTTCACAGGCCTTGATCCTGCCCCTGGTTCTTACATTTGTATCTCCTTAATGCATTTCCACCTGTATCCTCCAATTGGTTTACACAGCAATAATGAGAAGCATCATAAAAAGCTCTTTCCAAACATAATCAGAGCATAAAGTGCTAAAGCTGCACTTCTCTCTCAGCCTGAGAATCCCTGTGTGCAGTCCAAGTTGAGTAACAAGTTACACCTGCAAACCATCATTAACACCTGGAATTTCACCAGCCACAGGAATGCCCCAGTTCCTGCTACACCAGGTGTGAAGTCAGGGAAGCACAAGGCCACAGGAAGCCACACACTGCAATTCAGGTCTGGTAAGCCCAACACAAGTCTGCACTAACCACATAATTTTCTTCAGGTTTGTCTCTTATTTTACCTTTCAAGAAATTGATGACTTTCCCCCATTTCCCGGCATCAAAGGGATGCAGTTTCTCAAGTCCCATGAAGGTGATGTTGTAGTCTGGGGAGTACACGATGGGCCAGCATCCCGACGGGGGGTCCTCGTACAGCTCCGTCCTGTGGGGCCTTGGCAAGCAAGCACACACCAGTCACTCCAGCAACCACTTACCAGGGACAGTACTTTACACTGAAGGCCCAAACTACAATTTAACTTCTTACTAATACTGATTTTATAATTCTTGAAGATGGTATTTGGTTCTCTCCCCTTGTCTTCCCAAGTGCACCAATCAGCACCTCTGCCTTCAAGGGTGCACCCAGTTTGCAGACAACATAACCTTCAATACCTGCACGACTAGACTCCTATTTTAAAGTCTGCATCAAAACACAAACCACGGTGCTTCTAACAATAGAAGCTCCAAAAGATTTATTTCTAGGATCCTTTCCTAGAAAGCAACAAACTATTTTGTGACCATCTGAGCAAATTAAGGAGGCTTGGGGTTTTATTTGCAAAGCACAGCACCAGAGGACACACTCTTAACTGCGGGTGTCACACCCGTAACCCTTAAATAATACTTTCCTTAGCCCCCCCTCCAAATTATTGTATTTTCCCAGCACCGGGAGAGACAGCACAGCCAGCTCCCAGTCCTCCTTCACAAGCCGTTCACAAACCCGGCAACGCTGTGCTCTGTGTTTACAAACACAAACACCAATTGTTCGTGGACACCTGTGTGCACACGTGGGTCAGCAAGCCAAGCCAAGGCTGAGAGGAGATTCTGTGTTCACACTCAGCCTATTCCACCACCCGTGGGTTGCCTTCTGTGCCCCAAACTCCATGTCACTGAATCATGCCGAGACCTCTCTTGCTCCCCGAAATCTAAAGTTTGAAAAAGGCTTTGCAACATACTGTGCAAGACACAAGAGTCTTTTGTCAGGTGAACAATACAAACAGAAAACCCCTTATTTCCAGTCTAAAAATGCTCAAAAATACCCTTTCAAAACGCTGTTAGAAGCAAACCAAACGGAACACGAGGACAATGGAGGTTTTTCACCAGAGCCCGCGGCCCGCTGCCCACAGTCCACCCACAGAGAGAGCCAGAGCTCCGCGGCCCCTTCCCTCGGCGCTCCCCGCGATGCACGGCGGGGCGCGGGGAAGGTGCAGTGACACCCC
>VWZT01006707.1:0-32112 GCA_013397055.1 Pachycephala philippinensis
GCCTCTTTCCGCCCGGCTTTGTGTGAAGTTTGCGGCACATTGCAGATGAGCCCTTAGCGGCGAGAGGAGCCTATTGTTCCCCGCCAGGAACTGCTTGCTGGGGCTGTGCTGGCTTTTGCCTTTGGAGCTGCCTCCTGCAGTACCTGTACCGGCCTCCGGGGCCCGCTGTGTCGCGCTCTCGTCCAGGCAGAAGCACGGCGGCCTCAGATCTTTTTGTCTGAGCGAGAAGAGAAGTGAATCCCGCTGCCGCCGCCACCGCCGCCGCCGCCGTAGCTGTACAGTGTGTGTGTGTAAGGGAGCGAGCGAGGGAGCGAGCGAGCGAGGGAGGGAGATCGCATGGAGCCGCGGCTGTAACACACACACACTGTCAATACCTCACTCCGGCTCCCCCCCCGCCCCACCACAACAGTAACCCAATTCATTGTGTGATCCAGCAGCACCATGTTGAGTCTCATGTGCAGGCTGGATCGGCTGGGTTTGTGGTGCTGAGAGAGGCAGCAGCCGCGGGAGGAGGAATTACTGAGAGGTGCCCCTCTCCCTCCCTGCCTCTTCGCCCGTGTGTTGTGTGGAGACAGGACTCGCAATTACCACACTCTCGGGGCTCCCTTATTCCTTTTAAACTTTTTTTTAAACAAGCCCCTCTCCATGGCTGATCCCCGGCCGAGCACGGGCACCTGGGTCTCTTAAAGACAAGGAGGAGCCGGGGATTGTTGTTGTTGTTGTCGGCCGTTTTTTTTTTTTTTAATTGGATTTTTTTTTCTACGAGAACCTTTTTTATTACAAAAATGGCAAATTCGACGGGTAAAAACCACGCAGACCAGCGGAGAAAGGGACTCGCTTTCCTGGACGAGCTGCGGCAGTTTCACCACAGCAGAGGGTGAGGAAAATGGGGAGATGGAACGGGAGGGGGGGAGGCTTTTAAACCGACCAGATCCAACTTCCAGCCCCTTCCCTGAAGGACACGGCAGCCCCAGCGAGGGGAGAAAAGGGGGCAGAGCTGACAAGTTGTGGTGTTTTGTGTGTATCTCCTTTGGCAGGTCTCCTTTTAAGAAGATCCCCGTGGTGGGTGGGAAGGAGCTGGATCTTCACGCTCTCTATACCAGAGTCACCACTTTAGGCGGATTTGGGAAGGTGAGTGGAAGTTTTAATTTGGGTTTCCCTCCCACTAACCTCTTCCCAAAAGTCTCCTCTGACCCCCGGGGGTGGCGGGGGGAGCCGGGGTGGCCGGGAACCGTCCTATTTAAAGCCGGTTAGAGAAGGTGGGGGGTGGAAGGAGGAAGCGAACAGACAGGCAGGTTGGTGGCTCGGCCTTGTCGGCGGAGCGATGAAGGGGGACCCGGGGGTACGGTGCGCACCCCACTCCTGCCTCTTTCGCCTCCGCCGGACCCCCTCACCCCTGCCCCCCTCCTGCGGGAAGGCGAGGGGGGAGCAGGGAGCTGCTGGGCGGCGAGAGGAGGCTTCTTTCGGCTGTGGTGGCAGCTCTGTGCGTGTCTCTTGCAGAGGGAGAGACAGAGGAGAGAGTCTGAGTGCAGTTTTAGTGCAACTCAAAATTAGCGGGCATGTTTAACATCGATAATCGGCACGGAGCATGGGCTAGGGAACGATCCTCGCAGCCGGGGGGGGCCGGGCGCTGCCCTCCGAGCCCTTCCCGGGGAAAAATAACAAAAGGGGCACCCAAGACGGTGTGTAATCAAATAGCCATCTTTAGGCTTCAAGGCTGGGGACAGAAATGTAGGCCTCAAAAGAAAGGCCTCTCTGTGTCTGTGGATCTGTGTTGGGGGGACCCCCCGGGCCGGCGCCCCCGCGCCCCGCAGCCCAGGGGGCGCCCCCGCCAGCACTTCCCTGCATTATTTTAAACTTCTTTGGGTTTTTAACGGACCGCGTTAGGATTTAAAAGGGGGCGACAGAGGGACTCCCGATTGGTTATTGTCCAGGCAGTAAAAACAAAAACAAACAAACCCCAAAACAATACCACCACTCCCGGCCGTTCCCCCCGAAAAAAAATAATTTGTATATTAAAAAATAAATGCAGTACAAGACCCCTGAGAAGGGGGATTATTCCCGAAAGGGGAATTCTACCGACTGTCAGTAAAATATATAGTCCTGAATCCCATATACATTCATGTTTGTTTCTTTTTATATATTTATCTATTTGCTTCATGGCAGCCTGTGGTTTTTTTTGTGATGTTCGCTGTCAGCAACATGTTTACGTGTACGTTGTGTATCTCGGCCTGTGTGTTGTTTTTGACAGGTATCAGAGAAGAATCAGTGGGGAGAAATTGTAGAGGAGTTTAACTTTCCCAGAAGTTGTTCTAACGCTGCCTTCGCTTTAAAACAGTATTACTTGCGGTGAGTGCTATCAAGCTGTTGCAGTAGTATTTTTGAGTGTGGGGTTATATTTAGTTTTCAGTGTGTACAATAATAAAAATATCCCTACTGTTTTAAAAATGCTATAAAATGAAGCAGAAAAAACTTGTAATTTCTTTCTCGTCTGGTGCAGTGATCAGTCAAAGGTGATTCTGTTTTGTAGTTATTTTTGTTTTACATCTGCAAGCCTTAAACTTTGAAGGGATCCCAAGTACACAAACAATATATGTCAGAGGCCATTTTTTTTTTATTGTTTTAGAATGATGGTACTAAAGGACTGTTACTAAGAGATCATGTTATTGTAGTTATAGAAACTTAGGTTAATATTTGGAGCACTGAAATGTGTTGATATATGTAAATTTGTTTATTGCTTAGTGGGGTCAGACGTTGAATAAAAATGCGTCTGCAGGAAGGTAGACTGCTTTGCACAAATTATATTGTTATCAATTACTAGCAGCATTATTCTTTTCTATTTTAGAGTACAAAGATCTAAATAATTTTTTTATTACTTGTAAAATAGTAAATTTCTGCAGGTTTTAAAAATAAGATTGCATTCCTTGGAAATTATATAGATTATTTCTTTGTGATACAGGTTATTTTTCGTTGTGGCATGGAGTTCATATTGAATATTTTAAATTACTGTGTGTGGTACTATTCAGTTACTAGATTACTTTTTTAAAAATTAATTTTTATTAAGTTTGGGTGATTATTTGTGGGAAAGATTTTTAAATGATTGTGTATGTAGTTTTAAATGCTATATATATGGATACTTATATTTCATTTAGAATAAAGTTATATGTATGTTGGTTAAGGAATGTAATTTTCTGTTTCTGAAATAAATATATTTTTTCATTGCACTTAATGGTAATATAGATGTGCAATATGTACAAAATAAGTATGGGCTTTTGGATTTCTGTTTTGGTGAGCTGAGTACACACAAGCTTTATCTGTTTCTAGTTTGGCCTTCTGAATTAGGAAATGCAGTAATTGTACAGGTGCACTTTCTATTGGTTGTCCTAGATTGACTTCCAGCTTGAAGCTGTAGAGTTCATAGCACAGTGGAGCAGTTATTGAGTTACAGTGATGTCTGGAAAACCTTAGTCAGATATTTGTAGTTACTGAAATTTGGGGTTTGTTTTTTTTTGGTGGTGACATATGATTGCTTTAAGATCCAGGCTAAGAAAAGAAACTACCATTGTTAATAGCTTTAGCAAAGTTTATGATGGGTGGCAGGCCTAGAAATTAAGTGGGAAGCTTGCATTAGGATATCCTTCCCCCTTGGTGGTTTTTTTTTTTCCTTTCCTACATAGTAGTGAGATAGTGTTGCTGAACGTTTGTCACATCATAGAAAACAGTTTTTTGCTTCTGGAGTTTTTCTGTTGGACCATGTAATTTGTTATTTGACTAGATTTTACGTATAATTTGCAAAATGATCGTTTTTTGGGTTTTCCCCTTTTATTTCTATTTCCATATTTTGTACGTGTTTGAATGGTCTAACTTTTTACAGTAGAAGATTGTATGTCATTTCTGTTTTCATGTGTATTTTGAAAGCCATTATATGCTGTGACAGTTAACACAATTAATGTTAATTTAGCCTTCTAATGACTATTAATTTTTAATAAGGGATTACTTTTAAAATTAGAATCAGACATACAAAAATATTATTTTTATTATTGGCATACTGGTATTGACATTATTTAAAGTACAGTTTTGAATACATATATAACTGATAACATACAAATAATTTAAAGGGTTTTTGTCTATTTGGAATTTAGTAAAAAAGTTGATAAATGGTTAAGGTGAAGAATCTTTAAAATGTCTTATAGTCTCTGTGATTAGGCCATTCTGAAATAAACTATCAAGATTGTTGATTTTGGGGTGGACTGGTTTTTAGCGGTCATTTTGGTTTTTGTTTAGTTTTGTTTAGTTTTGTTTCTTCTTAATTGCTGCTTTACTCACTGTTGCTTCTCACATAATCTGACTTGGATGTGAACTGTTTCCCAGCTGAGGTCACCTCCTTCCATGTGCAGTAGTAAGACTGTATATACACATGTCTCTCTGCTAGGCTAACATTTGTTTAGCTTTAGCCTAGAAGGTATAAGGGGGACAGTATTTGGTTCTAGGGAAAGAAAAAATGCTCTAATGATAAATTTGTTACAAGAGTCTAGCTTGTTGGTGTTGAAGAACATAATTTGAGGTTTCTTATGAGGCCAGGTTTTCATGAACTTCTGAGCAATTACCCTTGGAAAAAAAAAAGTATGTCTTGTGAACGTCAAGTATGACTATAATCTTGGCCTCACTACTGTAATGACTTTCCAAGCAAAGCTAGACAAATTGAGGCCTATCAACTTTTATTTCAGTTTTCATCCAATCGTATGTCATGTGTACTGTAAAGTGAGGGATCTGCATGGCAGATGGAGACCATGTTGAATTCAGAGGGATTCAGTGATGTGCACCTATATAAATATGTTTGCAGATTCGGATTTGGGATGGTTTGTGATGAAAGTTGCTTCTTTCTATGAAACATCTGGCATAGTGTGTTGACTAAGATCTCAGGCTACATGGACCACTTGCTTGTTTTGCTGTGTTGCCACTAATAATGCTGTTATTTTTACTTAAAATTACTAAGTAAACAAATTAGAAGGTTGATTTATTTGTGTGAGGTCAGTAGTCCTGTTGGCTTGATCAAACTGAATGTTTTGCAAAACAGTTACTGGGTTATGGTTTTTCTAAGCAGTTCTTGAGGTGTGTCTTTTTGGTTAAATAACTTTTTCATCTGACTGTTCTGGAATTTTGCTGTGTGTCTTTGGGAATGTTTGTTAGGATTCATTAAAGAATTGGATTGTTTAAACTTGTGATACAATTCTGATAGGTGTTATGATAGGTGACAGTTGAATATATGATCGCCTATCCTATCTGCCCCTTCTCCCTTGCACTGCCCTCCCTTTTCTCTCACTGGAAGAAGTAATTTATAATAGGGAAAGTCTGAACCATTCAAACTTAGTGCCTGTGTTGCTTTGAGCTGTCTGACAGGTGAAGTAATTTATGCACTGTGGTTCTTAGTGAGCAGTCAAAAGCCACAGTGCCGATAACCATTGATAGACTGTACTTGTTAATGTAGTTCTGTAAGACTTTACAGCAACAGAGAGTGTAATTCACTTGGATGTAGTGCAAATTGGATGTTTCATCTCAATTGGGTGAATTAGTAAAGCATTTTCTAAATGCTTCTCGAAAAATTATTTTATAATGTTAATGAAAATATTTTAGTATGGGGTAGTACATGTAAACATCAGTAATGTGGACATACTTTTACGTTTTTGTTGGTAAACATACAGTAGGTAAAAAGAAAGCTAACATGGAATACAGCCTGCTTTTCATCTTACTGATTGATTAGGTTACAGTCCTACAAAGAATTGGGCTGATGTGACCTCATGTATTGGTATAAGGTTCTGTTGGTTTTCATGTGAGTGTAAGCGGTACATTTATTTATGTTGGGGATCTTCATCTATTTTGGGGAAGTGAGAGACCTTGTAAACTTAAATGTGTGAATGAAGTATGCCTAACTGAACTGAAAATCAGTTTGCTTTTTAAAGTTATTTATCTACATTAAGATAAATGATATGAAAGAATTAGCTGTAATGTAAAATAAGTTTGTCTTAGTTCTGCGGAGAATTCCTGAAAGGTGGGCAGCACATGCATATTGTAAGCTTTTGGCAAAGGCAGTAGTAATTAGCTAATAATAGTTTAAGGTGAATAAGAATATTATGTTGTAAATATTGGAGAGGTAAGGGGGAGTCAAATAGAGAGGAAAGAGGTCAGTTCATAAATGAGAAGTTGCATAAAGTTATTATTAAGACAAGCCATTATGCTGAATTTCCTGAAATTCCATATATAGTAGGATGAAAAACAGTGAGCAGTTAAAAATCAGAACTGTATGAAGTAGTTATTGATGACAAATAGAGGGGGTTCTTGAAAGATCTGAAGATATTTATAAGTCATTTGATCTTCAAGATGCCTCTAAGAAATTAAACAATAGTACTGAATCTTAAAAAAATAAAATAAAGGGGGGGAAAAAAAAGCATGAGTTTAAGAACTAGATAAAAAGGATTCTGTTCTTAGTAATATAATGGCAAAAATATCAGGGAAACAATAATAAGCCTGGAATTTCCTTAGCAAAAATTACTTTAAGAGAGGTTTTTTGTTATTCTTGCTTAGTGTTTAAAATTAGGATCTGATACTGCAACAGCATCTGCACACAGTTCAGTGAGTATGGAGAAGTACAGGATTGGCTTCTTTGCCTGATCTGATTGCAGATTCAAGGCCCCAGTAAATGAATAGAAAGTTGTAGCTATAGTAAAATTTTACGTATGTTTAAAAATTCAAGTACATCTCAAAATCTCTTGTTAAGAAATTATGTATGTGTATGGATAGTCATCTTAATGAAAAATTGGATTAACGACCATAAACAAAAATAGAACAAAGTATAAATGATAGATTTGGTGAGTCACAGCAGTTTTAGATGCTAAAAGAGTATCATCAGTGCTTACATATGCATGTAGTAATACAAGTTTAGCCATTTTAGGTATATTTAGTGTCTGCCTTGCTTAACTTTATGAGAGGTTGAATACTACACTTGCAGCATTAGCAGGCAGTGGTAGAAGAGTTAAACACAAGTCAGGGCAGAAAAGAAAAGGTAATCTAAAGAAATTAGGCTCATTGTTGGAAAGTACAAATGAAAAATGTAAAGCTGAAACGGTTGAGGGCCTGTAATCCAAAACAGGTATTCATTGTGAGGGAATAACCTGGAAAGCAGTATTGCTGAAAAAGGGATAGGAATGATACCATGGGCCTGATAATCCTGTCAGTTGTGTGCACCCAACTCCCTTTCATATGAAAGGGATTTGTGCATGCTTCTGACAGGAAGGACAGGCCCCAGTTTGCAATATGATATACAGACTTTGTAAAATTCAGAACCAGTTTAGGTTGCATCCACAGTGGCATTGAGCAAACATTAAACAAGTCGGAGGATTTTTGTACAAGATGATGGGACTTGGGACTGTGTTTGGAGTACTGTTTTAGTTCAAAGGTTTTGCAACAGGTGGGGTAACTTAACAGAAACTTAGAGAAGAGCAACAAAATATTAAGAAGGCTGAAGGGACTAATTTATTTAAAAAAATATTTGATAGATATGTTTTGCTTGGCTAAATTAATAGTTTGTGTGAGAAGGGAAAATGATACCTTCGAAGCATTTTGAAGGGTCTAAGTAGTTAAAAGGGAGGTAATTTTAAATAAAAGAAGAGGTTGTGTTAATATGTAAGCTGAGATAAAACTGAAGGAGAAAATTCAGAGCAGACAGCAGCACAAAACCCCCCAAGATAGACCTGAACACCTTTTGGCATGAATAGTATGCCAGGCAGAGTGCAGGGGAACCCCCACATCGGGCACTGGCCTGGCCAGGACACCAATGCATATGCAACAGGTAATGGGCCAGGAATGGCAGAGAAAGAGACCGGCTGACCGTACAGGTTTTGTCCATCCTTGAATAATGCCATAATGAAGGCTTTCATCTTGCATAGCTATGGACTTGACTTTGTGGAATCTTTTGCACTTAATTTTGTCCCCGATGCTACAGTCACTGGCAAGACAGGAAACAAATACATGGATGACACTTTTATGATTTCTTCTTAAAATTTTCTTCCCCCCCGCCGACAAAAAATGTAATGCATGTTTCAGTCAGATGTCTAAGGCCTTTCTTTTAAAGTCTGAAGTGAATATTTTACGTAGTTGAAGGGGGAATTTTGTTTTTGTTGTACTGAATCATACAGCCAACATACAATCAAGACTAGTTACTGTTCATACAATAAAGCTTTATTTAGGGAAATTAAATATGTTGGTTGTTAAAATCTTAGAATGTCTCTCAATAGAAGTAATGGATGGATGTTGTCTTGTCAAGGTTGCTGGGAATCTGCTCAAAAGAGAAAAGTTTTATAATACAACATTTGCATTAGGACTCATCTGAGGAGAGCAAGCAGCAGGTGAAAGGGGACATAGCTACCTTAAAATTGCTCTTTGTTAGAGTTATGTTGGGATACCAGTTTACTGTGCAGATGAGTTTGGCCTCTATCAAAGTTTCTCAGCTTTTCCTTCAGAGGGTAAACTCCATTTTATTGCTGGAAAATGCAGTGAAAAATTAGTGCAATGAACATTAACATATTTTCCTGATAATTTTCTGCAAAGTTTTTGTAGATATTACCCAAGTTGCTGCTGTTAACGCTGAAATATATTGGTTTATTTGGGGAGGGGTGAATGTTGTTCTTCAGTTTTAATGCAGAATTCTGATTGTTTAACTTGAAAGCTTATCTGGGCAGATGTCAGAACTAATAATCTACAAAGAGCAAGTTTCTGGCAACACTGTAATAACTGTGGTGACTTTTAGGACCTACTGAATCTTCTAAGAATTGGTGGAAACTTTTATTTAAGACCATTTTCTATTCTTTAACCAAAAGAGTATTTAAATTAATTTATGCCTTAAAATTATTAATGTCTCTTGCAATGTCTTAGGTTTGAATGAGTGGTAAGCATATTACAGCAACATCAAGAATGCGTATGGAATGCAGGGGTATTACTTCTTTCCTTGTGAAATGGAATAAGCCTGGGCTAAGAAAAATTGTTTGGTTTGGTTTTGGGTTTTTTTTGTTTGTTTAATTTTATTCTGGAGCTAGTAGGCTTTAATTACCTTGCTTATTTGCAGCTAAACCTCAATAGGTAACACTTTCATGCTCTTTTTTTTTTCTTTTTTTCTTAACCCTTTCCCCACTTTTCCCAGTAGTGAAGTAGAGAAATATAATTTGTTCATTTCTACAGATGAGGTACTGAGGTACACAGAGGTTCAGACTTTTGAGAGTGCGTGTCAAATAAGAATGAAACCCAAATCCAACAAAGATGATTGTTCTTATAATAATGCTAGAATCCAGTTCTGACAGGAAAATGTCTTCATTTTGAGCCTTAGTTAAACTATCCATAAAAGGAGGCTACTGTTACTGTCTTTTAAAATTCCTCTTTAATCAATAGCTGAGAAATCCTGTTTTATATTTCAAACAGTGCTAATGTTATGTTCTGTGAATTGGAGAACTGAAAATTAAATATGTAAGATCATGAGAATGAGTTGTTTGTGTTTTGTTTTGCTGTGTTCTGTTTTAAAATACTTGTTCAGAGTGTCAGCGTGGTGTTTTACAGCTTAAATGGGACTGCTTGGAGTAACTGTAGTATCAGTCCACACTATTACAGGACAACGCAGTTCACAGAGGGGATTGGGTATAGGCCGGAGATCCCATCATGTGATCTTGTTTCTGGTTGCCCCTCTGATACTTACTGATTCTGTGGCCTTAGTTAAATCATTTGCAATCTTTTTATTCATGTTTATAAAGTGGCTATACTGTTTGTTTACCTATCTCAAAGAGAAGTGTGAGACTGTAAGCTCTTTAATGCGGGTTTGTGTCTCCTCATGCTTCTATGTCATATCCTAAATATTTGAAAATGAATATGAATTAGGAATATATGAGGAAAGTAAAACTATTCATAAGGTTGTTTGCCCTCTGCAGTGTTGAGAAGCAGAAAATACAGCACAGATGAGAGGAAGAACAATCTTTATTCCTTAGGGAATAAATAAACTTGGGGATACCTAAGCAGAGAAATATTGAAACGGTTGAAAGAAAGAAGCTTATCTTAAGGAAGGATAATAAAACAGCAAGATGGCACCCAGAATAGTGCGCTTAGGCTTTGCCTGAAGTACTAGATTAGTGAGCTAGGTATCACATCTCAAATACAGTCTCCTTGGAGCAACAAGTTCAAGTCTTAAGCAGACCTGAATTATATTTTAAGCAATAAGGTAGTGAAGCTGAGTACTCCACTTTTTGTTTTCCTATCTTTAAACTGAATGTGCATGCATTTATTTTAACTCCAGATAAATTGTAGCAAGGCAGCTAGGCTGCAAGAGATATCACATGTAATAGAGTTATAATAGAGTGTAGTTTTGCTGAATGATGCACTGGAGCATGTTTGTAAGAGTGAACTGTCTTCATACTATTTTCTATTGGTGTGGGAGGAGCAACTGTTGATTATTAGTCTTTCAGAATAATTTACGGTGTTACTTGTCAATCCATACCTGCTTAAAATACATAAAAATCTTGTAAAGGCAGTCATTCTGTTTCAGAGACCTTTTCTCTGAGAGTTTGGTGGACTTTTGGCATGGTTGCTGGAGTTTTTAGATGGACCATACTTACAGCTGCATGTGTTTCTCCATTGTTACGTGCTGTGGCGTCTGCTGGTTGGCCTCTGCCTCTCAGTCCAAAGGTTGCTATGCTTCCATGATAAACCAGAGATTCTCAAGTCTGTAAATCACCAAATCGTATGACTAACTTCGAGTAGCTCTGTTCTTTGAAGTGCTATAACAACCTGTATTACTGGAACATAATTTATTGGGGGAACTTTCCGTTTGGGGTACATCCCAGGAGCTTAATTAAGCTAAATGAAAATAGTCTATTCTGGGGGTAAATCTAGTGTGTTTTGAGTATATTAATACTTACGATGATGTAAGATAGATGTAGAACTATGAGTACAAGTTTGTTTGCTTTTTAAATCTATATATTAGAAGAAAACTTGTAGAAATACACTTAGGAACAGTTCTTCCCTTACCTGGTTATTTTGGTCAGGAGTGTCCGTTTTTGAGTGACCTCCGTGAAATGATGTAGAATCCAGGCAATGGCCTGGTAAAGAATGCCATGTTACAGAATTCACAGATGTCCTCTGTAATTTTGGGGTGATAGTATAGTTTTGAATTGTTGTAGATTACAGAGCTGTTTCTTGGCTGCTTTTCACTCCCCAATACCATCTATGAAACCCCAGGAAAATTAAAATTTCTAATAGTACATGTTCATATAATGCTACAGTTATACAGTAAATACCTGGAAAAAACAGGAATTGCCTCATGTAAGTCTGAATGTGCAACTGTAACTGTGTTTCTAGAGAATATTCTTTACAGTAGAGCCTTCTGCTCTCTGTGAGAAATGGGACTAAACTCCATGACAGTATTAATCTGTTGTATCAATATACACATAATTCTGACTCATTGTTCAATGTGGTAATTGATTAATCTCAATATTAGTTATTTCTAAAGAGGTTTTGAGTTTGCTTTCTGGGCACCGGTTCTCCACTGTCTTGCCTTCCATGGTGTTACCCACGTCGGCCACCTGAGAAATCATTTCTTTTGCTTGTAGACTGAGGGGTATTCACTGTTGGGATACTGTTTATCCTGGCTGTGTAGGTCATGGGTCTTTCTGTCTCTCATTCTCTGCTAATCATCATCTTCTCAATCTTTTGACTACAGGCCATAATTCATTTTCTGTTCCTTGTCCCCTTGATGTCTGTACCCATTGACTGCTCATGGGATATTTACTGTAATCAAATGAATTTCTAATTGTAAGAAAATTGAAGGAAAAAAAGGATGTATGCAGGTAAAAGGGCAAGAGGACAAAGCACTGAATGTCAGGTGCCTAGCAACAGTAAAATACTGAATTTTACAGCAAAACACTAATAGATTCTGTGGTACCTGAAAAACAAATTCTGCAGCTGTGGGCATGCAGCATTCACAGGATCCAGATGAATATATAAAGGATGTTTCACACACCTGAAAAATGTATTTTAAGGTACTCTGCAAGACCTAGTCAGGCATTGCAGCATTGGGTACGTTTTGCTTGTTCTTCAAGGTCATTTTTGTAATTCTAAGGCATAGAAATACTTTTTTTTTTTTTTTTTTTTTTTTTTTTTTTTGAAGTGGAAAATATTGTTTTTGAGCATAGGTATGTGCAAAGGCTGCTCCCTGTAGTGAAATCCTGTGTGTAGTTGGATTTGAAGAATATACAGGGCCCTAACTACCGTACAGCTTGGAATATTTTTAGTAAGTGGGGTTTTGGGGTATTTTTTTTTCTCCAAATGCTTCAGATTATTGTATTTCCTTCCAACTTTGCTGAACTTGTTATCGTGTTTAATGCCATGTGCTTCTCTGTTTATGTAACATGAAGTTACTTATTAGAAAGGTGTTATGTTAGTCAATGCATATGGTATTATAGTAAAAATGTAAAAGGTTAGAAAATCAAAATGCAATACTTGGTGCCAATGATTTAATCATGTTTAGTGTTGTTTCATTAATATGTCCTGTAGTCAATATGCTGTTGTTAGTGAAATGTAGTTATGTTCCTAGAAAGGTAGGTTTTGTGGTAGACAAATGCAATGGCTTTTTCTACTTAGATTTTTATATTACCAGTATACAAATCTCATTTTTCTGTAGTAGTTTTCATTCTCCTAATAAGCAGTTTAATTGTATTGTAAACAGGATTAGTCCAGCTGTTGAAGAAAGTGCTTCTTAAGATCAAAGAAAAAGGTGACTTAAAAATGATCTACTGTTCTGCACGTAACACTAAACAAACACCCAGCTTTCCTAAGCATACTGATACTTTTCTGTATGGCTATTTGCATGCCATAAATTTATGTGCCTGTTGGAAAGCCAAATTATTTTGCTAGTTTTGCGGTGATTTGATGTTTCTGTGGGTTTGCTGCAAGAGCTGTGTTTGTAGACTTTTGACCACGTTGAATTGTCTCTAGATTTGCTTAGGCAGAATTCATGCCTCTTTGGGGTTGGGCTGAAATTGGTAGTATCCTGTGTCAGTCCTGCAGTACACTTGTAAAGGTCAGGTGTGTAACATCTGGACCATGTATATTAACACAGAATGTGCCTGCCTTAGCAAGGATAGAAAGTAAACCAGTGAAGTCAATAAAGATACATTCAAAATTTAGGATACTGAAATTGGTGTAAAGAGTGTTTATTAGTTGTTTTCAGGAGATGTTTCCATGTAAGCAAAAGTTGCGACTTTGGCAGTTGTTACCTTTTTTAAGGGTTTATGAAAGTTACAGATTTTTTTCTTTATCTGACTAAACTAATTGAAGCTTGTTTTTCTTGGTGGGGAAAGTGAGCTGCGTAAGTTAAGTAAGGAAAAAAAAAAGCTATTATCATTATTTCTTGTTTTCAGAAACTTACCAAAGAATTTACTTATTTCTATTGTGTTTTCACTGGTATAGTGTAATCCCTAGTATTGCTGATTTCCGGTATCCACAGTATCAAAATAAATATGACTAAAACATTTTTTACTTTGTGGAAATAGTGGTGGAAAGTTATAGTGTAATGGACATGAGAAATACCATTTTTCACATATCATATAACATGCAGTAACAATATAAACGTGTGGGATTGTGGACCTGATTTCTTTACTGGATGAATCTTCAAAAGGTGCCCAATGCAGGATTCTACTGTAGAAGGGCACCAGGGAGAAGTGACCGCCTTGTCTTTTTCCTCAAGGCTTTTTTTGGCTCAGATGGTATGTATTTGCTATGGCTTGTGGCTTCAGAGACTTCATGTATTTCTTGACTTAGCAGCTGCCCATTGCAAAGATACATCTCCTGAGCAGGCAGCCAGCTGATGCAGGTGTGCAGCTTGCAGGATGTAAGGTGCACAGGTACTGCTGGGTTGCTGGCCTGGCAGGAGACACTTGCACTCTGAATGGTCAGGTACCCAGCTGGAGACACATGCCAACTCTGCCGCCAGCTGGGCCAGATAAAACACGGCTGCTTCTCAGTCACCTGTAGGCCAAGAGAGAGGAAAGACAAGCTGTTTGGGGGTATTTTAATGAGAGCAGGAGAGGAGACATTTTGTGCATAGGTAGTTGAATTGCAAACAGAAGAAATACGAATGTTGAGTGAGCTGGGTGCGTTCATGCACTGGGTCATGATACAGGAATGGGAATTTTGGAGAGACCACTGTTTGGAAGGGCGGATGGGGTAGATACTGTGGCAGGAAAAGGAGGGGTTATGCAATCAAATGCTGATAAGTTACTCTTTAATAGCCAACTCCCTCATTTAAATTGTTCACTAGATATTAATTGACTTGTTGCCCAGATGTTGGGTCCCTGCTGAGTGAAGACTGTCATTTGTAAAGTACTGAGTTGCACCATCTGCTTTTCTACAGTGAGGATCTGATTTACTGGTACAAACCTTAGAGTGGTTCTTCTATGTCTTCGCTTGCACTGCCAGTGCTGCATGTGCAGAATTAATTTCTGTTCCGTTAGTTTATATTTTTCATTAACACTGAATTTACCTTTTTCATTTTGGTTTAAAAAAATCTACCATCATCACAATTACTGTTACTTTTATCCTTATATTAAAATATCATACAGGCATAAAATTGCATATAATCAAATAAAGGATTTTATCTGTTCCTTAAATAGCTTGCAGGGAGAAAGGTCTCATCTTGGAAAATATTTTTTCATGGGCATTGCTGCACTTAAGAAAGCTAAGAACGTTACTGTTGTAGAACAGTGAGAATTTCTTCAAATGTTGTTGTCACTTTGAGAAAATTAGTAATGTCTATGTATACTTTGTTTTGTATATTGGTTATATAAGAAGTGAGTACATTTTATTGTATATGTATATAGAGAGAGTATATACAAGTCTGGATGTCGGCTTAAGTTTGGGATAGATTGCATAGATTTTTTTGTCCCACTTCTAATGCTGCATATATGTTAAGAATTAATTTCCAACAAGAGAAAAAGATTTAATGGAGCAAACATTCAAAAGTTCCGATAATATTTTTATACCTACCAACACAAAGGTTTAGAGACCAAGTTTGGATCTCACAGGTGGAAGTACGTGCAAAGTACTGTTTCTTTATGACATTTCTTGATCATATGTGATACAAAACTGTTGCCTGTCCTGGGCCTTAGGCTTATGCAGTTTGGAAAGACAGCTTTTAAACTCAACCTTCTCTAAGCAAAATATGTAAAATGGCTGTTGTTTAAAACTACTCCAAGTTATGGAATGTAAGTTGCTCTGATGAAAACAATTAGTGAGTAGAGAGCAGGTGAATGAGTCAAAGATGTAGACTAACTGTATTTTTCATGCAACTCTGCAATTTCTACTATATTAGACAGATACTATCGTCCAGCTACATAGGTTTTAATTCTGCTATGATTGGAATTTCTTTGGAATTGGATTGGAATAGCTATTAACCGCTATTTTTTTGCTAAAGATAATGTAAATTTGTGTTTAACAGTAGTGCTTATTGCCACTCTGTTTTGAACTGTCAGCCACACTGATATTTCCAGAGAATAAAAGCGACACACTATTTAAAAGGGGTACATAATCTCCTTTCTCTACCCCTTGTCCTACCTCAGTGCATAGAGGAGGGTAAAAAGAGCATAGGTCATCATTCTTGCTTGCTTATGTACATCAGAAATTATTGCTGTTATCTTAAATAGCAGCTTGTGGTATCCCTTTTCAAGCAGACAGTCCTGCTGTCGCTTGAGTGGCTGCTGTGCTGCTGGCGTTGGCCCCCAGTAGTGATATGGCTGTGGCTAGTGATAAAAAGCTCTGCTTTTAGGGTTGTGGTAGTGGTGAGGACTTGGGTTGTTTTTAATTGTAGAGATCTGCTTTCATGGAGACCTGCATCAGGGTTCCATTGCTGCTAGAGAGAGAAGCTAGAATAAGTCTTGAATTGCTTATTACTGCTGTTGTTTATTTATTTGTTTACTTTTAATCAAGTTTTGTAAGTTATTTATATGGCCCTGTGGTTAATCTTCTGTAAAGAAAGGGTTTTTTTGTTTGCCTGCCTTTTAAGTTTCTGGAGGTTGCCACTCTTACGCAGGGAAGTCCCATTATAGACTAAGCAGGAAGAACAACACAGAGAATATAGAGGAAAGGACTCCATATATTTAGACATGTATTAATTGTATATATATTTTTTTCACACCTTTTAAACTAGTTTTTACTGTAGTAGATCAAGCCTTGTCACTTAAGTGACTTCCAGGGCTTAACAGTTTTGTTGTCTCCTTGGAATTTTTTTACAAATGGAGGGAGATAAATAGGTGGTTTGGCATCAGTGTAATGAGAATGATTGAATTAGTAAAAACTGCAGAAAGCATCAGAGTAGTATGTATGCGGATACTAAATGAGGAAGAGAGAGAAAGATCAGAGGATCTTGGTGAGTTTTAAAATGGAGATACATGATGATGACGGAGGTTGTTATTTCTCTGGTACTTTCAATAGGAATGTTTTTTGTTGGGGCTGGTCCTAGGATAGGAGAGCTTTTGTAGTCACAGGTTGTTGTGTAGAGTGTTGTGTGTATATAGATTTTATATGCAAAAAGTATAATAATTGAGAGAATATTATGTACTGGTGATCAAGGAGACAACAATAGATTATAGTAGGAAAGTAAAATAGTAGAGTTTATCAAAGAAAGGGTGATGCCAAGCCTTTCAAGTGTGGAGATGGGTAGATTTATGGAGTAGGGTGAGTGAAGAAGAGAGTGAATTATGCTTGAAAACATTTTCCTTGACCATGAGAAATTCTTGCATAATCAAGACACATAATCAAAGTTGTTATAGTAGCATGAGGGTATTTGGTAAAAAGAGTACAAATAGCATGGAGTTAATAATTACACCAGAGTTGTGTTGGTTATTATGAGCAATATAAGATATAAAATAGTTAAGGTTGAAAACAGAGTATAAGAAATGAAGTGTAAAATGTGGAATTGTTGGGAAATTTTGTGATGTAGTATCAGTAAGGGAACAAGAGAATCCTTACTATGGTTTTCGACCTTTTGTCAGAGAGGGAATAAAGAGGCATTTGAAAAAAAAATACTGTTAAATTAGATGCTGCCAAGGCTCAAATCCTTGATAGGTGGATCTCTTTTACTGTGGGAACTGAAATGCCAAAAAAGAGAATGATAAATTCCAGGAGCCATCTAGCAGGATATTTGAAGCATTATTTATATAATGTTTTATATTTATTTCCTTATAACCAAATTAGTTAGGTTTCTGGGATTTTTATTGTTGGTTGGTTATTTTGGTGTGTTGAGGTTTTTTTAAGCCATTCAAATGGTATTTAAAAAAAAGAGCCTGTCAGAGAATGTATCAGAGTTTCTGTTCATTCTTTTTAAGTGTAATGTATTGCTCGTATGGACCTCTGTTAAGTGCTGATCAGTTCAAAGACCACAGCTGTAGTGCTTGGCAATAATCCAGCTCATGCCATACAAGGTAAGAACATCCTCCCTTAGAGGAAGCAGATCCCATGGAAATATGTTTGCTGCACGATCATGCCCATGAACAACAGTACTTAATTGCTGGATGTGACTGACATTGTGGCTTTACTTTTTTTACCTTTATGTCTCAATCATCAGGTGTTTTTTATCATGTTCAAGTGTTAGCATGGATGTTAATTGAGGAATCAAAAAATATACAGACTCCAACATAAAAAACAGACTAAAGAGAGAAATAAGTGTTAATCTAAGTGTGAAATGAGATCATCTGTAGGACTGATTTTTCCCTTTTACACCTTTGTGTAAGAAAAATAGTTAGGTGTGCTTTTTATCAATAACACTTAAGTTACTGAGCAAGTGGCATCTTTCTGAGCAAGTGGTTGGTTTTCCACCCCTTTTTCTTGTGTTACATTAGTGATTTAGAATTTTAAAACTGGTTCCCAGGTGTTGGCTGCCTCTTGGGGTATTCTCTGTAGCACCCAACTTTTCTTCAACAATTGAGGTTTAAGTGCAGTCAATGTGTGGAGTCATACTATGTTCCTTTTTCAGTTGTGTGTACTGTGACATGTAATCGGGAGGCTATTGACAGAGAAACACAGTTGTGAGTCTGAACGTAAACACTTACCTGAACAAATGTATCTTAATCTTAGAATATATTGCATATTCATATTCAGTAATGCAATGCAGTAGGTGAAATTGAGTTTCCTGCGATTGGCAAGAGTTTTTGGTAAGAGCACCTTACAAAGAGTGTTTGGTTGAAAGGGTGTTTATTTTGTTTATTTTCCTGTACTGTAGTTCTCACCCTGAAGGTTGCAAGCTTGTTTTCACTTTAATAAAATGTTACACACAATAAATGTTTGTTGACTCCAAACAGATTGTCAAGAGCTGTATTCTGCAGTTGTATAGAAAGTGTATCATTTAATACCTAAGAAATTCGATTAAGTTAAAGGTTTTTTTGAAAGTTTTGAAAAGGAAATTAGGGCAGAGAAAGACTACTTTTGTAACTGAAGAACTTCACTTTGGACTAGCTGGCACTAGGTGTTTTATGCCTGGGAGCTTCTATCTTAGAAGTATGTATCCAAGAAACTTTCCTCACAAAGGAGCATTTTCTCAGCTTGGAATAGGATGCTTTAATATCTCCTGTCTCATTATGTTGAAGTGCTTTGGAAGTTTAGATTATAATTAGGAACTTCCTTTCTTCATGGTAGTAGTTCTATCTTTGTGTAGATAAAATTGAAATGTCAGTGTCCTGGTTAATCAAGGATACAGTTATCTCCAAATTTTAGTAGGCAGTTTTTCTCTAACCTTTCACAAGCTTGTCCTCAATCTCTTTCTTACGAATTTTTATGTATGTTTTAGCCAGATGGATTATGTGGGGTTTTTTTATATGTTAGTAAGTTTTCCCTAGAGGTACTGGTTTTCACATACTTAGTCCCTTAGTTCAGCAGTGGAGTAAGTAGTACTCTCATAACATAAGAAAAGGCAAGCAAATCTACTTCCTTTTTATTGTTCTAAAAATGAGCAATTTACTGCGACATTAAGATCAATAACCTTTAGGCTTTACCTTACATAGTAAGGTAATGACCTCAAAAATAAGTTACTTCAGCTGTAATTAGAGTGGCCCACTGTTGGGCTGGTTTTCATAATCTGTTTTGCTCACGAGCATGAAGGAATCAGTTGTCCTCTTTCAGAAATAGTGAAGAGACTTTAGTACATTTACTTTTTAATCAGATACTGTAAGGACAGTAGAAGTATCAAATTTAATAGTCAGTATAAAGCTAGTGATACCTGCATAGCACTTGTGTGGAAGAATAGGGAGGAATTGCAATTAAGCTACTATGTAGTGCTGTTTCACCTGTCATTTAAAGATTGGTAGTGTGTTTGCTTTTGCCTTAAATAGGTGAATAATGCTGCTTCCCATAGATTCTAAAATTGGGGATGTTTTCTGGGTAGGACAATGAATGGCACCAGCATTTCCTAATTTCAGGAGAAGTTTTCAATGTTGCATTTTATGTAAGGTGTGTGGTGTAGTAAATCTACCTAATAGTAATTTGATTACTCCAAAATGTGCTTCTCTTGCTTTGTACATTTGAGAACTACCAAATGCATATTATATAAAACAGATTTAATTCTGGTAAACAAATAGTTCTGAATATGAGTTTACTACAAAACATTAAATATGTGCTAAGATTTTACAACATGTACCTTTTAGTTCGAACACTAGTAGTAGAAAATACAAATATTTTAAAGATAGTCATAGTGTTGTGATAATAAAAACATCTCTGAAGTGAATAATATATTATTTGCATTATTATTTGCAGATTATGGCTTGAATAACAGAATTTTACAGTAGTACAGTTTTAGTAGGAGTGGCTCTTGTGATGTTCTTTGTAAAATGTCGGGGGAAAAATATTCTCATTGGCATTTAAAGATAACACTTAAACTCCGGAATATTGGAACAATTCAAAACAATTCCTTTATCTACACTTAAAATAATCTGTTTTAATCAAGAATAATTTTTCTTTGTTCCAAAAATGTCAGAAGCACTCATTTGAGGGACAATTTGTATAATTGAAAATTGAAATTAAAAGGATAAGGATTTTTTTCTTTTTCTGGGTTGTTGCTTTAATTATCTATGGTTGTTGACAGATGTAAGTTGTCTTACACTTAACCTAGTAGAAAGGATGCTAGCAGTTATTTACTTACCTTTTCCATTATGGTAATTTCAGTCTTTTTTTATTTGCAGAACTACTTTTGGCTGTAGCAGACTACTATAGTTCGGCAAGGTCAAGGCCCTGTAGTTAGAGAAGTACCTCCTGTTCATCCCATTGTTACATTATGATTTGTCTGTATTTTAGGTAGTTAAACTGTCTTTTCATTTCCTTCTCCTGTATTTGCATTCTTCATTTTAATTTGACAGCATGTCAGAATGATAACTAAATATGAATGGCACCTCTGCCACTGAAAAGAGCAAGGAGTAACATATGCTGTAGCCAGGATGGTAAGGTCTGTTTGAGTCTCAGGAGTAGTGATGGGGGGGAAGGAGTAGTTGGGGTTTTCTGAAGACCTTCCTGTTCTGAAATTTTTGCAGTTGTGCCAGTTTCCCCTTTTCCTTTTTAAAAACAGGAAACTGAGCAAGTACAGCGGAAGTTTCCCATCTTTTGACAGGGTAGAGGAGGAAGTTGGCTTCTGTCTTCCCTAACTCATCATGGGATACTAAGAGCTCATGACACTTTTCTGGGATGATGACTTTCTACCTCTTAGGCTCTATTGCTGTTGGGCTGTTGGAAAAAATAGTAATGCGTTGCTTTGTAATTTCCTTACTTCTTTTTAGAAGATGAAGTTTAATACGAGTTTTTGTTTAAAACAGACAAACTTGACTACCATGACACCCAAATCTTCAGAATTTAGGAGATGTCAGAATTATTTCGCTGATTTAACATTTAGATGTTTTCTTAAAATGACTTGTCACAGTTCCTGGATATGCTGTGCATTGATGTAGATATATTAGGGGGTAGAAATAGGGGCCCATTCATCTAATTGCATAGGAACTTCTACAAGATACTAAGAACAGTTGGTTTTGCAGCATAATTTTAAGTAGAATATTTTTACCACCTCTTTTTCACATGATACAAAAATGTTAAATTCTTAATGAGAAGATCTGGAAGGTAAAAAATGGGAGAAGTTAATCTACCTTTTATAAGCTGTTCAGTGGTATATTTTCCAAGAACCGTATTTACATGCACCAATAAAAGATGAAGTTTTAAATAAAGACAGTACAAAAGACAAGTAATCTTTTTTCTTTACTATCACCTTTTAAAAAAAGAAGAAAAAACCCATGTTACATGCTGACACTTGGGCTTTTCGTAGAAACACCATTATAAGTACTGTGAAGTGGAAGAATACATAGTATTTTCTGGAGACATTTTGTAAGGAAAAAGTGGGGAGAATACAATTTCTAAAATGTGTTTTATAATAAGGAATACAAAATAATGAAATCCTTGCTAGGATTTAGTCTGTTACTTTCTTCCTATCTAATGCTGCAATCCCTAGTGATAGCATCACAAATGGTTTCTGTGCAGAGTATTACAATAGGGTGATTTGGGATTACATTTTCATGTGAGTAGGAAAGATAAGCGTGTGTAATTTATTTTCACCAAACATTAGTATTGTGAGTTGATAACTTGTGGTTTAGAAACAGTGTCAAGTTGTAGCCAGTTATGGTGGTTAACTAGGTTAGTCTCAGAAATCAGAACACAAATTATTACTTTTTCATAATGCACTTCATTGAAGAAATATAAATAGACTACTGAAGGGAAATACAGCAGCATCTAGTTCATCTGTGTAGTAGTTTCATACATATGGTACTTTTGAAATATAAGAGTTTCAGTGTCTTGGGAAATACTACATAGTGTACCCTAGTAAATAATTTTTTCTTATTCTACTTAAATAAGACAATGAGAATTATTTGATTTAAGACTTCATAATGAAATTTGCATATGTAAGTAGTTATTCAGGATGCAGAAAATTAGGTAGGTTAATTGTGATTTAAACTGGTTTTTTCCACACAAATGGAAAATGGCAAGGCAGTACTGCAAATTTATGACAGAGGAAATAAATGCAAATAATTTTTTTTTTTTTGAAGATACAGAAATCTGTTCCTGTGTATTTTGGGAAGAATTGTTTCCATCACAATTGCCAATAATGGAACCAAATAGACTCTCTGATTGTGTTGGTGTCAGATTATAGATAACATGACAAATGCTGCTTGTGTGTAATTTTTATGCTTCTCTGGTAGTGAGGCCACACCTTTAAGTCAGAGCATCCTTTAAACTTGAAACACCTGTAGAACTAGTTGTTCAATTATATTCAGTTTCCAGCACTGAATGAAGTGTGGTTTTTCAATTACTTCCATTTCTCATTAGGTTGTGATGTGGTTTTGAACACTGCAGGTGAGGGAAAAATAAGGAACTTTTACAGTTGTTTTTTTTTTATAATTTACAGTTGCTTATATGAGATAAAAGATGAAATGAAAGATTAATATTGCAGATTCCATTTAAATATGGACATTATTGAAAGGGGGGAAAATTGATCTGTAGAAGAGTGAAGTTTAATCTAAGGAATGTTACAGTATCGGTGCAGCATCTGCAACTTAGTCTCTTTTAGTGAACTTTATATTATGGTGTATGTCAATTTTAATGGAAGTAATGACTGCGGTTATATTTTCTAATCACTTTTAAATTCTGATTCTTTAGAGTATCTTAATTCAAAATATTTAATAGGCAAAGATAACTTTTTGAGTGCCAGTCGCAAAAAATGGAATGATGTTGTATTAAGAAAGTGACTACAGCCTTGCTATCATAGCCATTTACCAATGATCACTCTAAGCATTCAAGAGAAAACCATATAGTGCCTCTGAAAAGTTAACATTTTTTTTCCTGAGAGTTAAAATGAAAAATTTATTTGTCTCCATAATTTTGTATCTATAAACATTAATGACTTTCTTTTCTTTCTTGAATTGTAAGTCAGATTTGAAAAACAAACTTTCAAGCATATGGCAGGCAAGGCATTCAGACTGTGAAAATAGTGCTTTGGGGTTTGTCCTCTAGATAGATATTTTGGCTGTTCCCTAATCTGACAAATAAGGGGTACACCAGTTGAAATTTTAGACAGGTAAACTGTTAGACCATTTAGATCCTCTAAGGAATACTGCTTGTAAACTAAGTGGCATTATTATTTCTGAAGTTTCCATTTATGTTTCAGACTATAGTGTTATGTTTGTATCCATTATTTAAGATTAGTTTACCTAATTTAATGTCTCATTTTCTTAGAGCGAAAATAATGGCTACATAAATGTCTTACTTGTATTTTCAGTATCAACCAAACTAGTAACTGTTATGGCTTATTACTGCATACATACATAACTCAGAGTACTGTAGTTCCATCTGCCTAGGTATGTATAAATTGACATATGTACTGAAATATCTGTTAACAGTGTGCCTGTCTTCTGACTTGTACAGGTTTCTGCTTTAGTACGTCAGCAGAGCTTGTAAAATGTTTCCTAGCACCTCTTGTCATACATGTTGTGGTGTCTTGAAACCACTCAGTCCTTTGCAAGAAGGTCAGTGAAGTTCCTGGGTTTTGGGCTGGGAATACTGGGTGTGCTGGCATTGGAGTACTGTGCCAGTAACAAAAACTTTTGCATTTGTCATATATTTGTAGATGCAAAATACAGCTCTCTTTTGGGTATTTCAGCTTGCACAAATGGTAGGATAAATAACTTTGAAAGGATATTATGCAACAAATATTTTCCTTAAAATAAAAAATGATTAGTTGTGTGAAGAAGTGACTGACAGACTCTTGTCCTATGACACTTATCATTTACAACCATTCAGGCTTTTGCAGCACGTGACTGTCTTTAGTAATTTTTCTGGTTTTAATCAAATACAATTTTAGAAAGATATTTCATGCTGCATATGAAGCGTATATCCAAATGTGTAATCCCAAAGTGTGTTGTGTTTGACAGTGAATGGGCTGCATACCAACTTAGACGAGATGTTGTTTTAGGAATAAGTCACACTCTTTTGATTTACTTTTCTTTTTTGAAGCATCTTAAAGTATTACAGGTGAATTCATTATTAATTATGGTGGTTCAGTAATAGACTGTACATGATGAAAGAGTGTTCACTAACTTAATCTCTAAAATTTATAATAACCATTGTTTATTTCTCTTGCTAATCCCCACTGCAACTCCTGTGTCCCTTGGGCTCAAGAGACAAGGTGTTGTAGCAGATCTGTTGTAGCAGAGTGCTGCATGGCTCTGCTACCAGTATTTTGTCATGGCTTTCAGTGTTTGTTACTATATTTGCAGGGGAAGATAGTTACCTTGCTTCACTAAGAATGTATGGTAATATGTAGGGGATCAGTTATGCTGTAGTAATTTCTAGAAGATGCAAAACTGTCTAGGCAGTTTCAGGTATCTGCCAATAATCAACAATGGAGAAAACATTTGGAAACAAATCAGGATCAGAACTTCTGTTATTTGACTAGACATTTATTTCAAGAGAATTAGAAAAGTAAAAACAAATTTTACTGCAGTAATAGGCAGAAATACGTGTTTTTCCTAACTCCCTGTAAAAAAACAGGCTAATGAATAACTAACATTTACTTCTATCTGTGGTGCCTTTTTGTATTTTCATTATAATTATTTGTAACTTTTATGTGCTTGCTTTTGCCTGGAAAATGTGCTCAAACATCAAAATGCTCAATCATTTTAAATAAGTAGTGAAGAATGTTACACTCATGTTTGCTGTTGGCGATTTTTTTTTTTGGACGTAAGGCTGAAGGTCTTGATCTTGTATTCTTGGTTCCATAATTTTCTTGTGAACTAAAGCCAAAGCCAGTTAAAATAAGTTCTGCTAGATTTCATAGAAGTTGGATGAGGCTTTCTGAAAAAATAAAGATTTGAAACTTGATATGCTGGCAAAATTCTAACCTTTGGCTCTGAGAGTATAATTTGTCTTTCTGAGCAGATACTTAGATATTGCATGGTTTATCTGATGGTTAGTACATGCTATATTTTTTAAAGTAGCTGTTTATGGTAGAACTACTTGGTTATAAAGACAATGGTACAAGACTTTCCTCTGCATTTGCAAATTGTGCAATTTTCACCTTGCTTCACCTTCACCTTGCTCTTCTCTGCTTTTATTTCAAGTGGGAAGCAACCGCAAGCAGTTGCAGAGGGCCAGATGGCTCCTGTCAGGTCTAGGAAGTAGGCACATAGTGGAAGTCAGGATCTTCCTTTTCAATCTTAGGTAGCTGCAGAGGTGACTGAGAGACTTCCCTTTGGTTTGTTTGTACACATAGACCTGTACTGTTGCTCAGTAACAGTCTTTTAATGTAGAATCTGGTGGTTATGAGTGTGGAACTACAGCCCTCTTCCTAAAAGTGTGTAATGCTAGAGATACACCTTCCAGTAATGATCATTTTGTCACTTACTTGTAGAGTTCTGAATTAGATCAGGTTCCCATTGTACAGAGGATTGTAAAGACAAGCAATAAATTTCTTCCAAAGGAAGAATTAAATAAGCTTGAATTAAATAAGCAAGGACAACGAGACATGAACTGAGCTGCCATACATGGAATCATCCTGGAGGTCATTCCAGGGCTATCTGTAGAGCCCTTGTACTTCATGTCTCTGTTCCAAATGCATGGATATTTGAGTTGAGCTCTCTAGTGCACACAATTGATTTAATGTATTAAACTGTTTGCTTTTCAAGTTATGTAAGTTAGTGGTAAGCATAGCCCTCAGACAAATAAAAAATGAGTATTCAGGTTGTCAATATGTATTCAAATATCAATAATTCTTAATACTACAATACTAAAAATAGGCTAACCTAGGTTTATAATATGCTCTCATTTACTTACCTAACCAGTTGCAGTTTGTACTTCTGTCAAGAAAATAGCGTGTGAATTCTATGTGGTGAAGTTCGGTTTGTTGGGGTTGGTTGGTTTGTTTTAAACTGAAGTCCTAAGTCTGTACTTTGTCAACCAGTTGGGTTTTTTCCCCCTAGAATATATTCGTGAAAGCAGAGTCTTGCTTCCAGAAGGAGTGGGACTGAAAACTCAGTATTTAAAGAGCCTGGAGAGCAAAAAATACCGAATACCATTTTAAAATTCTATAGTAATGGATTTCCTTGATCTACCCTTCTCCTTTCTGTCCAGAAGGAACCACAAACAGACAAACTTTCTGGAATGAGAAGGACCAGGAACAGTTTCAGTCCCAACACAGGAAGTGATTATTGTTTTAGTAAGTCATAAACTGGAAGATAGCAGAAAATGAAAGTGTCTTTTTTAGTTATAACTGGGCACTCCTGCAAGTGACAACTCATTTTTCATTTGGAACTTCAGTTTATTTTGTTTTCCTCCTTGGTAATTCCATTGATTTCTAGAGCATAACTGAGCAGTTACGCTGTTGTGCCCTTCTCTAGCTCCAGCCTGCTTAATAGCTGTATGTGCACCTGTTGGTGTGCAAACAAAAGAACAACATATCATGGAGTTCTGCGAACTGCCATCCTGAACTTTCAATCAAAAACAGCAAAAAGGAAGAAGAAAATACAGACTGGGAAGCATTCTATATACCAATAAATAGGTCGCTTAAAATTTATATGAAATATTTTAGATGATCAGATGGTTACAGAGTTTCATCTGCATAATTTGTATTTGATATGTACATCTGAGCGCATGAAATAGCTGTGAGCTGTGAACACACGATGTTCTTCTCAGGACCCAAAGTAGAATACCCCTATAATAGAGAGCCAGATAGTGGGGAAACTCAGAATTTATTGCTTTCATGAACACCTGTGCATTGGTTTTTGTTTTGCTTTTAATTTGTCTATATCTAAAAGTGATGTAAGCAGCATCTGGTTATTCTTATTTAGTATGCCTATGCTGCCAAAAAATCAACAGATTCCTACTGTACTGCATTTCAGAACTAATGAGGACATAATTATATCCCTGAGCAGGAAGAAGGAATTATGCTTTGTTGGGGACTAGACTAGAATAGAAAGAAAGTAAACGAGCAAAACATTATTTTGAACCAAGTAAGAAAAGTAATAGCTTCTGTCAAAAGATCTGATATTCTGATTTGTTGGCAGTTGACTCAGAAAATAATGCAGTAGAACTTGCATTTCTTTTGAAAATATGAACAGCATAGGTAGAAATAGAGGCTTTTTCCCTTTTAATTTTGCACATCTGTTTTGCTGGTTTTCACCTTCTTGAAACTGGTGTACTGATTTGTAGGTTCTCATGAAGATTATTAAAAATAAGCTGATAAAAGCAGGTTAGGTTCTTTGTTGACCTGTTGATGTGTTTCAAATATATTTTTGAAAAACTGGTAAATATTCAAGTCTAATGTGCTTGAAAAGCCACCTAGCAGGTACGTGTTTTTCAAATATATAGTGGTAGAAACACATACAACTACCTATTTCAATTCCGGTGCTTGGAGTGAGTGGGGAAGGTTGAGAAGCCTCTGTCCTTGGAGACTGACAAAACTTGACTGTGCAGAGACTGCTGAAGTTAACTGTGCTTTGAGCAGGCAGTGGATGAGGTCACATTCAGGGGGTTCTTCAAGACCTATTATTCTTAAAAGATTATACCTGGTGTTACACAGAAATATTTACCAGGTTTGTGTCATCATCACGGTAGTCAACAGTCATGTGTGTGCTACCAGTGGGACTTGGATCGTTTTGGTCTTGTGTTTTTCTTCTTCTTTTGGCAACATTGTAGATTGATCATAAGGAGATCACGGAGTAAATTGCTGATAAATGTCTAATTCTCACAGTGTGCCAGATACTACAGTGCAGATCACAGTTTAGCTGCCCCCTAGAAATATGGTTCCCTTCTGACTTGAAAAGTGTTGTGTTCCTCTCCTAATGGATTCCTGTAACTTCCCTGTGTTATCACTGGTCATTGGCTACTCAGATTGGGTTGCTGTTTGAACTGCAAGACATGTAGATAAAAAGTAGTTTCCAGTCTACTTAGAGGTGGAAGATGGTAGGGTGGATTGTTTAGGGTCATTTTTCACTTAAAACAGTAAAAACTGATAATACAGTTGTATCTTCAGGATAGAAACAGCCACTGTGAGAAGGTGGCATATGGCATCTCTGCATCATTTTGAAATTCCTGAATAGAAAAGCTTGGGTGAAATCAGAGGAATAAATAGTGGTTTCACAATACAATATCTCTTACTACTACGAATTTTTCTCAGTAAATGTTCTTTTAGATCCTCTATGACCATAAATAAAATAATTTAGCACTAATTTTTGTTTGTTTGTCAAGGTCCATCTTCACAATGTAGTAACTTACAGGGAAATCAGAGAGTTTGCTCACTGTTTAGTGATAATACATAATGATGGTGATTTTTTGCATACTAAGTGCAAGATTGGTTAGAGAATTAAGTCTGCTCTTAAGTTTTCAGCTTTAAATTTTGAAGCTGAAGGTTTTTTTCTGATTTCAATGTAACTTACTTTCTTTTAGAACAAATGACAACATCAGAGGGACATCCTTCAGCCAATTGCCTTGAAAGACTATTTTACACAAACATTTTGCTGTATTTTAAAGAAGAAATCCTTAAAATGACTCTGTAAGTGAGCTAATACAAATAAAATGCAATACACAAAAATGAAAAATAAATGTGTCCCGTTTCTCAGATACTTCCAAATTCATCATGTTGGAGAACTGGGAATCGACTCTTTAATTGAATCAAAGTCATTACTGGATCTTATTTATGGTAATTCATGAGATAATATATCCTAAAATTGCAAACAAAATATTTGAAAAAATAGCAGATTTTCTACAGTTGTTTGTGGCAATCTGAATTTGAGGGCAGGGGAGGTAAAGTATCGGTATCAAGATAAACTCTGAAAAAGAGAAGTAAAACATGGAGGCATAAGAAATAAAACAAATAAAAACCACGTAATCTCAGATGCCTTCGTAAAATTAGGCTCGCTGGAGGAGTATTTAATATGTTTAATATGTTAGGTGTTGGGGGGACATAGCCTGGTTTAGATAAAACTAAAAGTTTGATGATTAAATTTGTGACCTAAGTAGGAAAGTATTGTCTCAGTGGGAAAGTTCAAGTAGCTTTGCCATTTTCAAGAACTGTTTTACAAATGACATGCATGAAATCCTTACATTCTGCATTGTGCATCTGTTCTGATGTGTTCAGACTATAAACTCATGGTGGGAATATTCACTTAGTCCATAAAATGTTGGACACGAGGTGCTGTACCAGTTAATATTTTAAATTTAAACTGATTGTGAGTCCCTGTTTTTATGGGAAGATTTAATTTAGCAATGTGAGGTGACCTGTTACTACGCTAATGATTTCCACAATAGTGGTAAATAAAAGTCTAGTAAAATCTGTAAGGCAGAGAGAGCAGTGAAGAGCAGCCAGGTGGCTGGTGACCAGGTTGCGGGACCTGTGCTAGCCAGCTCAGAAGAGGATTGACAACTCTGCCTGGCAGGAGTGCAGCCGGAAGAAGTTAAGCACTAAAGGAATCTAGGTGAGGGATTTAAGGGTAACCTGTAACGAGGGAAAACGCAGGATGAGACTTGTACATGGGTTTAAAAACCACAGAAATACTACCCCCTGCTGTTACTGATGGGGCATTGGAATACCTAATGCTACAAAAAAACAGTTTATGTATCAACTTTTTTTAATGCCTTGTTTCCTTTTTAGCATAACATAAAAAGTAAAACCCTGAAGTATAACCAGCCTCATAAGTAGCTGTCCTTGATTATGACTCAGAAGCACAAGTTCTATTTAGCGTTGCACTGAAAGCAGGATTTCTGCATTTGTTTTGAGTGGTGAATGCTGCCTGTCCTCTGCAGAATACAGTGCTTTCTGAGTGTATAATGAAACTGCTGAGATTTTTGTAAGTAAACTCATTAATTATTTTGAATTGAAATGAATGAGGAATTGGATTGAGAAATGTAGTCTTCTGTTTCAGTGTCTTTCTAACCTGAATTAATTTTGTAATGGATGAGATAAATTATTTAAACTATAGATACACCCAAAACACACTGAAATCTTTTGTACAGTACCTTGAAGAATTTAGTTTGTGGTTATCCTGAACTGCTTACTACTGTACATGATACTAAAAAATACACAGCAAAGATTAGAGCTAGGGTTGTGTTAACTGTGACATTCTGTGACATCAGAAGTAATTTTACATATTGCTTTTGCTGTTCACTTTTGTGTAATACCAGTGGTTGTAGGAAGTCTGTCCTCCTTCACAGATGAAGTCATATTTCCTGTTCATCTTTAGATTTGGTATATGTATGCTATCTCAGCAGGTGAAATAGCGTGACTGCTGTGATTCTTCCGAACACTGGTGCTTGGCAGGGTTGTTGTCTAGTAAATGCAGATACATGGGTTTACGAAGTAGAAATATTCCTTTTATGCTACAGGAGAAAAGGAAGTTACCTTTTTAAAGCATGGATTGGGCTACAAATGCTAAATATCATGCTTCAAAATGTTCATCTTTTATTGCATTTAACAGAGCTCGGTCGGGCAGAGTTAATGTTCTCTTAGTATTTTATATCTCCGTTGCTGTGTCATAAAATGCATGTATTTCTTCTGACACAGTTCCTGGTATTTAGAGTATCTGCAACATGCCTAAACAAACCCCTTAATTCTATTCATTTATATCTAACTTTTTGAACAGAGCTTACCTTCTTTGTATATGATATGTGAAACAGAATAATATAAAAAAAGTATTGCTTTCAGATTCCAAGTGTTTTCTGAACCATAAATGAAACTTTACAAAAACTATTTACATGACTATTTTATCCCATTTTGTAGTCAGGGAAGTATGTTTGATTCTTTGTATCTATTACTTTTGTAAACATAATGTGTAATGTCAATATACTACTTGAAATAAAAGGAACAATAAGTGATTTCCTAAAGCATTTGAGGGAATCCATATGTAAACTGGGAATAGATGTTATTCTTACTGATTTTTATTTCCTCATCTGGCTTACTTTATCAGTATGGCCTTGACTACAGACGGACTGCTGCAAAAGTGCAGCAAGAAGGATCAGGAGAAGTGAAATTCATGCTAACTTTGGGCACTTTAAAAAAAACCCTGAATTTAACAGTTTTCATGCTGTTTCTAGAGATCTTGTACCACATTTTCATTAATAATATGAAATCCTGTATAATCATTTACCAGAAGAGTGTGGTCTTACACGGGTTTTGGGAGTTCATAGAAAACAGGAGGAAGATAAGAGTATGTCTTTTTTAGCCTGTCTTGCTAGCTTAACAGTGTAGTACCATGAAATGTGTATATTGATACCACTGCATCTTGATACCAATATTTTTTAAATGCATTTCTTTTTTTTTTAATAATCTTTATCTCATAATTTTTAGAAAGCTGTTGTTTGGTTTATTGGTGGGGTTTTTTTGTCTGTTTCATTTGTTTGGTATGGTTTGTCCTCCCCCAGTGCAAATGTTGCTAAGATGTTTCTTACACGTTTTTGAGTGATGGAAGTATTTTTCCTTTTTTTACGTTATGCCTCCTATCCACCTGCACTCATTTACTGTTAAGTTATCAGAAGGCTTGAAAATGTAATTTGAGGAAAGACGGGGAAAAAAATGTTTTGTTTGGTCTACAGAAGAGAAGACAAAAGAGACGTGATAAGAGTTCTTTAGTATGTGAAAGGACCAACTGTAACACTAAACTTCTTTCGTGTCTGTTGGAGGTGGGACAAGGAGCAATGGAGGAGGGTGGTTGGAGCAAGTGAGATTTAGATTAAAGGTTGTTAAAAGTTTTCTAACATAAGCAGTGGGCAATCATATCCCTGCAGAGAATTGGTGGAATCTCCATCAATGGCATTTTTGAAACAGGTTAGAATAACCTTTTCCAGGAACAGATTGATTCAGATCAGTATCTGCAAGCAATACTGGGATGATGGACAAGATAGCCTTTTGAAAGGTATTCCTAGCCCTGTTTTCTAGATGTCTTGGGTTTTTTTTGGCTGACATCTCAGCACATTCGTTGGGAGCCAACTACTTTCAGGAGATATTAAAAGTTCCCCACC
>VWZT01006707.1:32209-89709 GCA_013397055.1 Pachycephala philippinensis
CCCCAACAGTCTCTGGAATGTTTTCATGTTTCATAGAAAATCATTACTTCAATCTCTATAGTATATATGCTGATTTTTATTTTTTGTTGTCAGAATATTCCATGATTTTGCAATCAAGATAACTGTGCAAGTAATAAATATTCTTGTATGATAGCACTATCTGATTGAAGTACAGTGCTTCCTTTACAATGAAAGGTATGACAGTATTACCTTATCCATGATATGTTACCGTAATCCACTATTGATTGTTTAGTTCATAGGTGTTATGTCTTCAGAATTTTGAGGGAAAAAAAAAGATTATTCATTATATTGAACTCAGATCAGTATTGAAAGAACTACTGGGTTGCATTTAACAGAACTGTTAATGTGTTAATTAGCTGGCAATATGAATATGAAGTAGAAGGCTGGCTGCATGGGAGACCCTGAGCTGAGACAAGAGACGACTACTTCTTGCCTTCTTAGTGTTTGAATACCACATGGTTATTTGTACTTGAAACTTAACAAAGGAGATGCTTCAAATGTTAGAGTTGCCATACCAGTAAAGTTCTGAGAGTAAATATGGTCTGTATCTGCATTAGCATGCAATGGTATTAACCACTTTTAATTCTCTTTCACTACCATTAATGCAACTGCTTCATGGTGCTAAATTTCCTGTGTCTTGTTTGACCTGTCAGCAGCATTTTTAAGTGATCTCAGATGTAAGACCAGCGATACCTGAATTAAATGACAGTTTTTGCTGTTATTGTCACAAATAATGATCCATGACTGCATTGGTAAATCTGAAAGGTGCAAGAATAGACAAGGCTAAGAAAAGCTTTTCATAATTGGTAAGCAAGAAGTTGGAAGTGCAAACTTGATCTGCTTGGGAATACTAGTGGGAAATGTGCTTCCTTTTTTAAAGTTAGTGTACTCTTCAGAACAAATTTGTAGATGCTTATACCTTGAATTCAGGAGTAAATATTTTTGTTTAAAAATTGCCAAATATGGTTGGAAGACAAATGGTAAGTGTACCACTGCTCTTTTGAGTGTGCTATTTTGCATGTAAAAATATGGCTGTTAAACTGAAACAGTATCTTGCACATGATGATCTCATTCTACTCTTCTCATTATTGCCTGCTGACAGTACAGAATATGGAGTGGTATATTGTGTGTGTGTGTGTGTATATATATATAAAACTGTTACCTTAGAAAAGATACTTTATTTTAATTTAGGGCAGCCTGAAGTTAAGTGAATTCTAGCCTGCTGCTCTATGAATGTTGTTTTCTTCTGCAACTCTGTGTCATAGTAGCTCATAGATGTGTTCACTCCAGATTCAGAATTGGTCATCCCCCTTGTCCTTTTCATCGGTCATGAATGCATTTCTTCTGTAAACACTACATGCAGGGCCAGTAAACTAGTAGTTCAAGGAGATAGTGCAAGTATTTATATGCCTGTTTTCATATGTGATGTGTGGATATGGGTCTCTTACTGTTAATTCCTGGGTATTTTTGGTAGAATTATATCAGTTTTATGAAGAATGTTTTCATGTGATTTTTCTGTATGTCTGTCTTCTCCGAGAGCTTTGGAACCTGTTAACCAAGTTCAGTCATGTTTGATAGAAAGAAATAACTTCTTTCTAAATTTCCAATAACCTATTGGAAAATTAGCAGATACATAAAGAAAAGAGACATTAGAAATGTTGGCAGTGAAGGAGAGTTAGGGACAGCTTGGATTGTGTGCATTCCAGGTGGAATGGCTTTCAGCAGCCTGCCCATACCAACTTGCACATTTTTGTGAACCAGTTGTAGCATGTGCTGCTCCTTGCCTGGTTAGTTGGAGAGATGGGTCTGTGGGAGACTTTGCAGATCTCTAGTAGTCACAGAAGGGAGAAAGCAGTGACTGGTGAGTGGGGAAATAAAACTTGAGGAAAACTTAGGGTATATTGAACTCTTGTGATAAAGATTTTTGCTTGGCCAAAGGGAGAAGTCACCATGTTAAGGGAATATGAGGAATATAAAGCACAAATCTATGATATATTATTTGCATTCCTCACAGAGGTTTTAAAAGCATGTTTTCTGATGTGACTCCCCTTGGTATGCTACTTGGTTTTATTATTTTATTTGTTGTTGTTGTTGTTTGGTTGATTGGTTTGGTTAGGAGTTTTCATGTTTACTAACCTGCTGTGGCTAAGGAACAGAATTACAGAAAATTATCCCTCCTACTCTCTGTGTCACAGGATGTGGATATGGAAATGTATATAGTTATATAAAAATACTTCTAAATATTTGGCTTAGTATTTTGAAATGTCATGAATAATTGGCACCAAAGAACTCTAAGAACTGAAGTAACAGATGCTTGAAGGGCTTTTCATTTTGTGTAGCAACTAATTTCTTACTACAAAACCTAAATTTTAAATAAAAACTTAAACCCCATGGCTTTACCAAGTAGCTATTACAGCAAGTTAACAAGTCTTCCACCAGGGTGCAGTCTTTTCTAAGGATTTCTAACACCTTCAGCTAAGTATCTGCATTTTGCATGTAAATATTATTTTTCTGCTGCAGCTATTAGAGGCACACAGTTATTTTTCAGTGTGTGTTTGGCTCTTTAATTGTGTTACCTCATTGTGTTTAACAGCTGAGACAAAATTAGGTAAGGTCAGTTAAATGATGAAATAATGTAGTCATCAGATTCCAGTTAGGAAAAAATGTTGGTCTTTGTCACTTTTTTTTTTTTAATTCTCTAGAATGAAATTCCTTCCCCTTACTTTTTCTCATTCACTAAATAAATTCACTGTTGCCTTGAGTCGATAGCTAGATTCAAGCAGCAGTACTGTAGGATTGAACCTTTTCCCTATGAGTTACTAGGGGGTTAACATCAAAGCCTAATTGTGGGTATTTAAATTCTTTACACAACTGAAGGACGAGCCAAAATACAGCTGCCCAGCTGACGACATACTTTAAATTGTGAGTATGAGTTGCAAGTCATAGGATGAAACCTGATCCATTTGCCATGTCTGCAGTGAAAATACTTTAAGCTGTTATGTTTGTCTTGTTTGCAGTGAAAATACTTTAAGCTGTTATGTTTGTCTTGTTTAGATACATATTAGGCAGTTGTTACCTTATTATTGTCATCCTAATTCTGTTCCCTGGGAGCTGTAGTCATTCTGTGCACTATTCAGTGTAATAGGAAAATGATCATAATTTGACTTGACTGTAGAGATTGTTGGCAAAAACTGCTGTAACCAAAGAGTGTTTGATCAATACATTAGATACTTCATTAGGTATTTGTTGTATAATACTTTTACTGTGACTTGTTAAGAGACAGATATTTGTGCACAGGTCAGACTTACTATATCCCAGGCCGCTTCAGTTTTCTTTTCGTACAAAACCAGTGTATTGTCAAGGGTATTTCTATGTTTTAGTGTCACATCTGCTATTTTAAATGTGTCATGTTACTGTTCATATAAAGAAGTGCTATAATTTCTAGTTTTGATTGCACAGCGCTGTTTTCAGCACTTAAAATTGGAGGTTTTTGAAATAATGCTGGTACCCAGCATATCATATCACAAAGGATTTTCCATGCTGCTTGAAAACCAGTAACAAGCTTCCTATCATTGACATTGGCATGATGAGAGGGAACAGTAGAATTTTCTAGGTAAGTCATCTTTCATGCTTGATTTGAAGATATTTTTTAGATAATTGAAAGTAAAATAGCACTCTTATCTAGGAAAGAGTTGCACAAATCAGCTCAAGTAATCCAGTGGATTGCTGGTAGTGAAAAAATGAGCTCCATGTACTTTCTGTGCATAGCCGTGAACTCCCACCACTTGTTTTTTCACTGGCCTTAGCATTTTTTTTACACTACCCCACCTCCCGCCCTCCAAGATTTGATGTTTATTAATCAGATTGGATATGGGGAAGAAAAACTAGTCAGAGAATGAAATAAAAGGCAGGGTATTGCTAGAGTTTTCAGTGAGTGGGGTTGATTGGAGAATAGTTATCATGTTAGAGCCTTTACAAAACAGTTTATCAGTAGTAGGATGGTATAGCACATCTGGGAGTGAGGGTGAAAGATGGCAATGGTCTAATTATTAGGCTGGACAGTATGGGAAGTGTAACTTACTGTAATATGAGCTGCTCTTGTGAGGCAGCATAACGTGATGTAACTTCTGGCTCTTACAGTCACATCCTCCTCTGTGCCAGCTTCAGTGCCCTTCTGACCCCATACTCAGCTGCTTCAGTCACTATACTGGGAAGAAATGTCTCTATATGCACATTCATATGTCATTCTGCTCATGTATACATATCTATGCACTTCTAAAGAAACTGTCTTCTGCCACCGTGGTGTGTGGAAAGAGCTTGGCGCAGGGTCAGATGGACACCAGAGGGAGCAGTAATGCTTTGCCAGGGGAAGGTATCAGTATAGCAGCTGCAGTTAGATCTGCTTCGTTTGCTATCAGCCACATTCGTCAGTCTTAGCAAGTTAAAAAAAAAGTGAGGGAAAAAAGAAATATTGGTCTTCCATACAAATTTCTGCACACAGGGTTTTTATTTATGCATGAACTCCAAAGATTATCAAGACTGTTTTTTAACACTGAACAGCTAATTAAGGAAATGTTTGCTTGTTGATTGTTTAATCAAATAACTTGGCTGTGTTCGTAATGAATTATTTGTTTGAAACTATGGTTGTGGGCATTTTGGATTTTTAGAAGTGTAGTGCATGATAACCTTTAACAATTACTGATCTCTTAAATACCTTTTCATTAGGGAGAGTACTGTATTTCTGACTATCAGTAATAAATGAACCAAGGTAACGCTGTATTGACGATAAAACAGTGGGGTTTTTTTGGGTTTTTCTAAAGACTAGTTAATAAATTGAGTTACAGCTTTATTTTAACTCTGTCTGCTAATTCATACAGTTCCCTAGTCTGTGTTAGGGTTTTTGCTTTGTTTTGGTTTTAATTAAAGAAGCCAAGCTATGTATGGGATGTATCTTAAAATAGTGAGACATTAGAAAACCTGATTAAAGGTTTCCATGTCATTAAAGGAAAGTGTAAGGTCTAAATCCTTTACTTGAATCCAAATAAAGTATTTTTAGAGCAATTTAAAGATGAGATGTAACTAAATTGACTTCTATTCAAATAATATTTGAATTTCTGCCATCTTTCAGTTAATAGGGGGTATTGTAATAAAACAGTTAATGTGATCCTTATAAGGCCCCAAGAAGTGAGGGTCAATGGGAATAAATACATTATTATAAATTTTTTTTAAGCATCATCTGTTCAATGAATCTATTACCGTGGCTGTGGCAATTAAAAAGAAAAACAAAGTAGTTAAAACCAAAACCAAAACAACTCTCCATCCCTCAGTAACAACAAAAGCCAGTGTAAGCATGTGTCGCCTAATGTTATTTGACAAAGTTACGGGTGAAATCTAGATTGGAACCTGATGGTGCTTATTATGAGCTGGATGGCTTGTCTTCCTACTCCTCCCTCTCTTGCCGGTGCCATAGTCCAGGGCAAATTACTCTGTAGGTTGCTGATGCAACTCTTTCTATAGATTTGCAGACACAGTAAGGTGGAAAATATAAGCTCCTACCCTGCCCCCTCCTGAATTTGCCAATACAGAAGAGGTCTGTGCCGAATTAGCTCATGCTTTGCCTCCACATCTGTGTAGTTTAATTACTGTGTGGGTAGCCTGGCTGATCAGATGAAGGTTGTGACTCTGCAGCAGGAGTACAGACATCCCTGCAGGGCTGTGGCACCTCCTGTTTGGAAAAACCTCTGTCTCAAGGAAGGAACTTTGTAAGAAACTACAGCTGTATCTGTTGTTTCCTGACTCCATAGGCTAAAACTGTAGTAGAATTTGTAGGTAATGGAGCTGGAGAAGGCAAGCTGGCTGGCTGCACATGCTCTGCAGTTGGTATTTCTTGAATTAGTTTTATGCTTGTTCAGATAATTTTTGAAGTTATACTAAGTAGTCCACAAGGTCACATAAGAAATGTGTGGTGTAACATGTATAATCTGCATAAACTGTGTCACTTGCGTGGTGTTCGAATGAGTACTGGTAGGGCCTGTTCTGAGCCGATAGTGGAGGCTATTGGTTTTGGCAGCCACATAGCAATAGAAATCATCTGGCTCAAGCTGTTACTGTTATGAGGTATTATGTTACGTGTTCCCCACTTTCCAAACGGTGATGTCAGATGTGCATATAGATAAGCTCTTGAGCCGTCTAACTGTTTTCAGGTAAAATTGTCCCTGCTTCCTTGAATACACAACTGAAAGCATCAGTGATTCATGAGCTGATTCAGGGGTGCATCAGATGCCTTCATTTGAGAGCAGCCACGTTTGTCAGCAGGGAGGGGCAAGCAGCTGGGTGGTGATGCCTTCAGTTGTGTGATTTTTATCTGCAGCTACAAGTCTGTCAGCACCTTATGTTAGTTTGCTCAGTCTGAGGATAAAACTCAGGTCAATATCTGACAAATGCACTTTTGTGTGTTTAAGTGCAATGTGCCTAACACTGTAGAACACCTTGATGCTAAACATCACAGTTTAAAACCCTAATTAAGAAAGGGCTAATATGGTTGTAGCATAGACAAGTCTGAAACTGTTGGATTTCTAAGACAGGAATGTTGCAGTTATGGTACAGATAGATCTTCCTATTTTTTCCATGGATTTCTAGGGATAGTGATCTGGTAGTAAAAAGAAGTTTGATGCTTTGGAGAAATGTGGATGATGCTGAAATTACATCTTCAGTTTACCTTCATGGTGGGGACTGAATTCTGTGGCATGCTTGTAATTAAAACTTTTTACAGAATTCAAGTTGTTCCTTATCTTTTTGTTTGTGAAAGGGCTAATTAGCTAGCCATAGTCCCTTGTTACTAGATTAGCCACAGGCTATTAGTCATAGGCTTTTTTTTATCCTACCCAGTGTGAGGTCAGATGAATTTGAAGCACTCTTGTAATTGCATTTAACCGTATGTTACAGTAGCATACCGTTTTTTACGTCTTTTTTTCATTTCTAGTCAAAAGTGTAGTTATTCTTTGTGCTTTCTTGTAATGTGATTTTTTTCCTTACAAAATTAAAGTTGTTTCACTGATGTCTTCATAGAATAACAACTGAAATTTGCCTTTCTGATGTTCACTGTTAGTTTCTTTTAATGGATATCAATATTGCATAATATTACCTCATTTTAATGTATACATAGCTAAAAATCAAACAACTGCAGCTTTAGGGCTCTTCATGTATGTTTTGTACTGCTCATGCTCATCCCACAGGCAGCAGCAGTGCAGGGATGATGTTATCACTGATGTAACAGGGGGTTTTGTTGCATCATGAAATTACTGAAGTTGTCTTTAATCACTTCCTAATTTTGGTCAGCAGTTGCAAAGCTGAAATGATACGGTATCTTTTCATTGTCTTTACACGTCAAACTTCTCAGTTATTTTACTTAAAAAACATCTCAAGGATAATACAAGCTTGAAATCATAGACGGGAAGCTGAAGAAAGGTTTCCAGGAATCCTTTTGCCCTCCTCCTGCCATTTCTGGGGCAGGAGGAAGTATAGAGGAAATATCCTGGCAGATGTTCTATTGCTCCCTAGTAATTGTTTTAAACAACTGAGAAATTTCTTAGCTTTATCACGTTCACTGCGTAAATTCTTATGATGCCATGTGCAAGACTGAAGACTGTGCTGGGGGAATGCAGGACTTGGCAGAAATCCAGGGAAAGATGAGCAACTGCTTACAAGGATACTGGTACTGAAAAGGTACTTTTAAAGCTATATGCCTTTGATTTTACAAAATTTGATAGTCGAGAAGGGCATGAGATTTGATAAAAGCTACTTGGAATCATTGTAAACTTCAGCTTTTGCCATCAGTCTTTTTAGTAGCTTTGCAAACCTGAAAAGATTTGGAGGTTCGTTTGATGAGACATTTTTATCATGTAGGTTTATATCTAGTAAGCTACTCCAGTTGAGCAGTATCTAGCTCTTTTAGGCCGTATGTACATTACTTCATATCATTGCCCTCTTTTTACAGATGGCATTTATAAGCAGAATCACCTATACAAAATTGGTTGGCCTATGGCAAAGCATGGTTTTAATATTGCTGCTGGTTTATTGTTTTTATTTTCTTTTCCCTCTCTTCACAGTTTTTACAGTGAAATGGAACTAGTTCTTAATGTTTAGAGAGCAGTTATTAACAGGGCTGGGGAAGGAAGCCAGGAATGTGGTGCTCACCTTCACCTGACTATTCTATTATGCCATTATAGTAACGTTGAGCAGCTGGGAGGGAAATTAGCAGGCTTTTTCTTCAGCCTCCTCTCCATCATCTGTTACAATTTATAATCTTCCCTTGTTTCCCTTGAAAGTAAATGTAATTTCACTTTCTCCTTCATCTCCTCTTAATCTGTACAAAAGTTAAACTTTTTGTATACAAAAAGTTCTGTCTGTGCTTTCTGACGGGACCATCTACTGCAGGCGCATTGCGGCCGACAATACAGGAGCTTTGACAGCCAGTGCGGCCTCCCTTCCCTGCCACTGTGCATGCTACTGGCAGCTTCTTCCCAAAGCCTTCCTTGTCCTCTGCTCTTTGGCTGGCATGTGCTTTATCCTCTTGTAGGATCTGATTTGCTGTATTTTGAAAATTTATTTTCTAACTTCGGGAAATTTAATATTGATTTGTTTTCTAGTTGTTCTTTCCCCCTTGTTATAAGCCTGGTGCATTAAAGACAGAGTATAGAGTTCTCCCAGTCTCCACTTTAGCTCGTGAATTAGTGTCCTCCTTCCACAGTATCTCACTGGTTTTTACAGTCTTAGATCCCTTTCTTCAGTTCTTTTCCTCTTTTCAGTTTCTTTTTATGTCTTCCTATAGCAAGACAAAATACTTGTGAGATTATGTTGATAGGATGCAACTTGATCCACACAGTTCTTACAAAGGTACTTACATTTTCTTTTTAAAAACAATCTCTTTCCTGTAGTGGCCGCAGTATGTTGTTTTTAAATCATGCACGTGTTATAAAAACTAGCTGCCCAGAAATGTAGTTAGTTTCTTTTCTATCTTGCATAAGTTTGTTGTAATTCATCTGGTATGCCCCTGCTCCCAGGAGCTTAAAACTTGAAAAAATATTTAATAATGCTTTCCATATCTTCCCCAAAGGAAGCTACCCAGAAGAAATGTTCAGATTATTTAGGGCATAAAGTAGAGCCTCTGGTCCATTAAAATAAAAACAACACCCTCCAAACTACCAGCCAAACTCATTGCATATTTGGTGGTGAAGACAGAGGGCAACTTGCACAGGTGATGCAAAAACTGGATATGGGCTCTATTCCATATTCGTGTTGGTCAAGCTCAGTGCAGCACAGCTTGTGTACGACATGGATTTCAGACTGTTAAGAGAAATGACTGTTAGACTACTTTGGGATCTGACATCAGCAGTTCAGTGTGTCCTGGATCACCATTGTCTCTCATCAGCTGGCAGGTACTGCTCCCTCTACAGCCTGCTAACTTGAGGAATCTTGTAAATAGATTGTTGATGACAGTACAACATCAGCCAGTTTATTTCAAGTGTTAGATAACCTGTTAGATAACTTCATAAAACAGTAGATAACAATTTAAAACGTAACTGCTTGCTGATCATCTTAAGGTAGTTCTTAAAGTGTTTCATGTGGTTTGTTCTTGTGTCATGGTCTTTCCAGGGGATTGGATGTTGTCACTGGCTTAATGCTTTCTATGCTACTTAAGGATTTACTCTTTTCCGCGTCTGTTGCAAAGCATGGCTGTTACATGTGAGCAGAAAATACTGAAGATTTATTTTTAATTTCTTGATTGAAATTTTTTTCTGAGAAGGTTTACTCTTTTGTAGAAATGAGCTCTGCTTCTTGGTAGAACATTTCAGTAGTCTGAAGAAGAATCTTCAAAATGTGTCCAGAGCTTATGTGTCACTGAGGTAGCCTGGTTTCAGAATATTGAGTACTTAAAGAATGGGATTAGCACCATATGCTGGTTTTAGCTGGAAACTGAAGTGTAAAGTGTCTTTTTCTGTGGAAGTGCACTGTTGTGAATTTATAGCTAGGTTTTTTAAAAAACTGGTTGTTTTAACCAGATATTATACACTGTAGAAGTCAAACGGAAGGGTGAAGGAAATGTAAGTAGCAAATCCAGTCATTATATGCTGTAATAATGCAGAATCATAGAATCCTTTGAGTTTAAAGACCATATAGTCCACAGCACACACACCCTACACACAAACCCCCTTGCCACGGTCAGGGACATCTTTCACTAGATCAAGTAGCTCAAAGCCAACCTGATGGTAGCCTTTAGAACTATTCAAGTTTATGTACAGCGTAGAAGGCTTTGAGGTAAGAAAGGATAACATCCGGATGATTATTTAGGAAAATGTTGGTTTATTTGCCTGTATATTGCTTAACACAGATACCATGTGACTTTGTTGCTTTCCATAATGAACTTCAATCTTAGAAGTCTCTACCCACTGTCTCTTGAAAAAGGACACAGTATGTTAATTGCAGAGCACTTACCTTCCCACAAGTTACTTCCATTCAAAATACTAGAAATACAATAAGCCTTACTGGGTTTATGCAGGATTTGAAAAGGCTGGTCAATCCACAGTGGAGGATCAGGTTTTATCTCCTCTAAACCCCAGACCACCAGCAGGGACTATATATACTCTAGGCATTTTCTGATACTTAATACCTGAATACTGTTGATACTGAGTTGGTTCTTTTTTAGCCTTCCTATAAAAGAATAATTTCTCTTCCAGTATGCTCAACACATTTTTAGTATCTGTATCTCAGTTTGATGTAAGATTAGAGTTTGAGTGGTTTTATTGTGTATTTCACAACGGCATTCTCGATGAGTAATTTGTTAGATTTGTAATTTGTTAAAAGTAGAGCTGTTGGTTTATTTTTTTCATTCTAATACTCCAAAATTCTCTTCCTTCTGCCTTTAAAGCAATTCACAATGATTATCTTCAGTGACTGAGATGGATATTTTCCAACAGGAAATCTGATCTTTGGGCTTTATCTGTATTCATCATGCCCATTTGTTGTCTTTCTTTTATCTTTGTATATGTTCTAATGGCTTTACATTACAGTTATAAAAAGCAAAAAGAAACTGCTTATGAATTCTTCATGATTATTGTGTCGTTGGTAATTCTGAAATATATTTTATGAAGGAGCGACACTTCACCTGTTGTTCTGCTTTCCTCATGCTTTATCAGAATTAGTGTTAAGCCAGAGGCCATCTGTGTAGCATTCAGTAGTGATTCTCTGGCTGTGTCTATATTAGTGAATTAAGTGTGTCTGAGGTTAATTGACATAACACGGCTCATGTCCATAGTCCTTGCATCAAAACTGGGTAGTTATATCCAAAGTTACTTCTGGGAATGGTCCCCTTACCGAGGATGGCTTTCTGAATGGTGCCTTTAAATTGCTTGAAAGAATGCTAATTGGCCTGGACAGAAGTTGTTTTGGGCACTTCTCTAACAGTTTAGTGGTACAGACAGTTCATTTCCATGCAGTGCAGTTGATTTTACTGGTATAGATGTGTAGCCTCTACAACTTCAGACAGCTAAATCAATATGTTACCTCTTTATCATCATTTCTCAATTTGCACTTGGCTGCATTCTTGGATTGCACTGGGATACTTTAAACCATATAACTACATATTGTTAGGTGATCAAAAAATGTAAAATTAGTCATTATTATTATTTTACTTTCAGTCTGGGTAGGTTTGTATTTATTTGAAGCATACAGATATTTCTAGGTTGAGTGTTTTTATGAAGGTCCGGTTGCAGTCCTTTTTACAAACTGATTTCTGGAAAGAATTTGAGACAAAGAAAGTACTCGCTCCCAAGGCAGCTTTTTCCTCTCCACTTGGACCTTAAAGAATTTATGTTCCTAGTGTGTAAAATCCCAGTAGGTTCCTCTTACTCAAATTGTTTTTTATTCCATTCGTATTTTTTTCATGAATATTTGATCCATCTGGTAGAATGTTCAAGAATTAATTAATATTCATATTTTTGTTTGATTTACCACATAAATAAGGACATGTAAACTAAGTACATGTACTTTGATTATGTGGTCAGAGTGGGGAATGCAGTTTGGCAGAGAAATTGTAAATAAATTTAATTGCAGGAAAAGACTGATTTGTGATGAAGGCAGAAAAGTGCAACTGTTAAAGTTGCCGAATCTGTGCAGAAGGTAATGATGAAATTACAGATAGCTAAGTGAGGTGAAAAAATGGCTTGGCAATACGTTCTTAATAAATGCTTTTAGATTCAATAAATTTAAGAAACAGACTACAAGCATTAGGAATCAGTAAATTCTATATTTTTATTCTGTGTTTTATGTTTTTGGTTTTTTTTTTAGTAACTGTTGAATAACACTGAAAGAAGTATTGTGGAAATGTTTACCATGGTGGCTAGAGCAGTTGCCAAAATCTACAAAAGCTATTTGTAGGCTGCTGTTTTCATGAGATTTAAATCTACGATTATTGTGCTCTTGTATAATATCCTTCTAATTACCAGGCTTGCTATGGGAACCTATTGGCCCTTCTTACCAAAGTACTGCCAGAACGCGGCAAAGAGATTAATAATAGACATGGGGGAAAGAGCCATTTTCCAATAATTAAGATAGTACTTTGACTGTGTATAGTCTGGGCTTCCACACCTCGTTCTAGAAACAGCTGACATGTTTTTTGTCAGTGGTGTTTGATTAATATCCTTAAGCAACGATTCTGTTGGCATACTTACAAGGAAACACACAAATATGACGTTAAAAATTTTTAATATTTTCAATTATTTTTAAAAAAAGTAATTACCTTTTAATATTTTTAAATATGAGGTGTTACAAATGTTTAATATATTTAATTATTTTTAAGTTAAAAGAGTATTTTTTCTTATTACTGCATTCTGAAAAGTGTGTAATATTCCTAAATTTCAAAAATGTGCAAGATAAGTATTTGCAGTTGAAAAGGAGTGTGCAAGTCTTTGTAGATGAGACAGATTACAGCTTAGCAAAGTGTTTTGAATAAGTGTGTGATTGTAATTGTAAGAATGTGATGTGTGACCATTCACATGTTGTGGTATTTTGCTAGATTATGCCTTTATAGGATAAATTTATTCTGCATAGCCAAGACAAGGTAAATGGCTATTACCATCTGTGATAATATAGCGAGCTGTGTTATTTATAATGGTTTGAGAGAAAGTCAAAGAACTGGGAATTCTTGATGGGATAAATTCAGGACATTATTGTTGTGAAAATAACTTTGGTGTAATGCTGAGCAGGCACAAAATTAAAGAATTTACCCCTTGCATACATAACCCCCTAGTCAGGTTTCTCTGAAAACCGCAATGAAGTCTATGAAAGTTTGAAAGTAAAGTGTTCTTGTGAAAAAATGCTAGCTCTCCCTATTTGCATGTTTATAATAACATAATGGAACTGTGAACTAAAAAAAACAGGGAATCACTTCCTTAATCATATATACTACAAGGCCAGCTTGCATCCTGAATTTGGGAGAAAAACCGAAGACTGAATTGCCATAGAAATGTTCTCTTTAGTGAGAACAGCTCTTCAGTTTGTTCTCTGACAGAACGTTGTGTTGCTCTAACAAGTGTTTCTTTCTCCACTTCCTTTTGTGCTACCTGAACACACACACACACACACACACAAAAAAAAAAAGTCTTTCTCCAATTTAAATTTCATAATAGTTAAATAATATGAGAAGTAATGGTCAAATGAAGCTGTACCTGTTTATAATATGTGTACTATTCTTCACAGAATTAATGAAATATTTGTAGGTTACTTATAAAGCCCAGTTAAACATCTATTCATGTTCACCATTCTGAAAGTTACACGACTGCATACACAATATACATTAAATGTGTACTTGTGTATTTGCATTAAAATGTCTTCATATTTGTAGTTGCTTGTCTCAGGAAATACTTTTGGAACCCCTGGTCATTAATCTCTGGTGTTCAAAGTCTGTAATGTGTTTAATATGCTTTTGCTTGGTTCTAATCTTGGGAGTATCGAATAGATTTTTAGCTTCAATGCTTGACAGAATAGAAGCCACTAGTTATTAATGGAAGCCGCCATCTTTACAACATGCTCTAAGGTAGCACATTGTGTAGGAATGAGAACTTTGTTCTGATTTTTGTTTAAAGTAAGTATGTATTTTTTATATATATATATATATATATAAATATATTTTAAAGTATTTTCCTGTTAAATACACTTATTAGATAAATATATCTCTTGGCAAAACACCACCCAGTCCTAGGATATGTTTGTGAAGGAATCCACATAAACAAATTATTTTTATTTTAGTATCTACCTTGATACTTAGTGACCTAAATAGTGTTCACTGAATGCAAGTTTTTGCATTCTGTGCAGACTCTGTTTTACAAGACATGCTGTTTATAAGTAATGCTATGTCAGAAGCTGTATTTAGTTGAAAATTTTATTGTTACTATGTCACAATACATATTACAGTGTAGAGACGTTTATTTGTATTGCTGCCAGCTTTGGAGTGGATACATGAATACTAGAAATCGTTGTAGTGGCTTTCATAATGTGTTGGTATTTGGGATTTTGGTGGTGATCTGAAGTAAGGTGGCTGGTGTGGATGGTAGTATGTTGTGACTGTGCTATGGGCACACTACACAATGCCCAGTTAAAATTTCCTGCATGTGCTTACAGGGGTTCCTAACTTGTGGTACCACTTCTGTTGGTGCATCTTTGCCATTCAGATACTCTTGTGTTCAGGCACTGCGGAGAAATCTAGGCAGTACTGTAGATTATTTCTCAAAATAGAGAGACTTTGGGGTTTTTCAAGAATTCGTGAAAATGTGATGGAGATAATAACAAATCTAGAGGGTTCTGATGTTTTGCTTGAAGAGCTAAACTCAGACTGCAGTTATACTTGAGACTTGATGAGCTGTCATCCTAGATGGAAACAGAGTGACTGTAGTATTAGTAAGAGGAATACGTCTGGGAATTGCCTTTGTTGAAAAGATAAAGACTGGAGAATTAATACTGTTAGTAATTGCACAGCTCAGATATTCCTGGATGTGAAGCCCATCGGGCCTGATGGAGCAGACACTGAAAGCAGTAAGAGGTGATGCTGGATTTGAATTGTTTTTGGCAAGCAGTGAGAGTGCAGTAGAAGAGTTAGTCCTGTAAAAGAAGTTTGGACCACAGCTGTAGATCACAAGTAGATTTAGTGTAAATAAAGTTTAAAAATAAATAAAGACAAGCTTATATAGCAGTGTATTTATCTAGAATCTGTTGGAGTTGCTGGTAGTGCAGTTTCTTCAGACACTGTCATCGTCCTCCAGCCACCTCAGTCTTTTGAAACTGCACTTCAGCATAAGCACTTTAGTTGGATGTTATATATCTTCTATTGTTTCCCTTCTAAGCTGGAGGATTATTAGTATGAAAACATAAAATAGTATCTTAATTGCTTTCCTCTCAGTGTTCCTATAGATACTAAGAAAGTATTTTCGTTGACTTGAATGATTTATTTTTTTTCTTCGAAGCATTGAATCTTTTTCTCCTTGTAATGTCTAACAAAGTGAAATTTGCAGGGTTGCTGATGTTCTTAACTTTTACACTTCTTCCAACAAAGATTAACAAAGATTGCCTTAGAAAAGATTCAGAACTTCATGAAGGCATGTGTATGGGTTTCCTCTCTTTGCAAAGGTTTCTTGGTAGGATAAGAATTTTGTAACCAAATTTCAAGCAAACTACAAATTGGATTATCTATTATGTAGTTACATGTTACAAAATGTGTTATGAAATGTTTACATATTTAAATCCCATTTAAATGCAATTATAGTTTGTATGTCGTTATGTATGAAGGGCTTGGGCTGTTTAATCTGCACAGGGCCTTCTGAGTTTGCTCACAGTTCTCCTAAAGTGTGACAGAATCTTGCCAGGGTGGAGGCTGGATGGTAGAACCCCTGGTGTGTATGGTCTGACGGGCCCACATGGGACCTCATTCCAAACAGGCCGGCTCAGGCTGGTTGGGACAGTATCCTGCATGCACGTTGTGGGACACTCTGCCAGGCGTTTGAAAAGCACAGGTATTGGAGTTTTGTACTCATCTGGCACGCTGGCCAAGTACAGCATTAAGAGTCTTGATTTGTCAGCCTGTCCTGTTAGGTGGTCACAATAAACCAGAAATCAAACAAAGAATGCTGAGAATCACGTGTGAAGTGTTTCACTGGAAGCCTTATGTGAGATAGTCAGTTTCTGAGTTAGACAAGGTGAAGATGGAAAACGCAAATGTTGTTTTTGAAGAATTCAGCTGCAAGCATCAGTTCTGACAATAATTGGGTTTAACTGTTGAATTGGAATTCCTGGTGCCCTCAGGGCCAGGGGAAAAAAAACAACCAACCTGAAAAGATTGCTGATGACACTGGCAAATCACTCAGACATGAAATCAAATTTGAGGCAGTTTGTTGGTGTACACTAGAAGTTCGAGCAGAGCCTTGGAGCAGGTTGTTGTGTTTGCCATTTCCAGAAACTACTTAGGATAATTCTTGGGACAGGAGTTTAGTAAGTGAACATCTATGAGATGAGTAAATCAGTTGTACATTACTTGGGGCAGCTGCAGCAGCAGCTTTGTCAAGTTCTAAGCAGGAGTTTCATTGCAATGTGAGGCACCAGTCTCCGCTGTGTGTGCCAGCAGCCGCAGAGTCAAGCATAAATGCTTTGGCCCTGCTGAGAAGCAGCCTTTTATAGGATAAAATACTGCCTGCTATTAGGCTTCGTCAATGGATTGGATTTTCAAGTAACTGTATCAGGCATAGATTCAAGCTATAGGACTGCAGTGGATTTTCTAATAAAGATGGTATCCTTTTAAAAAGATTGCAGCTTTTGATTGGCACCATAAGTTCGTGAGTTGTCATGAGTTCCTTAGTCCTCGAGATCAGAGCAAGAGTCATGTCAAATTAGGGGTAGAGAGAGACTTTATGCAACGATTCTCACTTAAGGTAACACAAACTGGAATATTCAATAGTGTGAAATCCTTATTACAGTCAGGATTTTGTCTCATGATTATCTAGGATGTTGTTGTTAACAGCATTGCAAAGAGGAAGAGGGAGTACAAGAGAATGAGCAGGAAGTGCATGCCTGTCTTGCATCATGGGGGAAGGTGTTCAGGCAAACAAATGGTGTAAGGTCACATTGTCAGTCTCCCACTAGTAATGCTGTTAGAAAGGTAGTTTCAAGAAAGGTGAGGTGGAGAGCTGTGGTACAAATGGTACTTGCTCGTTCTTCAGCTGAATACAAAGATGAGGAGGGAACTGATAGTTGGACTGTGATGGTTCATGTCTGCACATCATGTTTTGCCAGACAATTGGCTTCATATATATTCAGTGAATTTACTATGTCCTGGTAAAGAGAGCCAAAATATCCAAATGAGCCAGATGTTTTATACTGTTACTTGAAACAGTTTCTGGTATACTCTAAGCCCATTCAGGGCTACTGTTTATAGTAAATTCTACATGCCCCTAGATGTACCTAGTTTAGCCTTCTTTTTGTTAGTATTTTTTCCCAAATATCTGAGAACAAGCCTAAAAATCACTGAGCTGAATAAAAACCTGTGTTGTTACTAAATAAGTATTTTTCATGGATAAAAATATTACTCATCTGCATAGAACTTTTTTCTCACAGACTTGAATGGAACAAAGTGACTTACTGAAGTTCTGTCAGAGGAACAGAGTGTGTAATATGTTAATTTGATTTTCAAAGAGATACGATCTTTTGATTTCCAAATTGAGAGATCCTTAAAGTAACCAAGTTTTCAGAAAACGTTGAAATCACTTGCCCTTCAAAAAGTAGCCAGTCGGCACATGTCTGTCTCTGGTTGCCCAAGTATTTTCCTATTTTTAAGTACTTTGCATATCCTGTTGTTCTAGCTATTCACCAGAGGTGTGTGTATGTTTTGTTGGTTTTGGGGAGTGGTGGTGGTGGTGTTTTTGTTTGGGGTGTGTAGGTTCTTAAAAATTTATTTGTTGTTCCGTTTATTCCTTTATTTAATTTAAGTTAAACCTCTCAGAACAGAGGAATGATCCAAGCTGAAAGGCCAGGAGTGGCTGTAAATGGGTTTCATTGCATTTCAGTTCTTTTAATATTTTGGTTCATGTGTGCACCAGGTAACACCAGTTCAGGGTGTCATGCCAACACTGTGGAGCACCTTTCTGCATGTGTACAGAAGGCAGTTTTACTTATTACTCCATCTTCACCAAGGCTTCAACATAGTACTTAAGTGGGTTTTTTTAAAGACATCTTTTAAACTTTTTTATTCCATATACATTGTTTGTTTCATTAGCAGTTTCATTATGATCTTCCATTTAGTTAGTTGCTTTAATTCTCTTTTGTACATACTAGCTGCATCTTTCTCTATTGGGACCTAATCGTTCAGTTGGTATTGAAACTAAAAGAGAAGATTAGAAGATTGAGCCCTGTGTTGTTGATGTTTACTACCTGTGACTTTGTGAAATTAAGGAAGCATTTTGAATTCCTGAAAACCTTTTTCTGTGATCAAAGTATACCTTTCTAGCCTATAACTACAGATCTAACTGGTTTTGAAACATGAAATTAGCCTTTTGCAACTGATTATAACATGTGAGCATTTGCACAACTGTTTTTCAGTAATAGAAAAGCTCCGTTTATTATTTTTAAATTTCTTGTATATTTAGAGCAAGACGTGTGTTTATGCTAAACTGTTCTGCTGTTTGCATAGTAGCTGTATGCCAGACTGTTGAGATTAGAATTTAAGACTAGTAAAGCTCATGTACAAGCTAATTTGCAAAGCTTCTTCTCTACGCTGAAACTCCAGGTCATGCATTCTCTCTGCAGGAAACAAAAGGAATGTTTGGAGGATTGAGGTCTGTACAGCTGTCTGTAAACAGTTGGTACTTACATAGCATAAAGGAATCATACTGAGGAGTCTATTACAGTCTGGTTATTATACTTGAAATTTACTATTGCAGTGCTGTTAAACGCAGTGGATTGAAAAATAGTGCAACATCCTTCCTCAATACTCAGACTATCTTAAAGAGAATAAAGTGTTTATGTTAGAGGTGGGGAAGGTATTTCTGTCGTTTGGTTTGGGGTTTGGGTTTTCCTTGCAGTGGGAGGAAGGCAGGGTTTAGCCTTTGTAGCTGATGCTTTGGGATTATTGAGGACTTTATTTTGTTTTGTTTTTGATTTTTCCTTGGGAAACTTGATAGTGTGGGGTGAGATAAGAAAGGAGGATTGTTCTTCGAAGAGGTGGAACCTTGGTAAATTGAATAACAACAAAAAGAGCTCAGCATTTAGTAAAGTGAAGTTGGTCCTTGCACTGGTGTAGGGAAAAATTAGATCATCACTTAAAGTTAGTTTGAATCCTAGTTTCCTGTGAAATGCTTAATAAGGCATTGTGAGAACTTTGTGACAGTTGTCAACACTGAACAAATTATGACCATTTTAGTTTGCAGAGGTCTTTTAATGTATACCTAAATTTTTTTTTAGAGGGAAGAAAGGAAGTAGGTTCTTGAACTTTGAGATTTTCTGTGTTCAGTGGAACTGCTTTAACACATTTTAATAAAGTAGGTATTAACAGAAGAGAACATCTAGGGTATTCATATTGTTCAGCTTGGCTGGGACATGGCTTTAATAAAAAGCATAAGGTGAAGTATGTATGTTCCATAGAAAAGTATGGAACAACATGAATTATTTTATGATACATACAGTTGGGGTTTTTTTTAATGCTTAAGTAGCTTTTCAGTCTTGGCAGAATGGACAAGCCCAGAATAATTTGCAAACTGTATTTTGAGTACCATATGTGTTTCTGTATAGCAACTTTTACTTCATCTTATTAAATGTTTTTATGAAATTTTACTTCAGTAGTAAAACTGTTTTAAGCTCAAGCTTTGACTCAGACCAGCAAATACGAAGAAATTAGCTCTAGCCCCAGCATTTGTTAAACAAGCTACGGCAGTGTAGCTTCTGCCACTGTAGAAATGGTTACATTTCCTTGGCTATGTGCACCTGCTGTTTTCCCCTGCACCAGATCTAGTATTCATCTGACCCCTGTTCAGTTTGAAAAATTACTGGAAAGCCATAATGTAGAATGCTCCTACTTTTCTGAATGAGCTCTCTGAAGAGTGAGTGACTGGACAGAAGCAGGGAAGGTCAAGCTGTCTTTGAACTATTCCTTTTGGTCTTTACCATAAATGCACAGGCTCTGTTAATTAAAATTGATTGGACTACAGATTTGCTTCATTTGGATATAAGATGTAAGCTAAAGGAAAGAAGTGGGATAAAAAGGGTAAGGAAATGTAGGGGAAGAGAAAACTTAGAATTTAGATTTTAGGACAGTTGAGCTATGACTTCAGAAAAGTTATAAACAATTTTAGAAGGTTTTACTTTCTTTGCACATATTCAGTTGGAGCTTAACTCACGTAAGTAAAAGAGGATTTTTAGTTTAAAGATAAAAGCAACCGTATTTAAATGTAATTTTTAGTCTTTTACAATCCCTAAAAGCAAATGATTGTGCAGGGAAGATTTTTGCTGACTCCTTAACTCACTCAAGAGTTTATGTAATAAGGAGCGGGCTATGGCAGTGGTTCATATAACAGTAACTTATATAGTACTCTGAATATCTTGAACTCTAGTCAGACATGAATCATATTTCCATGTGATACAATACAGCATGATATGCCTTATTAGCTCTGATATCTTCCCTTTCTTCTGAAACACACCCTTTTCTTAAGAAAAAATGTATTTGCTAACATGTTAAGGGTATGGTTATGTCATTGATATGTCCCTTCATGAAATGGCTACTAATTTAATGAATGTGAAATACTCCTCAGAGGTCAGTGGGAATACTATTTTCTTAAAATCTTTCTGATTTACCATGAGTTAATTACTTCAGTGTCTACTGACAAAAATTACACCAAAAGCTTACTCATATAGTAAATATTTTAATATATACAAAGAGAAAGATAAACATTTTAAATTATTTTCTGATTACACAGTATTTTTATTATGATTCATTGACTTGGTGTTGTCATTTTTTAGCACAATTAAAATCTGTAAATTTAGGCAGCTTTGATCATAATTTCATGAAGGGTTTTGCAAGTACATATCACTGTGAAGCTAAGGCTATGGTGGGCATTTTAAGTTGACTTTATTTTGGAGTATAGAAAGTTCTGAAAGTTACATTTTTAATGCTAAATTAACTGTTAATTGAGATAATTAATTTACCAAGCTGCTTGACAGTTTACTTTTGGTATATATAACTTCTGTGCTTGAAGTCCGTTCTTTGTGCAGTATATCAGCTTTTTTTTTTCTTAAGGAGTTCAAAGGGATTTCCAGTAGTTATTACCTGCAGCTATGGCTCTCAAGTTCTGATCCTGAATTGCTGCCCTTGGTACTCCTGCCTGAATTCTCTTACTCTTGTGTAATTGTTAGGACCCAGTGTAAAGTTTCTCTTTAAACAAGGCAAGAATTAAGTCTTTTTCTGGGCTTGACCTCGGTATGTGTATTGATAGCTTGTACAGAGTAATTTTTATGATGCTTTCACCTGCAGAGTTATTTTGGGTAGCAAAAGCTGGTTTGGTAAAAATAGACTTAGTCACAAAAGGGCTCAATTGGTTGCAATTTAGCTAAGTATCATTGTTGAAAAATCTGAAAATATAATTAAGTCTGATAGTATAGATGATGATATCTGTTTGAGTATAAATCTCCTTTTCATGTGTAAGCATAAATGTAGTATGGTATGTCAGAGATTCTGTTTTAAAATTCTGGGGAAGAAACAGTGTTAGCCATTGTATATGGTTATCTAAAGGAGTAATTAAACATATCTACATTTTCTCTGTCACCTATTGTCAGTCTGACTCAGGTTTTGTTTTTTACCACTTTGATTGTTGTTTCCAGTAAATAAATCTCCATGTTTCTACAGATTTCTTTCTTTGGCAGTTTAGCTTTTGGAATGAAAGATTTAGCTGTACTAAAACCAGTTTTTTAATAATTTTATTTCAGTTATCTAGAAAAGTATGAAAAAGTCCATCATTTTGGAGAGGAGGATGATGAGGTACAACCAGGCAATCCAAAGCCACAACTCCCTATTGGTGCAATTCCAACTTCCTATAACTACCAGCAACACAGCGTTTCAGGTAAGTTCTTGACGGTAAAAGTCCTGTTTTCTTTGTGTGTGGGGGGGTTTTTTTGGGGTTTTTCTTTGACAGGCTACAGAAATAGTGCGTAGATAAATTTGGAATATTATTAAAACTATCGGATCTGTAGGACACTCAAATGATTAGTTTAATACACTCAAAAACCTTTCCACTCTGAGCCACAACAAAACAAATATTAAAATCCATAAGCTATTTCTCTTCTTTAGAAATATTGTCCTTTCTAATTAGTAGAGCTGTGTAGTTACTTGTCTTGAAAAAAATTACCTTGAAAATTTGCAGTGTGTTTCTTTCAGTTTGTCATTTCTCCACAGAGTCAAATACCTGAATTGAGCCTAGAATTAGTTAAGCTTTAAATCAGAAGCTGGTGGGCTTTGTGGAGTGGATGTGTAATTAGTTGTGTAGAAATTGACGTCAAATTGTATTACAATTCCATTCTGCTTTAATTGAAGCTTGTATTTCTAACCTGTTCTTTGGGAGAATGTGCCGCAGTGTTGCATTCTAAAGGTGGGGAAGGAACTAATATGTAACTAGAAAGGTACACAGCAAAGTGGAACGTGTTCGACATTTTGTCCAGACAGAAAAATACGTTGAATGCTGCAAAAACTTGTTAAAAACTGCAATAATTTATAAACAAACCTTTTCAAAATTCTTGCTTACGGTAATACTGCTTAATGTATCGCCTCAAGTTTAATTAGTTTAGCTGTGAAAATATTGTTGTTTTTGGTTTTTTTTTATTCAGATTATCTTCGTCAAAGCTATGGGCTGTCTATGGACTTAAACTCACCAAATGACTATAATAAGTTGGTGCTTTCACTGTTATCTGGACTCCCAAATGAAGTGGACTTTGCAATTAATGTGTGTACTCTTCTTTCAAATGAAAGCAAACATGTTATGCAGCTTGAAAAGGACCCTAAAATCATCACTTTACTGCTTGCAAATGCTGGGGTGTTTGATGACAGTAAGTATATAACAACATTTTTGCAACAGAAAGAATCCATACCTCTTGTAGCATCTTTCACAACTCATGATAATTACAATGTTAATAACTTATTCATGGTAATATACTTACATCTAGTTTTTCTCTTTAACTTGTCCACAATTACAGGTTTTATCACACGTTACAAATGCCTTTTAAGTTAGGTATTTTAAAAGTTTATTTAATGGGTTAGTGAAATGTAAGAATTAGTTGTTTGATAGAAAAGGTCAGTTGTTCAGGATGCTAAATTTACAGCATTGGATTTCCATCTGCTTGTAGTGTGTTACTGTTTCATTTTGAATTTCTAGGACCATGCCAACTTTTCATAATTCTTATTTAATGGCAAATGCAGATTTAAAAATTAAGAAAAGGTAGTCTGAAAACAATGATTCACTAACATTTTTGTCCTGATACTTTGCTACACATTCAACTGTGGTGAAATCCAGAATATAAAACTCAAGGGATAAAAATCTTAATCTGATTTTCAGAATTACTTAATATGTTAGCACATAAATTTCAAAAGAGAGTTGATTCCATCAAAATACTAAAGTATGTGAAATAAATTCTTCGGATTTTTTTCAGTGTGAGCTCCATGCCTAATTATTCCTTGTTAATTGTTTTCTATCAAGTGAGGAGCAAAACATAAGTTAACCTAAACCATTACAAAATTGTAACAGCGTAGCTTTTATCTTGGGGTGGTGAGGAGGAAGTAGTTACCTGCTTTATGTGCTGGGGTTTTTTGGTTGGGTTTTTGGTTGTTGTTTTTTATTTGTTTGCTTGTGGTTGGGTTTTTTGGGTTGGTTTTTTGTTTGTTTGTTGGTTGGGTTCTTTTGTTTTGTGGGGGTTTTTTTGTTTAGTTGGCAGTTGGTTGGTTTTATTATACTGAATTTCAGAAATTGCTGAAATGAGCTTTTTCAGCCAAGCATAATTAAGTCTGATAGTATAGATGATGATATCTGTTTGAGTATAAATCTCCTTTTCATGTGTAAGCATAAATGTAGTATGGTATGTCAGAGATTCTGTTTTAAAATTCTGGGGAAGAAACAGTGTTAGCCATTGTATATGGTTTAGTTGGGTTTTTTTAATCATTGGCATTTTTACATAATGATTTGTAGCTTCCCCCTTCGCCCCCCAGTATTGCACTCGTGTCCTCCAGCTTCTCTCTTGCTCTTTCAATTTGTACATCTTCCAGTGTCCTTCAGATATGGTTAGACCTTGGTCATTTAGGGTTTGCATCTAGTCCAGTCACAAGAACTTTCAAACGAAAATATTTGAAAGGAAGCTGAAGGGAAACTTAGTCCTGCATATGATTCCAGAATGCTTGCTCTCCAGATTTTTGAGGTTTCCATCACTCCCCTCTTCTTTTGATGGAACTTCTATGGATTTAGGAATTTGGAAATAATTTAACCAAGTTTTATATTGCTATTTAGTGATTTTTTTTTTTGATATTGTAGAGGTAGACAGTGTTTTCTGGAGTTCTTAACTTGAAGAACAGGTTTATTCCATAGCTTGTCTGTATTAATGTTTTTTGAAAAACATTTGAGGTAAAGCCTAGAGGAATGATGAGCATGTAATGAACTCACTCTTTTCATTCCCTGGGAAAAACTTCATTTTTATCTCACCTGATTATGTCTTCTGCATAAATCCAGGGAAGTGTTCTAGCAGCATTAGGAGGACTAATTGGGACAAATGGGGGAAAGAAACGGCAGGGGTATGTTTACTTATTTTTGAAGTATGAAGCTTCAATTTGAAATACTTACATGCTTTTATAGTATGAATAATTCAGGTAAATCTGCTGGGTTTCATGGTTAAATGAAGTCTTTAATGAGTAAACTCAGGCATTATGAAAATACTATCACAATAATTTCAGGTGGCAATAAAAAATAGTTGATTAACTTCATTTAATTCAGGTTTTAGATTTTCCTTGTCCATAATTAAGGTTTTATAATTGTTATTATTTATAATGTAGTGTTTTTAGGTAAAATATGTCATCAGCTTCCCTCCTGTCCCCTCCTAAACTTCAAGACAACAGTTGGATTGCAGGTCATGGGGCAACCCCAGGGGTTTGGGGGTTATATAGTATATTCAGTGTGGTGAGCTGCATAAGGCTTTGGTTTGGATTCTGTGAATTGAAAGCTGATGTGGTCTTCGAATTGAGATTCGTAGCATTTTTTTCAAAACAAGAGAACTTGATGAACCGAAATGTTTAAGTGTAACTTAAATGTGTCATTAGTTCATTACAGAACTATTCCAAGAGTTCATTTTTGGATTGACTCAGTATTTGAATCAGATTGACTGAGTCTTACCTGCTTTCAAGGAGTGATGATTACAAAAGTTGTGATAGTGGCTCTATCAAACCATCAAACACCCAAGAGCATCCATTATTGGTCTTGGTTAAATATTGAGTTTGAATTGAATGCTGTCAAAACCTTACTACTGTTAAGTTTTTTAGAAAACCTAAATGGGAATTTTGTTTGATTACTGCAGTAGTGTTTGTGCTTACACCATGCACATGGAAAACAGTTCTCGATGTGAGGGTGAAAATAGAGCAGTCATCCTGACTCCTGGAAAAGAGCTCTGGAAAAGTTTCCCCTGTGTTTTTTTTACAGGGTTTACAAACTAGCCCTTTCCTTATAAACTCCTTACTCTCAACTTAAACTGTAAAACTGCAGTAGTTGTTGATTAAATGACAACAGACATTTCAGTTGGTTTATGTGGTATTTTTTAAGATCAAAAGGAAACACTGGAAGAGTCTACACTGTTCTTTAATTTTTATTTAGTTTATGGATTAGTAAAAGTGATCATTTTTAAAATGTTACTAAATAATGCTTTTTGTGCTTAAAGCTTTAGGATCATTTTCTGCTGTATTTGGAGAAGAGTGGAAGGAGAAAACGGATAGAGATTTTGTTAAGGTAATTCAAAAATTATTTTAATAATTTTGTACTGCATATGGTGGGTATAAAATGCTTTAAAAAGATTGAAAATTCTAAGATACACTAGCACATGTCTTTAAAATTACTCTCAACTTCATTCCTTTGATTTAAATGTAATAGGACAGTATGTCACACTTGTCTTATAATGTTTGGATAAGCAGGAAGAAGTGTATTAAGGAAAAAATAGGTATAGGCAAATGAACAAAGGTTCCCATGTTTCTTTTTATAAGGAATTTAATATGTATGAAAAAAAGGAATATTGAGCAACATATTTAACAAGAAGCAGCAATGCCATTTTGGGTTTTTTTTGAACTGCGATGATCAGTAAAGAAACATTCTGAATTATGAAAATTAAGATCATAGAAGAAGTAACGGAGAAATACTGTTATAGGTTAGCAATGTTGCAGGTTTGTTTCAGTTAACTATTCTTGCACAAGGCTTTTTTAATCTTTCCACTAGAGGGCATGAGCTACTGTACAAGCAGTGAAATGAGGTAAAAATAGAACTTAAGTTTCTTTGTACAAATGGTTATTTATTCTAGATGAACTTTTTTAGGTGGATAAGAGCATGAATTATAGTTGAAAGATATTTGATATGTCAGCGTATTTACTATGATATGTAATTCAATTTCTTTGAATTGCGTTACAGGTGATGATTTATGTGGCTAAAATAGAATAAAACTAGATTAAAATATATTTGGATACCTTATGCTTTTTATTAAGTAAAAATGTGAAGAGATAATCTTCTGAATTCTTATGAAACCAGGTTTCTGCTCAATTCCATAGTAGTTTCATATACTGAAATATCTTACCAGTATTACAGAACAATATTTGTCGGGAGCTTCCTCCATTTATCTTTTGTTTTATTTTTATGTAACTCAGTTTGGGAACAAGCTGGACCATAGTAGTTTTAGTTAATTGATAAGTGTTGTTGAAGTACCAGTGAACAGATTCCCTAATCGAAATTTCTAAGTAAACTTAAAACCAAGAAAGCTATGCTCTCATCTTTGTGAGTATATGGACTTGAAAATGTGCCAAACTTAAGTGTAAAAATAAATGTTTCATAATCCTCATTTCCTTTTTCCATTGAAAAAATATGTCCAGAAGTACTGTAGGTTGTGTTTTGGTTGGTTGGTTGGTTGGTTTGTTTGTTTTTTTGAAGCACTCAGCTCTTCTGTGTTGACTTCACCCTAAACTGTCACAGACTGTTGCTGATCTAGAGCAGCAACAAGCGCCATGTCTAGATCTGTAAACATTTAAAATGATACAGTATTCTAATTTATTACATATTCATTAATTATATAAACGTAAGTAATTGTTATAAGGGCAGGTGGTTCTTATAAATGTTTTAACAAAGTTTTAAGTGGAACCACTGTGACTGCAATAAGGTTTACTAATAAAAAACTTGGATGGTCTCCAAGATCTATTTTCAGACCTTACAACGTATATAGTACCACTCTGTAGTGAAATACTGCTGACAGCATGTCAGAAATACTCGGAAAGCATGTGAAAAACTAACATCAGATCTAAAAGTATCTCTAATGCCAAGAATTCAGATTTTTCAGAGCATCTCACTGCACGCATTTGTTTAACCCTATTACTGAAGTAATTTATTTTGTATTGCAGCTGTGGTTGTGTCAAAACAGGAATTGGGGAAGCATGGGAGCTTCCTGATGTAGGAGAGGGATACTTGGTTGTCAGCATAGAGGTTGTGTATCTGGTTTTGGTGTTTGTTTTTGGGTTTTTTAAAATGTTTAAATTTTTGCAGTTTCAAGAAAAAAGAACAGCTATTAAATTCCTTCTTCCACCTTTCGTATTATCATTTTTAAAAAAAAATGTTTATTTTTTGTTTTTTCATTTTGCTGCTAGTTGTGTCCTCCAGTATCACTGCTGTGTCAGTTGAAGGTGAAGATGAAAAACAATGTGTTTCTTTATACTAAACTTCAAGGGAATCAATTACCTTTCTTTTCTTTTTTTCTTTCCCTTCCCCCAATCCTTATGGCATTATATAAAACTGTTTGAAAAATTTGTATTTTTCATTATCTTACCTGCAGCAGGGCATGTTTTCTCACTTTTTACAGAGCTTACTTCTAAACTGAATCAAATGTTTTTACTAGTCGGTGAATACGTTCCATTAATTGTCCAAATTTGAGTATTATTTAAGTTGAACTTGCTGTTTTCTCTTACAGATCTGTTAATTTGTTGCATTATTCCCTCTTGATTTTTCCTGGTGCTGTCAATAAGCTTAAATCTCTAGTTAGTTGGACTGACTGTGTGTCCTTACTTAAGGATTGGAACAACTGGCATTTAGCCAGTCATCTTGTATCTCTCCTTGTTTGTTTTGTTGTCCCCATCCACAAGCTCCGATGGCATCCTGCTCAGATGTTTTCTCCTGTACTCTGGAAACTTTCCCATTTTTAACCGTTTCACTTAGCTTTGAATATTCTCATGTTACCAAGGTTCACTTGTGAGTATAGTTTGCTTTCAAGGGTGATTTTTTTATATAGTATGTTTTTAACCGGATAGATTTAGGTGTTTTTCTAGGTATTTCTTTCATGTCTCCAGCAGCTGCTCAGTGTCTGATGTGTAGTGTATGAAAAATTTCATTACATTTATTCATGCACCGTTCATCTTGTTTACTTCAGTCAAATGATTTGGATTTCATATTCTTGGACTTCCTGAGGCCTCCTCTAGTTGTAGAGTTCCAAAATCCACATATATGCTGGTTTTGTGCCTTACTTACTTCTCTGGTGTTCTTCTTTATTGTGTGATTTTTTTTTTTAATTGCCCAATTCTTTCTTCTTTGTATAAATTAAAAAATTCTTTCCTTTACTGTGCGTTTATTCTCTGAATTTTTCTCAGATAATGTGCAGAGAGAGGTCTTTATGCACTTAAATACCTGAAATACTTTTCAAACATCACTTTTCTTGTCTCTCACATTAATTTGTCGAGCTGACTTGACTCCAGTTGCTCTTGTATTTTTCTTGGACAATAATTAGTCCATAGCAATACCATTGCTACATTATGTTTTGTGGACTCAAATGTCCATTGTTTTTATGGACAGTAATTTGGTTGATGTGATTTGCAGTGAATTCTGTATAATCCTGGGCATCTTTTTCCAAAGGAACTTGGTTACTGACAGTAATCAGACTGTGAATGTGAATAGAGTTCTTTACCTTTGTCCATTATCTCTTAGCATTATTGGGTTGCTTCCAAGTTTTAGCTGTATGTTTCTGTTAGCAGTGTGTTACCATGATCTAAATATGTATATATAGGAATAAGTATTGATAAAGACCTTTACTTTTGCACCCTGCCTTGTTTATTTCTACTAATATGTAGTATTAGATTGCAGATGTCATTCGTAGTAGGGAATAAATAGCTGCTTGTGATGCTAAACTGATTTTTTATTGCCTGTGTGCTTTGTGTTTTTCAAATGAATGCCCAGAAAGCTTAACTTACCTTGTCCCATTTCACTGTTCCTTTGGGGGAAAAAAAAAAATTGTCATGTTTCACCTGTTCCCTTGTAACAGAATTTTGCCTGCATGCCTTCGTCTTCTGTGGCTCTTGGTGATAGCTTCAGTATTAATTAGAAAAATCTGTTTGTCACAAACAGTAAGAAGTTAAGACTTTTTTCTAGCTGTTTTTGTCTTTGCTAAAATGAGGTAATAATCCTTTCTGTGCAAGTAATCCTCTTTACTAAACAGTACTTGGATGCCATTTAGCAACATTGCAGTGAAAATAAAATTCTTTTCCTTCCAATTTAGAAAATCTGTAGTATTGTATTTGTCAAGAAAATAGTAGTGTCAAGCTTGGTATGAATGCTGTAATTTAGTAATTACATTTGCATAGCAAAATTTCTCCTGCTGTTCAGCTGGTGGTACTTCCCATCCTTCCTTTTTATCCAGATTTATTGGTGGTTTTATTCTGTGATTATAGTCAAAAGAGGAGCTGTATTTCATTAGTGAGTCAAAGAAATCTACAAATTTTTATTAGTGAAAGGAAGGTTTGTATCTTTGTTCAGATATACACATTAGAATGTATTATTATATATTTTTATATTATTATACATCACAATATGTATTTTTATTAGCCTGCAAACCTTAATTCCTTGATTAATTCTTGAATTTCAACAGGACTAGCAACAAAACAACCATTTACAGACCAGGCCATAAATTCCTAAAGTAATTTGAATTCCAGTCTGCTGAAGCATTCAGCTTTGGTTATATTTATAAAGATTTTTTGTGATGGTAGTGGTTGTTTCTCTCTTTTTATTGTGTTATGATGAAGTAGGAAACACAGAAGCAGCTTTAAAAAGTCTTTCCAAATAGCAACTTCTTGCAGGAGTCTAAGATCTACTGGGGTTGGGAGGAGTCACCTCATTCTGCCTTAGGTCACCACTGTTTGTAGGAGATGAAGGAGGATGAACTGTACTTTTGTTCCATTTGTAATTGCTGTATTTCTAATGGTGTATGGAAAAGTGCCCTGTAGTTTCAGTTATGTGCTTCAGCAAAGCACTTCTGTGGTAGTGTTGATGATCGTGACTGCCTGCTTCTGGTGCTTGAAGGGAAGAGTTTCTTAATGTAAAGTACTGAACATCTTGCGTATAATCAATTCTGGTTACTATCAGATGAATCAAGGTACTAGGAAATTTTTAAAGAACAATTACTTTAATATTATTTCAATATTTTAACATAATAGAAATAAAAGTAATTAATATGTAAAGAAATATCCCCTAGAAATTAAGTATTTTTAATTCTTTCTTCAGTTTTGGAAGGATATTGTTGAGGATATTGAAGTTCGTGATCTAATTTCTGACAGAAGCAAATCTCAAGGTGAGACATCTTGGCTAATCTTAGTAAATACGTGTTGGTAAATACAGCAAAGGAAGGACTAAAATTTATTTATTTACTTTGTAGATATTCCATCAGAAGAATGGATTTGGGAATCCTTATTTCATCCGCCTCGCAAATTGGGCATTAATGATATTGAAGGGCAGCGGGTACTTCAGATAGCAGTGATTTTACGAAATCTTTCTTTTGAAGAGGGAAATGTTAAACTTCTGGCAGCTAATCGTACTTGTCTTCGGTTCCTGCTGCTCTCTGCTCACAGTCACTTTATTTCTCTACGGCAGTTGGGGCTTGACACGCTGGGAAATATTGCAGCAGAGGTAATGTGCTTCCAAACAGAATAGTTCAAATATAAATTGATAAAAACATTAGTGTTAATGAAATTATTTTTTTTTCCTTTATCATTGGATGGAGAAGGAAATAAATTATTCTCTGAATTTGTAATTAGCAATTTGAAAACAAGTGTTCGGAGCCAGAAGTAAAATACAACTATATTGTGTCAGTTGGCTAAAATAGAATCACATGAAGAAGACTGATCATGTAGGGAGATACAAGATGTTCATAGTGTATAATTTTCAGTTTAGTTTCCCAGAGAGAAGAAAGGAATTTGTTAAGTTCTGCAGTCTGGGTGCTACCTTCTTCACTTTATAATTATATCCTTTAGTCATATCTTCAAAATTGTATGTTTAAGAAAGATGGTTGTAGAGGGTTTTATGTTCTGTGTACTGTACTTTGTGTAAACTAGTCATATGGGTATGCTGCCAGAACCATGTGAGGCTTTTTTTTTCTTCTTTTTGTAGAGGTTTGAATGTTATAAAATATACTGTTTCAGTATATCATACTATCGTGCAGATAAATTATATGGATTTTATAGGTAGTATGTTCAGTTAGTCCTTATATTTTAAAATCGAGCATATAAATTTAAGTAAAATGGGTACTATCAGAGAATAAGACAGGAAGTATTGGTCCACTACCAAATACTGAAAAAAGATGCTGTTTTTCATTTTCCATGTACCCAGCTTCTTTTGAATAAGAATGTTACTTGTGACTGAATTGAGAAGCAGAAGTAGAAACAAGACGAATGACTGGGATAGCATTTGGGAAGGCATGCTTGTTACTTAAGTTCTGGTCTTTGTTGGATATTAAAATCCGTTTGTGTATACTGTTGACTGAGAATAAAGTTATTTTTGTTATTCTGAGCACTGGAAAGTGTAAGTTACATTGCTTCTTCAGAGCAGAAAAGGAAGAAGGGGCTCAAAACGCTAGCTACAATCAAATGCTCACAGGGTTCAGTTTTTATGAACATGAGTGTAATTCGTGTGTACTGCACTTAAACACTTCTGAATCTTATATTTGATTAGCAAATTTAGGGATTTGAGCCATTAGCACTATGTGGATAGTGTTAGTAATTTTTTTTTTCTTTCTCATCAGCTTCTTTTGGATCCTGTTGATTTCAAAACTACTCATCTAATGTTCCACACTGTTACAAAATGCCTCATGTCAAGGGATAGATTTTTAAAAATGAGAGGTAAGACCTCTAGCTATTCCCATTGTTGTATCAGAATTGTAATTATTGCTGTTTAAAACCATCTTGTATTTGTTCTTCAGGCATGGAAATCTTGGCAAATCTTTGTAAGGCTGAAGATAATGGTGTCTTAATTTGTGAATATGTGGATCAAGAGTCCTATAAAGAGATCATATGTCATCTCACACTACCAGATGTGCTGCTTGTAATCTCAGCACTTGAGGTGCTATACATGCTCACAGAAATGGGAGAAGTGGCCTGCTCAAAGATTGCTAAAGTGGAGAAAAGCATAGGTAAGGGAGAAGCAAAATCTATTACCACTCTCCCTTATGCAGGAAGAAAGACTTAACCACTGACCATGACATATTCTTAAAAATGTGGCTTGCTTGTGTGTGTGTGAGCCCACAGCATGGGGATGGAATTTACTAAATTTATTCATTGTGTTGTCAAAGAAATGATGATGCTAAAAATTCTGAAATATTTTTTTTAATGCCAGGAAGTGTGTTTAAAAAAAAACAAATGTACAGAAGCATGCAAAGACTTGCTTCCTTTCAACACTTAGCAATTAAAAAGCAAATCAGTATGTTTCAACAGCTTTTATTTGTCATGTCCTAATATCATTGTTGGTTTTACATTCAATACTTCAGATACATTGGTATGTCTGGTTTCTATGGACATCCAGATGTTTGGACCTGATGCTCTTACTGCTGTAAAGCTCATTGAACATCAGTGTGTTAGCCAGCAAGGAATACTTGATGTCAGACCACAGGTAATGGATCATGGTTCTTCACAGGCCCATGCAACAGGTGTCCCAGGTGAGTATCACTGCAAGAGAACACACTCTTCTATAAAATTTCCCATATGGGCTATGATTTTTACCTTCTCTAGATTTCTGATTAGTTTACATAAATAAGTGTAGCATTATGGATAATATATGTCTTTTTCAAACACTTGCTCACGAAGCAAATATGCTGTATTAACCAAAGCTATGTTAGCCAAAACTGTTGTGAAACAAGCTTTGAAAGAATCTTAATGTTTTTCAGTTGCTAATCTGAAAATTCTCTGAAAGTTACATACATTGCTTATTTTAACTTGTTCCGTGGAAAAAAAAGTATCCATTCTAGATTGTTCCCACAATTTGCTGAGAATTAGAGGTCCATTTTATATTGTGTTTTACAGTGGATATTATTCACCAGTAACACATAGTGTTTGATAGAATTGCAGAGATGAGATGAGGTAGACTCACTCTTGAAGGTTCTAAACAGTTTCTTGTTATGTGAACCAAATCTTAACTGTTCTTAGGAAGTTACTGGGAGAGAACCATTGCAACAGACACTGGCTTGCATGTCTAAGTGTGCTGTTTGTGGAATGGGTGCAGATATCACAGCAAAAATGACTGGGAGAGAATGTCACCAAGGGGGTGAACAAGAGTGAATAGGATGAACTAATGTGACATTGGCACAAAATCCTTTGCATTGTATTTGCATCCACTTAAGAATTGGAAAAATAATTGCTGTGTATTCGTGCCTGTTTTGGTGGAGTATTGTGCCACTTTAAAATCATGAGATCATGATCATGAATCTGGAAGCAGCTGTTCACTAGGTGCATACCTTGCGATTGCACTTCAGTGGTGACTCTGGCCCTGGCAAGCCCTGCTTCACTTTGGTAAACTGTGGTGCAGATCTTTAGTCTGCGTAGGGCACCTTTGTGACTTGCCTTAGCTGGATATATCCTTACTGACACACATAGGAGAAACTGTACCAGTGGATGTCATTAAGTGCTTCATTCAGGAGGACAAAAAACATTTCAGCAAGTTTTGGTTTTTTTCCTTCCCCACGTTCTTTACAGCCTCTAGGACAGCACCACATGTTGCTCCACCTCCAGGAATAGTAGAAATAGACAGCGAGAAATTTGCATGTCAGTGGTAAGTGTACATAGTTCTATTCAAATACACTAATGAAGAAGAAAAACAAAGGAAAATACTGAATTCATGTGTCACAGAATTTTCTAGTTTGCTTCTCTTTACTATTATACTCATTTTTCTGAAAAGTGTAAACCAAATCCATTCTGTCATTGCTTTGAAGAAGTATGAAATCAAAAACTCAACCAGAATATTAAGTCTTTGCCTATTGATCCATGGAATTAGTTGTTTTGTCTCTTAGGACAGAATTTGATTTGATTTTTAACTTTGATTTTTAACTCTGATCTTGATTTAATTTTTTTTTTAAATTGTCAAGCAGTGTTATCTGTTTCACAGGTTATTTTCATCTGGTAATGTGTTGCTGTATTGCTGAATCGGTGTAAAAGTAATTTTCAAATTATGAAGCTAGGCTCTGCAAAACCCTTACATGATCGTTGTGAACCTCAAGTTAAGGAAGATCAGAGTCTTCTCCATCCAAATTCTCTTGCTTTCAACTAATATTATGGTCAGATACTTAGAGAGAAACTGTCTCTCCTGTGGTTCTCATGTATATCTTTCTCATGTGGATTTTTCTGAGCTATTTGTCTTACGTAAATCAACTCACATTCCAAGTACTGACGCATGATAAAAATTTGTGATGAAGAATTAGCTAGCTTTCAGCTCATCTTTTGCTAGAGTGGAATCATTAAGGAATAAGAGTAGAGCTGTGGGGAGGAGATGCCAACAAACCATGCATTATCATTTGTTTTTGCAGAATATACAATAAAAAAGGCATATGTAGAGACTCTTCTGCATAAATAATATGTATATAAGTATATAAATAAGATACTGCATGTAAAACTGACCGCAGGTGTTAGGGGTTCAATGTGTTGATTCATAAGCAGTGGGAAGGAGAAAGTGTGAAACAGACATCTGACAAAACAATATACTAAAATGCTGTTTTCCATGTTGTTGGCAGATCTCAAAATTGTCTGTGATACAGTATTTTCCTTCATAGTTTAATTTTTCTCCCTCAGGTTGAATGCCCATTTTGAAGTGAACCTTGATTGCTCAGTCTCTCGAGCAGAAATGTACTCTGAATACCTCTCTACTTGTAGTAAATTAGCTCGAGGTGGAATCCTAACATCAACTGGATTTTATAAATGCTTGCGGTAAGACAAGAATTTGTGCAGCAGTAAAGAAGCAGTTGTATGTTCTCAATACTAACTGATGGGTTTAGATATCTTTGACAAAAGATCTACTGAGTTGAAAGACATCCAGTTTTGGAATTTTAATTGAAACAATTGTTTAGAGTTTGTTTAATTTTATTTCATTCTATTTCAAGATCTTTGAATGGGTTCCTTCTCTGCCTCTAATCCTTCAAATTCTTTCTGAAGTAGTTTTTTGAGATTTTGTAATTTTCACTTGGGTTCTATGACATCTTGGCCATCTGGGGGACCTGCTAGTCCTCAATGATGAGCACTCACATGCTATTGGAAAATCCTGCTGTATTGTAAAGATGCAGGTATTCCTGCTATTACTCTGCACGCAAGAGCAGTTAGGTAAAAGAAAAAGATTGTAAGAGAGTTGAGTTATTGTGTTTATTAACATAGATTTATGTTGTGTTTGGCAGAACTGTCTTTCCAAATCATACAGTGAAGAGAGTAGAAGACCCAAGTAACAATGGTCAAGCACATATACATGTGGTGGGAGTGAAAAGGAGAGCTATACCGCTTCCCATTCAGATGTACTATCAGCAGCCACCAACTTCGTCTACCCCAGTTGTCCGGGTTGATTCAATTCCTGATGTGTCTTCGTCTCCTTTGCCAGCAGGTTTTTAAATTAATTACGTATAAAGTATTTTGCATTGATCCTGAAACCATAATAAAAGCCAGAAGTTTTTGAACATAGCTCGAAAGTGTTGGAAGCTGAGGCCGCATGTTTTGATTGAGTTTATTCAGTAATGTTGGGAATTGTACTGCAGTAGTTCCTTGCATGCCATTCTAGTCTTTGATGTGTCACTCATAAGCTTGCCAGCCAACAGACAAGCCATTGTTGCTGCATCATTAATTCAGGCTCTGTAGAGCTGAGAACAGAAAGTGCTTCATGTAGAATTGCAATTTCAAATCTTGGATTTTTAAAAATGTGTTAGTTAATGTGTTTGAAATAATCTCTGCTTCCAAACTTCTACTGTGTTTATTTCAACAGGAATCCCGCATGGGCTACCAGGTGTAGGAAATCACTATCAGAGGACGCCTATTAACCAGTCTTCAACTTTGACAGCAACACAGATGTCTTTTCCGATTCAAGGTGTTCACACTGTGGCACAGACTGTTTCTAGAATTCCACAAAATCCTTCTATTCATACACAACAAAATGCTCCAATGACTGTTATACAGAATAAAGGTCCAATATCCTGTGAAGTAGTGAAAGCCGCAGTAATACAGAGCTCTGTTCCTCAGTCTGGAGTTCCTGTTCCTATTGCTGTAGGAGGAGCTTCTAATCAAAATCACAGCACTACAGGCCAGCAGCCGTCTGTTACAGTTGTGAGCTCTCAGATGCTTCACCACCAACCTGTAATTCAACAACAGTCTCCACTGCACGCAGTGGTACCAGGACAGATACCTTCAGGCACTCCCGTTACGGTAATTCAGCAAGCTGTACCTCAGGGTCATATATTTGGCAGAGTACAAAACCTACCAGCATGCAGTTCAGCAGTTTCACAGGGTCAACAGCTAATCAGCACATCATCACAACCTGGGCAGACATCATCTCAGCAGTCCTCTGCGGGTAACCAGCAACAAGATACAGTCATCATAGCACCACAGCAGTATGTCACAAGCTCTGCATCTAACATTGTTTCTGCCACCACAGTTCAAAATTTCCAAGTAGCAGCTGGGCAGGTGGTTACAATTGCAGGTGTTCAGAACCCACCAACATCTAGAGTAGGGTTTCAGAATATTGCACCAAAGCCTCTGCCGTCTCAGCAAGGTCCCTCTGCTGTGGGGCAGCAGCCACAGCAGCAGCCTCCACCACCATCCCAGCAAAGTGTAGTGATCGTAAGCCAGCCAGCTCAGCAAGGTCAGACATATGCACCAGCTATTCATCAAATTGTGCTTGCTAACCCAGCTTCTATTCCTGCTGGCCAAACTGTGCAGTTGGCTGGACAGCCGAGCATTACTCCGTCATCCTCACCGTCCCCAGGTCCGGTTACAAATAATCAAATCCCTACAGTTATGTCATCTCCATCTACCACTCCTCAGTCACAAGGACCCCCTCCTACTGTTAGCCAGATGCTTTCTGTAAAGAGGCAGCAGCAGCAGCAACATTCACCAGCATCATCGCAGCAGCAGGTACAGGTACAACAACCGATGCAAATGCAAGTTCAGTCACAACAAGCTAATACAGGAGTTGGCCAGCCCAACTCTGGTGAGTCTAGCCTGATAAAACAACTGCTTCTTCCAAAAAGAGGCCCCTCCACTCCAGGGGGGAAGCTTATACTCCCAGCTCCACAGATTCCTCCACCTAACAATGCAAGAGCTCCTAGCCCGCAGGTGGTTTATCAGATGGCCAATAACCAGACACCAGGTTTTGGAGTTCAAGGACAGTCTCCAGCTCAGCAGCTGCTAGTTGGACAGCAAAATGTTCAGCTGGTCCCGGGTGCAATCCCGCCCCAAGGGGCAGTGCAAACAGTACCCATTTCTAATTTACAGATATTGCCAGGCCAGTTGATCTCAAACAGCCCAGCAACTATTTTCCAAGGGACTACTGGCAACCAGGTTACGATAACAGTTGTGCCAAATACGAGTTTTGCTACTGCAACTGTGAGTCAGGGAAATGCAACTCAGATCATTGCTCCAGCAGGAATTGCAGTGAGTGGAGCACAGACAGGAGTTGGGCTACAGGTGCAAACCCTTCCAGCTACTCAAGCACCTTCAGCTGGACAATCACCGTGTACTGCTGCTCCCCCATTCAAAGGTGATAAAATAATTTGCCAAAAGGAGGAAGAAGCAAAGGAAGCAACAGGTTTACACATTCATGAACGTAAAATTGAAGTTATGGAGAACCCTTCCTGCCGAAGAGGAGCTGCAAACACCAGCAATGGGGATGCAAAAGAAAATGAAATGCAGGTGGGAAGTCTTTTAAATGGGAGAAAGTATAGTGACTCCAGTCTACCTCCTTCTAACTCAGGGAAAACACAGAATGAGGCCAATCAGTGCTCACAAGTCAGTAATGGGCCATCATTAGAAATGGGTGAGAACGGAGCTCCTGGAAAGCAGAACTTTGAACAAACGGACACACAGGAAATTAAAAGTGATTTGAAGAAGCCCCTAGTTAATGGAATCTGTGATTTTGATAAAGGAGATTGTTCTCATTTGAGCAAAAACATTCCAAATCACAAAACTTCCAATCATGTAGGAAATGGTGAGATATCTTCAGTGGAACAACAAGGGAATTTGGATGCCACGCAGCAAGATACTGCCAAAGGTGATCAAGGGGAAAGAATTTCTAATGGGCCTGTATTAACTTTGAGTAGTTCACCTGTTGTAAGCGGTACACAGGAGGCTGCAAAACTGTTAACCCAGCAACTTAGTGGTACCAACACTGATTTACCTAATGGACCTCTAGCTTCAAGTTTGAATTCAGATGTGCCTCAGCAACGCCCAAGTGTAGTTGTCTCACCACAATCTACAGCCTCTGTTATACAGGGGCATCAAATCATAGCAGTTCCACACTCAGGACCTAGAGTGTCCCAGTCTACCCTGTCCTCCGAAGTTCGGTCTACTAATGGCACAGCAGAATGCAAAACTGCAAAGAGGCCAGCAGAGGATAATGACAGGGAAACTGTTCCAGGAATTCCAAATAAAGTAGGAGTTAGAATTGTTACAATCAGTGACCCCAACAATGCTGGTTGCAGTGCAACTATGGTTGCTGTGCCAGCTGGAGCGGATCCAAGCACTGTAGCGAAAGTAGCAATAGAAAGTGCTGTTCAACAAAAGCAGCAGCATCCAACCACGTATATACAAAGCATGGTCACACAGGTATGTTGCAGTGTTCTTTTTATGTTTATTCTGTGATTCTGACTAATACTGTGAAATGGCTGAAAATGTGAGCTCGGTTAATATCTCTTGCATAGTATTTAAAATACTAAGAAAATGATGCTTTCTGTTCTTCCACAGACTAAAGTTTTAACAGTTTACATACTTCTTCAGTATCAGTGACAGTAGTGGAATTCAAAATTTGTAGTTTGATAATATGCAGTGAGGAAAGAACTTCTGCGCACTATTTTCTTCCTTTAAGGATTAACTGTTCTGAAAACAATGATTTGCTGGACGGTCTTGTAAAAATGTCTGTATTTTTCTGCATTTTATTCTCGGTCACTGTGGAGGGGTGAATATGTTTTTTTGAAAAAAAACACACCTGAATCTGGATGGCTGAAATGAGTTGAATTTCTTGCATTTGAAGTTGGTCTTCAAAGTCTTGCTTTGTGGGCTCACTACAGTTAGGAGAAAATATTATTTTGTAAATTTGTTGAAATATTTACATTTATTCATTACAAAATATTCACAGTGTGTATCAATAAAAGAAGCATTATTTTGGTGGGTTTTTTTTTCTGTTTGCTAAGCTTTAAAGAGGGTTCGTTGGATTTTTTTTGAATTCGTTTAATTGATTGAATTCATTTAACCTTCTGAAAGTGGTTACTCCCTAACACTTTACTAGAAATGAGGTGTGGACATCAGGTGTATTAATAAGTAAAATAATCATGTTTGAGATTATTCTATTCTCTAGAATTTATTTTAGTTTTGTACATAGAAAATCTCTCTCCAGAAAAACCCATTCCTAACCTGAATAGGAGCAAAGAGAATAGAATGTTAGGTCTGGCAATTAGAGTTCTGATGGACCAGAGAGAGGAAATGAAGTCCTGAGTGTACGTTAGTATATTTTGACCTTGAAGTAACAGGTCTTTTATTTCTTATCTTTTTTTTTTTTAATTTGGTTGAGGATTTGTTTGCCTTCGACAAAGTAGAAGGTATAGACCTGATACACAGACACAGAACTCAAAATGTGACAAGTGCTGGCTAATGCTGCTTCATTTTCTGTGACAAGTTAGGTTGGTCTTGAAAACTCTTGAGTTTTCTAGTTGTCAAAAATCAGGGTTAACAGTTAACAAGTTACCTTCCTCTTACTTTCTCTACTTTTTGCTTTTAACTGCGACAGTGCACAGAGTTAATTCTTAAAATGTCTTTGAACTCACTCCTAAATTTTCCTTTAGATTTTGTTGGAGGGAGATCTGTATTTTTTTGATGTGTTATTTTTCTTTGTTCTTACTAGAAATAATTTGACCAAAATTAATAGTTTCTGTTAGCAGCATAGGGACAACATGCTAGATTTTCTGTAGTGTGGATGTATTAGCTATGCCTTGCTTTTTACACCAAGTGTCTTCAGCTGTTACACCGTTTGAATTTCCGTTGTAGCTTTGCTAAGGATTCGTCTGTAGTACAAAATGGTGTGGCTGTGTCTCTTGAATGGAATATGTTTATTTATTCCCTCAGTATGTACCTGAAAAGAATTTGTGCAGTTTTATCTCAAGCAGCTACTAAATGATCAGATTTTAAGAATTTAGAGAAGGGAGTATTACATTTAACTGTTTCATTTGATTTCAGTAATGTGTATCATGATACTAGAAGAGGAGGATAGAAAAAAATATTTTCTGTGCTGATAGTTTTCTTTTTTACACTATCCCTAGTATCACTATCATTAATAGTTACTACTTTTTTCATTACCCATACAAACAAAAATGCTGCCAGCTGCGTTTGCCATTCAGTAGAAATTTGCACATCAGAAGAACTTGGTTTAATGTCTCCTTACCTGAAAGTTTGCTCATTCTGCATTCTGTAGGATGCCCTTCCTTTCTTCAAAATTACAGAAATGTGGGAGAAATTAGTTAATTTGTTTATGATCTTGGTGAGAAATTGATTCATTAGCTATTTGCCTTAACTATATATCTATGTATTTAGGAATCGTATCTATCATAATATTGCAAGTACTGACTTACAGTTGAACCCATTTTAGAGTACTCTGTTCAGATATAGTGATCATCATAGTCTGGGTTAAGATTTGCAGAGATCTTTACCACTTCTTTAAAATTAACGCGTTGGATTATATATAAACAGTACCAAAATCATCATGGCCAGCTCTTTTTCTTTCTCCAAAGCTGAGCAGCTGCAATAGCCATTGCTTTTCTGGAAAAGGAGGTGCTAAGTGTTTCCAATATTAAGTCTGCTTTTAGGAGTATCTTTAAATATCCAGAAATGTAGCCAAATTCTCATGAACTTGGTGTGAATTTTAGTGATGACTTCATTTAAGATTAGGCCTTGTGTAATCTTCTGTTTTCTCCCTCACATTTTGAGTCTTCCTCACCTGATAAGCAACTTTCTTGTCCCTGACTTTTTTGAAAGGCAGCAGCTGAGGAACACTTTTTTTTCACTTGAGCATCTGCATCGTTTTATTCTCTCTGAAGTACCTAAGTATATATTGGCTGTCTCGCAGAAGAAAAAGGAGAGCATGGTTCTTGCTGCAAACAGTGTGAAATTTATTAGAAATACAATCCAGTGGAGAAAAAGGGTGAGGGACAGAGAGTGAAGGGATATTAGCTATGGCAAAATTACATAACTGCTGAAGCTTCTACTGTGTGATCTTCTGTTTACTTGTTAGCTTAAAATTTTATTTTAAGCTACAGCTTGTATTTCGGAGAAGTATGAAAGGGATAGAAGAAAAAAAAAAATTAATAAAAATAAAACCAAACAGGAAGACTGAAAAAAGAGGTTCAGAAGACAGAAGAGTATTGGTTATGCAACTACAATAGGATTAGCTGTCATGAACTACAGAGGAGAAAGGGAAGATGCTTGAAGATAAGGAAGGATGACCAAATATGGCAGGAGTAGAACAACTATATGAAAACTAAGGAAAGCAAGAAAGAATTAAATAATCCTTAAGGGAATGTAGAAGTTAAGAGAAGTTTGTTTCGTTATATGAATAGTAGTTTGAAATGGGATGGTACTATGTGCTTGGGAAAAAATGTTAATTTAAATGGCCTATTAAAATAATGAAAATTGTATACTTGCTGTTTATGGGACAGCCCATGTAAGTGCCATCGAAATCCGATTAGACAAATACAGGTATCTTGTGTATATAACCTGAGATTATTCACTGTTAATTGTATACCTCAGCAAAGCTTGTTGAAAAATAACTGTCTGTATACTGAATTTTTAAAAATTCCTTTTCATATTTTGCATTATGATAAAAAAGGGGGATATATTAGTTACGTCAGAATAGGTACACGTGATACACGGAGTGTTGCAATTTTGTTCTTATATCTGCATCTGTATTTTGTAAGCTCGTGAAATGTACTCTCGAGAGGAGACAGAACTGGCACTGTACTTTCTTGGCTTCCTTTTATTTTGGTATTCTCTGTTCCTGGTTTATTGCTTTCCTGAGGCATTGTGCTAGACTAGTGGTTGAAAAAGAAATGAGCAATTACCTATCTGTATGCTCTTCTTTGCCACATTTGCTTACTCCTCTTCAAACGCCTCCAAAACATCTGTTGAACATAACCATGTTGGTTTGTCCCAATTGGTGTGTGTTTTAGAGGAATGCTCTGATATCACGCCAAGTTCCTAGAATTGAGCGTATCTGATTTAAATTACCTCATCTGGCTTTTAAAGTAATGACTTTCTTGCTCATCACTGTCATCCCCTCAGAAACAACGCACACCCATTTCTCTTAAGGCTGCCCACTTGAAACATGCTTGTGTTGAAATTCAGGTGGCAAAACTTGTGTAGCCTTGACTGTTTGCTCCTGCTCTCTGTTGATTGGAAAGCTGAGAATTAGCATGCACCAGAAAGCAGGTGTGCAGCTCCAGGAGGTGTAATTCATTCCTAGGCACAGAGCAAATGAGTTTCTCAGCTGGAAGTAGTGAAATACAGAATCTCTGTGCTTTTATTGCCCTTCACTTGTGAAGCACACTGTTGCAAAGAGACATAAACTTCAGTAATCTAACAAGAAAAGAACATTTATTTTGGTGCCTAGTCATCCACTTGACCCCTTTCTCACACTCAGATTCTGCTCTATTTGTTTTCAGCTTATGTGTTACCTTTTTATAGATATGTTCATTATCGTGAATAAGCTAAACAAAATTTTCTCATACCAAGCTGTAAATCCTATTATACTTTTAAAATATTTTTACTAATAATTAACTGTCTCTTTTAAAATTACATGTATTTACAGTGGGTGTGCACATAATAATGGTGGGAAAAAATGCAGCTTAATGCTTTTAAACTGCATGTGGCTCTACATGTCAACAGAATCTCCAGCACACTGGGATGCACAGTGTTCTCTTGCTGGTGGCACAGTAGGCGTTTTAAATAAAATGGGCAGGTATCATAATAAAATAGTTATCTGTTCATGCATAAAGGGAATAGTATCATTGGTTCTGTGAAATGTAAGTGCAGGCCACTTCTGGCCCCTGCTCATAGGGTTTGTTATTCCTACCACACAGGGAGCTCATGTGCCCAAATGTAGGAGCCCTTGTGCATAAAATCTAATTAACATCTTTGTAAACAGTCCACTCTAGTTAGCAGAAAGCTCTTGGTTGTACTGTTGGTTTTCATGACCAGGCTAGACTTCTCCCCCTCTCCAATACCTCAGTCTAAAGTCAACCCAGTCTAGATATAAAATCTCTACCTGCTTATTAAAAGTAGGCTGTAATATCTGCTCTGTAAGTAGACTGTACCGGCATTAAGGGTTTGTATTTGTGTACTTTAAAGTTGAATGCAAACCCTGCTGAGATAGTTGATGCTGCTCTAGAGGTAGCTCTCAGTCCCAAGATCTGTGAGAAAAGGGCTAGGTGGTGGCAGTTGCAAATTGTACCATGGAGAGGTCTGGTTTGATTATAAAAGGATGTCGTGAAGTGCTTTCAAGTGTACTGGAGTTACTGGGCATTTGTTTTCTTGGGAAACGTGGATTCATGAAATGCTTTTGCTAGAGGAGGAAATTTCTGAAATCTTTATACCCCAGGGAAAGACTTTTCAGTGTTACTTTTCCTCAAACAGACTTTAGTAGGGAAAAGTTAATATCTGTCATCATTCTGTATGTTAAAGAAATAGGTGAATTTACATAGTCATTGCATATAGTACTGTAAAGTAGGTAGCACATAGCAAGTATTTCTAGGTATATTTCTGGAAGAAAAAGGAGTTTATTTCTGAAAAACAAAGGCTATACCTAATTTCAGTGATATCCCATGTGTCATGCATTACTAAACTGATACATGACAATAGAGGGAAAAGGAAACCAAAAATTAGTAGTCTTTCTGATCTCTTGAATGAAGAGAAGAAAGCTTTGTGATATCTGAATGTAAAACTCTGGTTTCCAAAATAAAGTAAAAAATGCTAGGAAAGCCAATGTAACTTGGCTTTATGCGTTGATTTAAAAATATAATCAGCAAAGCTGATAGGCAAGCAATGGATTTGTCTTAAAAAATACATGGAAGTTGTGTCCACCAAGTTTGAGTGAAACTACTTCGTAGTAGAGCAGTAAGAAGATAATTTTAAACAACAGCAACTATTTTACATGTTTCTTTTCAATTTATCAGCTTTTTTTCTCACTGGGAAAAAAAAAATGGAAAAAAATGGGAGGGGAAACTGAATGTTAACTTTTTGTCCTGAAAATTTGTTTCTCTTTCTGAGCTCTTTCATTTTCAGCATGTAACGTTTTGTGTTGTGTATCTCAGATCAACTTATTTAAAATAAACAATTTTTCAATGAGATGATATTAAAACCTTTCAATACCACTAGGAGCGCTTGCCAGAGAAACCCTTGAGAAAATTCATAATTCCGGATTAATTGCAGGGTTTGCTCTGAATGGAGTAAATAATACATGAACCACACATTGAATGATGAGAATTAAATGAAATACTGAATTCATTCAGTAAGCTCATTTTCTCTTCAGCACATTAAATGAGACAGAAGTTCTACAGGGATAAAAAGTCACATAAAAGACCATCATAATGTGTTGATAGTGGGATGCCAAGTGAAGGTTGCAAAACAAGCTGTACTGCTGACACTCCATTATTTTACTTGCAGCTTCATTTTAAAAATGCCTTTTTAAGGGGTTGTCGATACTAAAAGGCTCCACTTGTGTTTACCTTTTGTTAAAAGATATTTTATGAAGGATTCATTACCCGTTCTGTAAAATAGCTTCAATGTCTTCAGGTGAAAATCATTGCTGAGTTCAAAATAGTTTGTATTTATGACTAATGGACTCAAGTCCTTTCTTGCGACTTTGCATATATGTGGATGGATCACAGGCATCATAAGTAGTTGTGCTGTATTCAGGAGTTTTGCAGAGTTTTGCCTTATTTTTATCATGTTTTATGCTTGGATATGGGAACAGTTCTGCTTTTGATCAGGCTTTTTTGCTGTCCCTTCGGTCATGTTATTGGTGGTATAATCTGTGATAGTTATTAACCCACTACTTTGTGTGACTGTTGTCCACAATGCCAATAGAGAGCAACAGGAAGAAAATGTAAATCAACATGCAAATGAAATGTTAGCAATTGCAGTTACCTATTCGTTTCTTTGTAGTGAAAGTCTGAAGTTACTCGGTAACAGAGCTGTAAAAATCTAAACAGACTATTTTGTGTGCACCGTTTGAAAGTGTTTCCTTACAATATTCTTAAACAGACATGAAAGCAATTTTATTTGGTCCCTTTAGAGTGTGAACGTTTTCAAACAGTGGGGAAGAAAAGGTCTTCATCTCTAAATAATATTCAAAAGCTTAATTTTTCTACTGTCATCATCATTATAAACGTCTTGCTGACCAGACCCTTCCAGGAAAAAAAAGCAAGAAGAGAAACAATATCCTGACACAGACCCTGTTTTGAAATGGAAAGTTCAGCATTCAGTATCTGTTATTCAGAAAAGAAATAAAATTGGTTTGTGTTTATGTATTTTTAGGTAATTTCAAAGATAATTTTAGTTGAGTGTTAAGTGTCTTGTTACATTGCAGGGGAGCAAGCGGAACATCATTTTCCTTTCTGAAATGTTTCCCTTTGCGTTGTATACAAGTTGTACAGCATCTTCAGGCATTCTGAGCATGTGGTGCTTTTCACTATGCTGATGATACTCCAATGCCTTGAGTTTGCATGCCTTTTTTTCTTTTCTTAAATAACAACAAAGTGTTTGAAAAATAATGTTAACCTTTGCTCCGCTAACTTCCTTGAGAAATTTCTTTGCAGTCATAATTCTGTGTTTGAATTTCAGCATAAAGTTTATTATTTGAATATTAGAAAGTTCTGCATAAGTGCTACAGCGTAAAAGTTGTATGTCCCTCGTGTTACTGTGTCTTACTAATGCTTATTCACAGTTCAAAGTATTAAAAATCAAACACCTGTGGTGGATTAAGGTGTAAAACAAAAAGTCTTAACAAACAGTAAACTGTATGTCAAGTCTAGAAATAAGCCCTGTTTAAAATTGTTTTAACTTTCTCTACAGAGCACACCTGCAACGTCGATACCAACAGTTCAAGTACAGGGCCAGCAGATGAATTTGCAGCCACCTTCGTACACTGCAGCAAGTCAACATGCAGAGCAAATGAAAAAGCCTGGACAGAACTTCATGTGTCTGTGGCAATCTTGTAAAAAGTAAATGGCTCCTTTATTTACCTTTTACTGATGTGTAACAGATGCTTGTATATAGAAAGTGATCCTACAAGTTCCATCCATTCTGTTTCTTTAAGTTACCTTGTACATTGTCAGTGGGGAAAAGAAAAAGGGAAGAGTGTTGAGGAAACTGAATGAGATGGGGGAAGGCAAGACACTTAACTGCTCTCAATTATACTTCAGAGCATAAAATGAGTATTACGTGGCTTTCTTGTAGTATATTGATTCTTCAGTAACAACTGAAATAGTTGTGTAGTTAGGTTTAAAAAAATTCCGAGCTCTGAAGCTTGTTCTCTGTGTTGCAAATATAAAAATAGTTCCTGTACTGCAGTTACAAATCATGTCGTGTCATTTTCTTGTGTTTCCAGTTTTGCAAGAGTAGGGTGTTGCACTTCAGTGTCCTGGTCACAATCTTATTTAACTTATGACTAATTATACCATTTGTGTGCTAGAGGATGCCATTGTCATGAAAGGAAGGAAGTAGAAACTAGACAGACTAGACACCCATGATTTAATTTTATTTAAATTTGCTGCTGTTGTTCTTAGAGAGGAGTGAACTAGCAGACATTGAGATGTAGGCTCATAAAAACTTGATACAACTCTTGTTAAAAATATGCGTATCTTGACACTGATTTTTAAAATAACTTAGGTTTGTGAATATGCTTTGTTTCTGGCTAAGGGCAGAGATTGGTGAAAAAAAGGTAGTTGTCAAATAGCCACTTTGAAAACTGGAGACAAATTGTGAGTGAGAAAAATTGCGTAACATACAGGATGTATGCATCCTACAGCAAGAGGCCTCATTGCTGTAGGATGACAAAGGGAGCATGAAGCTGATTTGACAGAAGGCTGGTGGGAAATTCAGAAAATTGGAATGAAAAGATGGAGAAGTTTGAATGTTTGGAACTGATAGTAAAAATAAGGCATTTGAACAGAATTCTAGGAATACTGAATGCCAGTTAGTATGAAACCCCTGAAGGTGTAATTTCTGTTTCTTTCATTCCTTGCAAACGTAATTCGAAGATCATTCAGTCAATGCAAGACATAGAGATCTGGTGCTTTTTGAATCATTGCACTATTTTCATCTTAAAAGTGATTTTTCTTTGATAGGTGACGCTTCTCTATGTAAGAAATACATGTAAGCCTTTACTTACTTTGTAGTTTCGTCCCTTACTGCTAATAAATAGAACCATAGAGCCATGGTCTGCTGGCTGCACAACAGATGCATTAACTCCTGCGTAGGTACAGGGGGGTTGCATTGAGGTTGAAATGAAAGGCTGGGGCAGTTTCACAGCAGAAGCCTTGCCAGCTTATAACATGGCAAAGAGTTTGCTGGATTATAGTTGTAAAGCATAAGTCACCAGCTTCGTTCCATGTCTAAAGTTACATAGGATGAGCTGTGTAAGGGCAGGAGGAGGAGCAATACTATTAAATTGACATACATTATCAGTCTTTTTGTAGTCTGTCTTAAAATACTACTCCAGAAAGTTTACCTGAGACTGAAGTTAACAGTTACAAGGCCATCAATCTCTCTGTTTTATTCCAAGCCTAGTGTATTATTTCTGTTGATTTAGTTTATCTGGCTGTTACTTCCTGTACTGCTTTTTGTTCATGGTTAAATTTCATTCTTTTCAAAAGCTTTCAGAGCTATTTTCATTAATAGATCTAGTTCACGTTGCACACAGCTCTTGTTTTTATGCTGACATGTTTAAAATAGTTATTTCAGTCCCAGCCTAAAACCAGTTTAGATAAACATTGCACTCGACGTTCTCTGTGGTGAAGAGAGAACCAAAATGTTAAGTTAGCATTTTCCTCAAATATATATTGTTTATTCATATTCCTTGAAAAGCCTGATTAAAAACAGGTGTATCAAATCTCAAGTAGGTTTCCTGCTTCTATTAGACATAAAGAAAATTCTGTAATTGCCACTTCTTTATTTATAGCTCTCAATATTAGCTGTTTTTATTGAGTAGTTTAAGTGAGAAACAAGGAGATTCTTTTGAGTGGGTTATTAGTCTGTGTGAACTTCACATTCACTTCTTGGTTTCATTCTCGATTGCTTAGCATTTTTTTTTCCTAGGATTAAGCAGGCACTTTCATCACAGTAGAATCATAGAATGCTGGGGTTTTTTGGGATATCAGTAGCTAACTGGAAAGATACGACAGGCACATTTGAAACAGTAATTTTCACCTGCTCCTCTATGCATGTGCTTTCGTTTAATTCTCAAAAAATATTAGCATTATGTTTCCCTTCAAAGATGCAATGCAGAAGTCAGTGAAGGCCTTAAACATTTTATTGCGAAGCAGAATAAATACGAATAAATAAAATAGTGTGTTCTTTTCCTACTGACTAATTTGGCTGCTCCAGTCAGCAACATTCCAGTGGTGTGTGTTAGTGGTTTGGTTTGGTTTGGTTTGGTTTGGTTTGGTTTGGTTTGGTTTGGTTTGGTTTGGTTTGGTTTGGTTTGGTTTGGTTTGGGTTTTTTTAGAACTGAATTAGGAAACATTAGACCAAGATTTGAAATGCCACAGATTTAGTAGTGTCTAAAGACTACAGTGAGATGAGCCTGAATTACGCAAATAGTTGAAATGATTGGCCTCTGGCAGATGTGTTCAGATTTAGTATCTGTGGTGGAAGTAAAATTCTAAAAGGTGTCAGTCAGCACATTACTTTGCATTAAGGATGTAACAGAAAGTAGGTGTTTTCCTTTGAACTTCAGCTGTTTGCAAGTACTGCTAATTGTATGCAGCTTAATTTAAAAGCTGCTGTTTTGTTTCACAGGTAGGCAGATGTCTGCTCTTGAATTGCTTTGTATTTAAAAAGTAAATTGAAAATGCTGTTGAATCTCCAGTGGTTGTCAAGTCAGCTATTAATGTTCTGTTCACCAGCTGAACAGAACCATGGATGAATTAAGTGTGGGAACTGAACTGACCATATTGTCAGTATGTAAGCTTTTTTTTTTATTACTGTAGTTAGGTGTTTCTTTAAGGAAAAATAGTTTTTCTCTGCTAAATGGTAGTAAGTTTGAATCTTTTTAGATCAGTGATTCAAGTGTATAACACTGAATATATTAAACAGTGAATGAGCCAACATAGCTAAAATAGCTTTGTTTTTCTGAAGCCTTGCCGTGTTGAATGAAATGTTTTGCACTGTATTTTGGATTTCACATAGGCCATGAAATTTTTTTCATCTGTGCCAGAAATTATTCATAAAATGGTTAGTGCCAGGCTTAAGTTGATTCCCCTTTACTGTAGAAAGACATCTTTCTGTCCTCTGAAACACCTGCTATTTAGCCAGTGTAGATGTAAAACTTTTTTTTTGCTTTCCTAGTATGGGTTATCTGGACCAACAGCAAGAGGTAGGTATTTCTCCTCAGCTTCCCTTCAGTAAGAGGCGACTGGCATGTAAAAGATGAGTGCTTTTAAAGAGAGTAGTATTTATTGCCTGTGCAGAAGGTAATTGTATTACAGGTGCTTATTGCAGTAGCATTCAATTTATAACTAAGACTTGTCTGTGGGTGAAGTAAGCTCTTTGATGCCTTCATAGTGCTCGGGTATCAGTATCTGTACACTTAAACCTGGGTATCAGTGGCAAGTATGTTTGCATAATGGACACTACTGAAATGAGTAGTGGGATGTGGAAGGAGGTGGCTAGATCAAAGCACTGACTGACCTGCTGTTCATAAGCTGAGAGTCCTGCCTTGGACTTGGCCATAAATGACTGCTGAGGGTTGTAGATGTTACTACATCCTTGGCTTCTTGGAGTAGGTCTCTTATGGGAGGTCATCTCCTCTTGGCGCTGTTCAGTCCAGTTTGTTCAGTCAAACATCTTAACAGACCTTTCTTACAACTGAAACTCAAGTACTGGCACATGAACCACAGTGGCTGAGGTGGGTGCGTGTGTTTCCTCTTTGGTAAGACTGTGGCACCAGTGGCATCTGTCCACCAAGTGTGTGAGGACAGCTGGTGGCAATGACTTCCCAAATGGCAGCAGCTAGGTTTCTAGGCATCGTTGGTCCAAGCATTAAGTGGGTGTTGATGAGCTGGGTTAGTTGTATTAAAGTGAATTTTGAGCAGCTAAATCTTTTGGCCATTTTTTCTCTGTTGGAGTAAGGGGCTTAATTTGTAATCTGAGATACTTTTTAAGGTGTATATATAGGCTAAAAAATCCCCAATGCTTTGAGTCATTCACTCTTTTCATGTCATATTTTTGAAATACAGTGATTCTCCTTTACCATCTTATATGTGTTACAATAGCACATCCTTTGTCTACATGAGTTTGGAGGTAGCCTAGGTTGCAGCAGTCATGCATTGGTGGAGTTTGCAGTCTTGAGAAGTACAGGTCAGGTAAGGAGTAAACTCAGGCTCTTGAACTTTAAGGCAGACTTCCAGCTGTTAAGGGGGATTGTCAGTTGGATCCATGGGGAGAAGGGAGTGGAACAGAGCTGGCAAAACTGGAACTGAACCTGGCAAGGTACACAAAGAATAACAGGAAGGGCTTGTACAGGTACATTAATCAGAAAAGGAGGGCCAAAGGAGGTGTGCCCTTGCTGGTGAACAGGTACAACAAACAAAGCCAGCATGGCTTCACCAAGGGAAAATTCTGTCTGACCAACCTAGTGGCCTTCTGTGGTGGCGTAACTACATCAGAGGATAAGGGAAGGGCTACAGATGTCATTTATCTGGACTTCTGTAAAGTCTTTGACATGGTCCCCCACAACATCCTTCTTTCTAAATTGGAGGGAGATGGATTTGATAAAAGGAGTTTTAGATGGATTAGGAATTGGTTGGACAGTCACATCCAGAGGGTGGTGATCAATGGCTTAGAGTCTTGATGGATGTCAGTGACACATGCTGTCCCTCAGGGGTCTGCACTGGGACCGGTGTTATTTAACACCTTCATTAATGACAGGGATGAAGGGATCGAGTGCACCCTCAGCAAGTTTGCAGATGACACCGAGCTGAGTGGTGCAGTTGACACACCTGATGCACAGGATGCCATCCAGAGGGACCTGGACAAGCTGGAGCAGTGGGCCCATGGGAATCTCATGTGGTTTGACACGACCAAGTGCGAGGTGCTGCACCTGGGTCGGGGCAAACCCTGGTATCAGCACAGGCTGGGGATGAACAGATCGAGAGCAGCCCCACTGAGAAGGACTCAGGGTGCTGCTGGAGGAGAGGCTGGACATGGCCCAGCCCTGTGTGCTTGCAGCACAGAAAGTCAGTTGTGTCCTGGGCTGCATCAAAAGAGATGTGATCAGATGGTCAAGGGAGGTGATTCTGCCCCAGTGAGACCCCACCTGCAGAGCTGCATCCAGCTCTGGGGTCCCCAACACAAGAGGACAGTGACCTGCTGGAATGGGTGCAGAGAAGGGCCACCAAGTTGATCAGATTTAAATAAGGTCTGAGTGTGACTGCCAGCAAAGAAGGAAAACGTGGCATTTAGGTAAAACCTTGTAACATGAAGGCCTTGTTGCCTTTGTAAAATCATGGCTCAGACCTGTTACTTTGGCTAGAGAAGGACTGTGGGAAAGAGACATAGCTGAATTAGAGGTAGAAAAACATGCTGTGTGATTATCGTGTGTTCACCTAATGGTGTGTGGTGATTGGTTGAATTAAGCTTGTTGTGCTTTAAAACTATGTAAACAGCTAAGAAACTATAAAAGACACTGTGTGGTGTTAAACTTAAGTTCTTTGCCTGAAGTTGTCAGCGTGTATGTGTGTCGTGACCCATCTCAGCAGCAACAGGAAAATGGGAAAAGGAATACAAGAGACTCACCTGGTTTAGCTGTTCATAGTTTGTTGCTGTATTTTGTTTGTATTGCAGAGAATGGGTCTATTGGAATTAACATTAGCATTATTTCTTTGGTGAAGTGTAAGTAGAAAATAGAACCACGATACTTCAATCAGATTTGGAAAAATCATATTAACATTTATTGGTAGCTAACTGGTAAAATGTGTACATGTTTTTCCCTTTAAACTTTTACAACTTTTCATTTATCAATGCATGTCTCAATTCAGAAAAAAAAAAAGGTTAACCACTATGAGTTGATGCTTGTTATATTTGTACCTCACCATTAACTGGGGAAAAAAAATTTTAATTCCCCTCCCTCTTTTTGTAGGTGGTTTCAGACACCATCACAGGTTTTCTATCACGCAGCAACCGAACATGGAGGAAAAGATGTCTACCCAGGGCAGTGCTTATGGGAGGGATGTGAACCTTTCCAGCGGCAGAGGTTTTCCTTCATTACCCATTTACAGGTGCAGATTTTCTTTCACATATTACTTCAGAAAACAGTAGGAATTTCATGGTAAATTTCCACCCACCTTTCTTACTGTCTTTCTCTTTTCCCCAAACAGGATAAGCACTGTTCCAGAGATGCTTTGCTTGCAGGATTAAAGCAAGATGAACATGGACAAGCAGGAAATCAGAAGCCTTCCAATAAGTAAGAGACTTGAGCCTCATTAACAATAGAGAAAATAAGAGAATTAGAAATTATTGAATGAATTTGTTTATAACTTGGCTTACCAGGTGAAACTCTGCATATGTAAGAATCTGTAATCAAATTTGAGGTCCGTTCCAGTAAGACAAAAAGGACAAAAAGGGGAATAGATTCTGATGTAGTTGCAGTTATCTTAAAAAAGAGGAGGTAATACTTTAAAGTATATGGGTCAAAACTCTAGGATGAACATTGTTCTCATTATGTTCTGCTATTTTTTCCCCAGCTGGACAGCATTTTATAATTCCCTTATAACAGGAAAGTGCTTGTAACACAAATGGAAAGTTATTTTTTGTGTACAGTTCGTGTGTCACACAGCTGAGATGGATTGTCTTGTAACTTGCTGTATTCCCTACAGTTTTGTGGTATAAATTTGGGCTGATTTGATCCAGGGACTGTTGTAATAAACTTTCCTTTCAACAAACAAGCAAGATAAAGGATAAAGACTCCTCAGAGTCTTCTGATTTTGTGTTGCTATCTGAAATCAGGCTTGGCTCTTCTCTTTCCCAGGATAATTTCAACCACTTGGAATTAATATTGGAAAGTGCAGCCGCATTGGTGTGAGGTTTTGGGGCTGGCTGTGTTATTAGTGGAGTTGTTTAGGGTTCAGTTACCTGTGTAAGTGTGTTAAGACCTGGCCTTCGTTAGTAACTGGCTGGAACCACTTTGTTGCAAGCTAAAGATGTAATTACATGGTCCCAGGTAGATTTTTGCAGTCTGTTCTGTGGCTTGTAAAATTGCTACCAAGCTGCTTGAAGCAGGAGAGAAAGTAATTACGAAAACCGCAAAATTTAGTTTGGGAGTCCTTTTATTTTTTAATATAAAAAAAAAATCTTAACCCAGACTTATAGTTGCTTTATGGTGCCTTGTTTCATTAAATTGAACAACACTTAGACCTTGGAAAACCACAAAAAGAAGAATTATGGTAATGTAGCCTTAAATACTTGGTAAGTGGGAAGTGTAGGGCTGACACCATTTACTAGCATGATGTGTTCTTAACTCTGCCTTTTCATAATGTTCCATCATACAGATAACACATTCCAGTAGCTATGTGTCCTCACAAGCTTCTTTTAAATTGGCACAGGTACTCATAGGAGAAAAACTGTTCATACATCCCCTCTTCTGAGGCAGAATTCCCTAATTAGGTCAGATTCAGAAAGCAGGAATTTATATGCATAACCATTTCTTGCTAAAATACTGAGACTGCAATATCACAAGATACTAAGGATGTGATTTTAGAACACAAATTGAAATGAGAACATTCCTCTGCTCAAAATAGGATGTTCTATGTCTTCAAAAGATGTGCAGATGTGGTGCATAGGGACATGGTTTAGTGGTGGATGTGGTGGCAGTTAATAGTTAGATTTGGTGATCCTAGAAGTGTTTTCCAGCCTAAATGATTTTATGATTCTGTTTTGACTCTCCATGACATCCCTTGTTGCTTCTCATGGCTGTGCATTGCTTATGGTGAGAGAACTAGCTTTAGGTTTTGTTAGATTGCATGGTAAATCAATTTGGTTTTTAAAAAAAAAGTTCACAGAACAAACAAGTGGGCTTGCCACATGAGTGGAATCTATTTGCCTTACTGTCAGTTGAACACCAGTACAGGAGGTGGGCTGGAGCAAAAGGAAGGGGTGAGACCTTTCTCCGTCAGCACTCACAGCAGTTAATACACTTCCCTCTCTTGTGAAAACATAAAGGTTCCCTTTCCGTTGCTTTTACTCTTCCCCCTTAACAAACAGGAGGATTTCAGTGAAGTGTAGCGTGTCCCCCACGTTACCTTACAGCACTGCCCCAGAGTTCTGTTCACACAGCTGAAAAGAGCATCTGGCAGCTACATGAGGGAGACAGGACTTGATGATTTGCTTTCCGGAATCAATGACTTGTCAAATGAAACCCTAAGTTCAGTCCAGCAGCTCGCCTCAAGCTGTCTTACAGGTTCATGTTTGAAAGCTGTCTTTCAAGGTTTTGGCTTAATTTACTTTTTGCTGAGTCCTAGAAGTTTGTCAGATACATCGGCTCACAACTGATAGTCCATATCGTTAAACTCTTGTATGGAGCTCTGAAGCAGCTTAAAAAAACGTGGTACTGAGACAAAGCATGTTTCAGTCATTAACTTTTAGGCATTTATTAGGTGAACTTTCTTCACTTAATCCCTCACCATTTAGTAAAACTTAAAACTACCTCAGAGACTGCAGATTGTGAGTGTTACCAGTGCTGGAAGTAAAACGTGGAACATAGTGTAACAAATGAGGGCCCATTCGCTAATCATCCTTTCTGTCTATCATAACACCATACCCACTCGAAAAAGTCTGTAATGGCTTTTGCTAGAAACAGTTAGGCAACGTAAAGCTGCATTACAGAGTTGGTTTTATACCTTAATTCTGTATTTCTTTGCTTTTGAAGTTTTATTATTTTAACTCTTCTGGTTTTCAGAGGTAGCTGAATATTACATTCTGGAAGGTCAGGTAGCACTAGCAATTTAACTGTATGTTGACTGTAGCTTTATGCATTGGAATCCTTTTGGATTCATGGTGATTAATTTTTTTCTTTGTTGCCACTGAAGCAAAGGTGGTTATTCTTCATGCTCTGTGGGAATGGGGCAGGAGGTAACTTTAAATGATAACATAAATGGTATGGTTTGAAGTTAAGTTGATAATACAATTAAAGAAATTCAAGAAATCTAGATGTTTCAAGAGAGAGATACTTGCCCACAAACACAAGTCAGTCCACTTGATGTCTCAGTACCTTTTTATCAATTTCTTTTCTCTTAAAACTTAAAAAGAGAAGATAATTTTTTAATATCTTCCTAATTTATTGCAGAGGTCCCTTTTTCAATATTTCTAGAATCAAGGCAATAGTACTTCAGCTTTCTAAAATATGGCATGATAACTGTTGAAGAGAGACTTTCGGAACAGCCTCCACTGATGAATCCTTGTGCTTTCTTGATACAAGGAAAACAAAAATGTTACAGAAATTACAAATGAAGGCAATAATTCTTTTACTGTGGTACTTGGTCTTCTATAAATATGTCATTGCCCACCAGTTTCTTAATTCAGCCGCTGCCATCCTCCTTTTACTTCATAAGGCTTTTTTTATTTATATCATAGGTAATATATTTTATATATTTTTACATTATAGGTATTATTTTATTTCCATTCGGGGTGGATGACAGAGTGTTTATGAGCTAAGGTTTTAGGAAGGGGTCTGCCTGTTACTACATCTTGATTTTTAGCTGGGCTTCCTTGCTGTTAGAACCTCAGATTACTAAGAAAGTCTCTCTAAATAGAGAGTTCAAGTTTTATTCTTAGAATATTTCAGTATAAGATACTTAAATAAAACTCTTGCAAGCTTTCATTCAAAAAATAGAATATTTATATTTGATTTATGCTGTGTTTACAAGTAAGCACTACTTGTACTTCTTAACCAGGTTGTAGGGTATTAAAAGACTTCATAATAATATTGTTCAAAGTATTGAAGTGTGGTGATATTTTTCACCACTAATGCTGCAAATGGTTTTTTAGGATGACGTTATAATGAGTCTATCTCATTAAGTGAAGTTGCATATTTATACATTCTGAACTCTGATGGTATGAGTAATTTCCAAGTTTTTTACATGAAATAGAGCTTTGACTTCAGTTTTAATACTGAAAATGGAGAAATTGCTTCTGCTGTGTTTGTTATACCCTGCTTAATTTATTAATCTCAGTCTAAAAGCTGCCGTAACAGGTAATTGGTTTTACAGATATTTGATCTGATTTAACAATTACTTGTTTTATGTCTTAAAACATAACTTATGTTATTTTATATTACTCCTCACTAATCACAGTTAATATATATTTTATATTGTCTTAGTGTCTAATGATCCCAATGAGCTGTGTCAAGTTTTGAGTAGCTATACTTTAAGGACCTTCTCTG
>VWZT01006707.1:94709-144102 GCA_013397055.1 Pachycephala philippinensis
CACCGCATCTCCAGATAAACAACCACTTTCCTGCTTCTGTGAAGTCACAACCTGACTGCTGACTGAGGTGAGAACCAAACCTGGCCTTAAAGAGTCTGCACTAAATACGGAACTAACTAAGGTTTCTCTGGAAAACACACAGGCATTTAAAGCTCTGTTGCATTTGCTATTATCTAATGGATTTATGGACTGAATAATTTTCCATGATGGCTGAGAGGGCAAAATATTTACTAGATTGCAAAATGTGATCTTACAGAAAATAATTAATTCCAATAGTTTAGGAAATACAGTGTGGAATAATGGTATTAAAAATGGAGAAATGAGGTAGAGAGCACTCTTTGGAAGGAAGCTGTGGAAATTCCTTGACTTGAGATTGCTGTTTTACAAGTAAAGCAATTACCCATGTGAGCAGCCTTATCCATTATTATCCCTTGCAGGGATGTGGGATGCAAAGCAGTGGTTGGACCTTTCCCTGCCAGAGCGTTTCTGTTGCAGGCCCTTTGCAGAGCTCAGCACAGCTCAGGCTGCAGCTGCCGACTGCGAACGTGCCCTGGGTGCTCGGGGTGTTTCAGTGCCAGTGACTGACTGACAGCCTGAGGTGCAGAGCCATGGTCTGTACTATGGATTTGCATGCAGGCACTGCTTTACTGGGAAGTGCTTCCTGGACCGCTGCTCCAGGGGAATGTCCCAGTTCAGAACAGAGGTGCTAAAAAGCAAAAAGCTGCAGGATGCACAGAGGCACCTTGGTGAGGTGTAACTGCGCTTAACTGCGGTATGATGGCTCAGCTCCATGTCATCTGTATTTTTGTGCTTGTTAGTTAACAGTGATATGGGGGAGTTTGATGCAGAGTTGTTGTCACTTAACTCTTCACAGCTCCAAGTTTGTGACAAATCCAGTTCTTGAAAGCTCCTTGAGGGGAGAGAGCAACTGGCAACGTGTGTTTCATATTACACACAATACACGGCATGTGACCCTTACAGATATTTTTGAAATTGGTAATTGCAAAATTTCTCTTATATGTATTTATTATAGATGACTTCAGTGTTACCACTGCTCATTACAACTGATGGAAAATGTCCCATGTTCTCCAGTGAGCATCATCTCACTGGAGCACAGTCATAAAGAATCTTTGTTGTAGCTTGGCTCTACAGCATCTTCTTGAAGAAGAGTATAAATTTGTTGGAGGAAAAAACCAAAGCAAAACTGCAGTACACTGATTCCAGGTTAGCTGTATTTTTTAAATGATGAATTCTCTTGTCTCTACAGTTACATTTCTTCTTTCGAAGTGTTTTGCAGCATAGTAAGGATGCTAAAAGGATCTCTTGCCAAAGTAAACACTGTTCCTCAATCATCAGTGTGAGGCCTCTAGAAGATGTGGAGTTGTCAGCACAGTAACACAGCGCTTTGTTGGCCTGTGGTCTAGCTCCACTGAAAGCTATTGCAGGACCCTTGCCTGGAAGGAGGAAAGGTGCTGCAGTTGATCACCTCTAACTCAGCTCTTTTTCCCATTACTTTATGCTCAGCTTTGCTTGATGATGCAGTTCCCAGTGTTCGCTGTGTAGAGAGCGTGATGGCAGGGCTGAACTGCACAGCCTTTAGTGTTCATTACTGCCTGCCTGCCTACCTACAGTTTGGGGCCAAGCACATCCTGCATTCGAGTCATTTTATTCCTACTAAAAATACATTGTTCTCGTTTTTGTCTTGCTAGTTTCAAACTTCAAAGCGGGCTAACCTGGAGGGAGAAGCCCCAGAGCATGTAGTGAGGTGTGAGTTCCATTCCCATCACTTCATCTGTTGACTTGCAACAGCTGGTGACAGCCATACTCTTCCGGTTGTGCTGCCTCCCTCCTCTGCCTTTTCTGCCAGGTAGTTACTGGGCCCTTGGACATTCCGTATGTGAGTGGCTGCAGAGAACTCCGTGGCCGATGTCCCTTGGCTTGCTGGATCAGGGGCTGTGTGTGCAGGCTGCAGAGCCTGGCAGGGGCAGCGAGCTGAGGGAGCCAAAAGGTTGCTCTGTGTCCCCCATGGCAGAGAGTGTGCCTGCAGCACATGGGGCTGCAGCTCTGCAGGGGCAGGGCAGCTGCCTGGAGCTGGGTGGTTCCCCCGAGGGAATGAATGAGGGGGATTTCACAGAGGGGTTTGAATTCATGAACCATTTTCAAGTGGCAGAGAATTCAAGGCTGATTCTACTGAGTAAAGTTATCACCAGTTCGTTTGTGGTGAGATGGTAGTATTAAATTACCACAACTTCGAAAGCATCTTTTTTTTAGTAGCCTACTGCTTTTCACCTGTTTGTATCATCATTTGGGTCTTGGCTTCTCCCTGTCTGTGGTGAGATAACCAGAGAGCAATCTGAGCCCATACCTTTGAAAAAAGCTGATTTACTGCAGGTGACTAGGAATGCAATATGAGAGTAACAAAAATCTCATAAAGGTGAACCATGGTAAAGCCTGTCTCGTGCTGTGATGTTGGATGGCTGTTGGACAGCTGTTCTAAGGTGGATTTCCTGCAAACTGCAATCTGAGTGGATATGTAGGTTTTGTTCTTTGGGGGTTTTGAACCTGCATGTCCACAGGAAATTTGCTGTCCTGGTGAACAGTAAATTCTTCTTTTACACCAATGTCTGCTTGTCCTGACCTTTGGATAGGACACTGTGCTTTTATTGTTTACAACGGAGTTATGTGGTAAATCACAAGGTATGAAACACATTCTCTAGGACAGGGGCTTGCACCCTCATTCCAGTTTTCCTGCTGGCCTTGGTGGGCTCCTGTGAAGTTTTAGGCAACTGACCTACAACTAGGTTGTAGTTGACCCACAGCACATCAAAAATTGAATCCCTCACCCTGACCCCATAACCACATACTTCCCCAGTACCAAGTATCCTCTATGGTTATTAGAAATATTTATGTTTAAATAGTCCTCTAGGAAAATCCCTACGATTCTGGGCTTAGAGCTTGACACAAGACCACGTGTAAGCTACATTCCTAGTCCTCAAGAACCCTGAATTTTTATAAAAGGCTCTGGAATTTACAGTGAACTCTGACTTCCAAGAGTTATTTTCTATCATCACGCTTGCTACTGCACCAAAGCATCGAGAAATGCCTGGCTATTTTTGATTGATGCTCCTCATAATGAACTCAGTGGGTTTTTAAATTTCCTCAAAACTTTAGGACTAATTATATGACAACCTGCTGCTAAGATTTCTCGTGTTTGGCTCCTGCAGTAATCTGTGTTGGATTACACTGTGGGTTTGATTGTTTACCATGTGTAATGGGCATTGACTCTATTACTGTCAGCCCCTGTACTTGTTGAACAGTGTAGGACAATGAAGATCAGGTTAAGCTTTACTTTTTGGTGGGCGAGTCTGGGAGTTGTGAGTGATATTGGAAGAGTCAGGTTTCAGTCAAGTCCCATATCGCAGCCTGTGGTTTTCCACAGCTTCATCTCCTTCTATGCAAGTAGTCACTTGTGCTTTTAGTGGTTTTCTTACTAACCTAGAGATTAGAAACTTTAAAAAAAGGATTTCATAGACACTCCATTATTTTGAAACCTGCTGCATCTAATTAGTACTCTTTAATTACGGAAACGGGTGATTTATCAAGTTACTGTTGTCTCTGCTCTTTATCAAGTATTGATCAATGTGAATATTGTAATGTGTAGTAATAATGAAAAATGTTGCCAGCATAGCTCCTTAACTGTAACTCTCACACCCGTGCCAGCCTTACCTATGGCGCTACCTCGTGAAGGTACTGTGGAGGTAACTCGTGGAAGCAAAGCGATGTCTGGAATTTCGTTCCAAAGGCAGGCCGGCTCTCCTGCTCCGAGGGTATTTCAGTGAAGCTGCTCCCTGCTGTGGTCGGTGCTTGTGGGTAGAGCACGCCCAGGGGTGTGAGCCCCGCCCTGTTTGCTTCCCACTGCAGTGTTCCACTCACGCCCTGAACCCCGCGATCTTTGCAAGTCGCGGGGTGAACGAACCCTTTGCCACCTGCATTTGTGTTTCTTCCAGCTTGGAGCACCTGCAGACTGGCAAGGCAGGGTGAAGACTAACTTAAATGAGATCTAAAGCAGGGGCGCCCAGAGAACACAGGACAAGATAAATGCATGCGCACAGAAGGAACAGGAGCAACCTTGCTTTCCAAATCAAACCACTTGAGCCAGAGTCATTTAAAACCAAACACTGCCAGCTTAGAGAAAAGAATTTATTAGAAACTGTTAAGCACTACACAAAACTAAATTTTAGAGTATTTTTTTCAGTAGACAGCACTCCAGCCTACATACACAGTACTGTGGACTTCGGGCAGCCACTGTGCTCATAAGGTACATCTTTAGGATGAGACATTCAAGCAGCATGCACAGTGAGACAGGGGAAGGAGTGCAAGGAAAACCCTTTTGATTTGCATAAGTTCACAGAAGGTACAGTTTTGTAATTGTTTCCCACAAGGCAGTTTGGATTGAAGGAATCACCACTACCCTGAAGGCAGCAAGGGGGCTCAGCTCTCCCCCTCTGCCCTCAGTGCTGGTGCATGTTGGGATTTTTCAGTAGAAGGTGTTTCAATAAATAGAAATACAGCTTTCATCCTACTGGAACACAGCCAGGACTCCGAGGTTGCTGTACTCCCCTTTCAGGCAGCCGCACCAGCAGAGACCTCACTGCTTTTCAGGAGAAACGAGCAGAGTCTACAGATTAAGGCAATGCATTTCTTTAATTCAACATAGAAATTGTAACAAACTGCGTATTTTCTGATAAATTCTGAAGTATTTAGTTGTAAAAAATAATGTTACTGATCACATGCTACTCTATCTGCTATTCTTCATTAGGTTTTGAAATACAGTGGAGCATCGCTATAGTCACTGCCCCAACAGCATGGCAGCCAGTGACAGCTTCTCTTCCACCCAGGAGCTGCAAAACAGGACACTAATGACCCCTGCCTTCTCCCAGTTCAAATCCTCCCTTGTTTCTCCCCATCTCCCCCAATTTCCACCTCTCTTCCAAAAGAGGAAAAAACCCCCATGCAACACTTATCTGACTCCTGAAAGGAGCTTCATAGCAAGGCTCAACTGTATAGACTAGAAAAAGATATAAAAAGTGATTAAAATCCAAAAATTCAGAGAAAGAAAACGTAATAAAGTACGCATGGCGTGATAAACCAGGATACACATAGCAATTTGCTACAGTTTTCAAAAGTGCTAACCAATTTTAGCTTAAAATAGTTCAAGAGATCTTACAAATTGCTACCATAGTGTAAAACTGAGTATTTTGAAAAAATCTAAAACCTGACTTGACTGTAGAAAATGTATTATATCTGTTTCTAATTTACACAGCATTTGTATTTACGCACACAAAAATAAATATAGACAGTCAAATGCTTCATTGAGTCTGCAGAAAGTTATAGTTAAAACCAAGCAATCAACTGTTGTGACAAACATCACGTTTTTACACTTCTCTTTCTACACCACACGTGTGTACAGGGGTGGATATCCCTTATTTCATCCTCAGGCTTCTGCAAAAGTTACTTAGAGGGTGAGACTGTTTTCTGCCAAAAACAGGTAATTTGGGCACTACTGGCTACAAAGAGATAATTTCTCGGAAAAATCAACTGATACTTTCTGTTAAAATGTTTTACTCCTGCTTCTGGACCAGGAGACTTGGGCTGAAGCAGAAGCCAGGCTGAGCCAACACCAAAGGCTGTTATGGCACAACAGGACTGGAGGGTTAGTGACGAGATTTTAACAGCACTGTGTAAGAGTAAGGGAACAAATTAGAGTAAGGCTCCTTTGAGAGGGATCTCAAGCTGTTCTTTCCCTAAGGAGCACACAGTGATCTCAGTATTTCAGCAACCCTCCCTGCTGCTGCCTCAGTAAAACTGGTTTTACCTTAGGTGTCAGCATTCCCCAGGCACATTCAGTGACCCCATATCTGTTTTTAGAATGCTCGTGGTACCTCTAATAACCTCTCTCCAGTGCTCAGGGAAGCAGGAAGACATTTGGCTTCCGACGGCATGGGCTCACCAATACCAGTCTGGTGATCCATGCCACAGTCCCTAATTAACGGAGAAAAGTATTATGCAGCTGAGATTGGCACAACTGGCAGTCTCTGGTCCACTGGGAACCTAACAATAAATTCCAGCTTTCTTGATTTTACTTGAAGAAACTTTTCTGTTTCTGAACATCCAGCTCTAGTACACTAATTCCCCACTAGCCTAAGGGCACGACCTGAACTGAGGTTATCAGTGTGTGGTGATTGAGGGCTTTCAACACATAAAAATTATTCAAGTTATCCCACTATCTTGAAACAAATTGAAAAACATCACAAACAATACCAAGCAGCATAATTTTTATTTGGTGTTACAACAACTGTCCAGTGCCCATGCTTCTGGGCACCACGTTTTACTGTTTATGACTTTTCTTTCTGAAATCTAAACAGTTGTGTTCAGACAAATCCATGTGCTTTTTAATATACACATTGTGACCCCTGCATTCAGCTGTCCAGTTAACACTAGAAATATTTGTCAAGGCAATTAATTATTTAATCTTTGCTATAATTAGGGAGCAATCGAAAGAAAAATTTTACTTTAATCTGACTGATCACATGTACTGTACATACCTGTTCCAAACCCAACATACTCAGAAGTTTCTAAGTTAATGCACTCTCTTATTCAAGTCAAAATGCTGTACATCTAAGTATCCACACAATCGTACATTCCTAATGATTCTTCTTTACACCTTTATTCTTTTTAGACATCTGTTTTTAAAAAGGAATAAAGAAGTTGCCCTGCAGATCTATATTTCTTTAGAACAAAACATTATACACTACCTTGAAAAATAATTTTATCAAAACCAAATTCAAATCACTGTCATGTACAATTTTCAGTTAACAGTTCACATTGAAATTGCACTTTGCAGATAGAATAAAACTAAAAAATGAAAACATATTCTATTTCCTTTCACAGGAGACTGCCTCTTCAGGATTTTTCTTCCGTGAATGCTTGTACTTGTCTACATATGCTTTCACTAGATTTGCCACTTTTGCAGAATTAACTTCTCCGCTCTTGCTATGACAAACCTACAACAGTTTAAAGAACAAAAACGTTTGAAACATTTCTGTTGATTTGCCACAGTCCAACATTATTCATTTATTTCCCCCACACTCCTGATTCTTCCATCCCAGGCAAAACGTATTTTAAAACTCCTAATACTTTCCAATTGCTTCCCAAATACTTCTGAATTCCTATTCAACTCTTCCACACAATAACCAGGTTCTGTTCTGAGAAGCCAAGGGAAGCTCTTGTGGATGGAGAAAGAAGAAAGGTATTTTTGCTTCTCCGTCTTCCCCCTTTCCAGCAACTATGAGCTGTTCCCACAAGAACCAGAAATGCACCCCAAAGCCTGCCCCAGGTGAAATGTGTGCAGCTGGGATTACTGGGCCAACTTACTTTATCTACAGCTTTCCGCACAATTTCTTTGTACTCCTCCTTAGTGATATCTTTGTTTTGGTAGAAAGGTTTAATCGCGAGCTTGACCTCTTGTGCTGCTTTTTCTTGAATTAACAGTTTCTGAAGAGAAAACAAACTCAAGCGTTATTTTTCACTGCCTATGTATCTTTATCAATCACAAACTAAAACTTTACAGGGAAAAGGTTGCTACAGAAGATTAGAAAACCACCACCCCCCCACACACACATTTCAGCTCTCATGGGAGTTGCCTGTGCTCTGCTAAGAACAGAACGTTTTCCCACAGCAGTTCAAGTAATATTCATAATAGTGCTGCTTTAAAGAAGACTACATTTAAAAGAGTCAGTTGCTAATCTGTGTTCTATGGCTGCCACAAAAATATTACATACACGATGGTATGGAGTATATTACACTGAAGGGTTATTGTCATAACTTGCTCTTTTTTAGTATATCAAAATGCATTTACATAGAAATTAAAATTTATATGTTTTAATGTAAATATATAAACAGTGTATATATAAATATATGCTGAACTTTGAACTTGCCTGGTCCTTCTTCGAGCTATCTGCACTGGCTTCCACTGTTACACTTGCTTTGTTTTCTCCCAATTTCACGGCTGCATTAGAGCTCTTCATGTGACCTGATGACGTTGCATTACCCGAATTTGGTCCCTGAACTGTTCCCACGTTTCCCAGGACTGCTGCTGGAGCAGGCAAGGCTGGAGCACTCATGCTGTTACTTACATGAGCAGCGTTTGGAACACCCTGTTTTAAAAAGTCATCAGTAGTTAATACATTATTCTTCCATACGGCAATGTGCCTTTCTAGGAGTCTCAGCTGCTGGAGAATGAGCACAAATACTGCATGCTTCAGTTCATTACCTGATTTCCACACTGACCATTATTATGGAAGGTACACACATTACATTAGATCTACTCAAAGGAAAAAAACCAAAAGAAAGGCTTGAGAAGTAAAGCATCTTCCACATCACCACAGTGGCTGCCAGTTTCTAGCTCTGATACCAGTAATAAAGTACCCTGCAAACAGGCAGGGAGGGTGTTAGTACAGAGGGAAGGAAGTTTATGGCTGCAGAATCAATCTGATTTACAAAACAGGGCTGTGATAAGTAAACATTTTCTAAAAAAAATCAGCACCTAAACACACATGCAAAAGGTATCTTAAGCCATATTTGCATTCCTGCATCACAATGATGCTGCTTTGAAAATATCTATTTTCATGTTTGTGATCAGCTTGAACTTGCAAATGCATTTCAAATGTAAATACACAGGCTAGAGATGAAATGCTGGCTGAAGTACCAGGATCTGTTTTTCAGGGAAAGCCATTTTCTGGCCATTTCCAAACATCACCAAAAGGCACTGTACATACTTGGGAACTGAGAAATTAAGTAGCTCTCAGACTTCAGACAGAGGCCATTTTTAGCAAAAGCCCAGAACATCCTCCTGACATGTTTCTGGCAAGCTACACTAAACACTGCCTTTTTGCAGGTCATCACCATTACTCTTTACACATCTGCATTTATCCAGATGGAAAATAATGAAACAGGAATTTGAGCTCTTTGGAAAGGACAGAGAAATGGAGCTGTTACAACCAGCATGCTAACGCTCACCAGCGTGCTCTCTTCATTTTCCTTTCAACAGGAAGGACAGGTGGTGTCCTGCAGTATTCAGTCATTTGTATTGTACTACCACTGAGGAACTGATGAATGAAAGCTCAAAGAAAAAGCAGCAGCAGCTCCCAAGAGCATTCAGGTTCGTGGATGCCAGTCAACAAAAGCAGGTAAGAGCAACAAGTGTAACACGGGCTTAACAACAAGTTAACTGTGTTTTGCAGCAATACACAATCTTTACAGAAACATATTTACTGCTGCATTAGATTCTCATTTCAGAGGTTTGTAGCCTATATTCTGACTTCTTACATTTTTGGAGGTTAAACCTACTGGATTTCCAATTGTGAAAATATTTTAATTACAGACAGGAGGCATTAATCAAATCAACAAGCAATCTACCAGGATTTTAGTTCCAGCAGTACCTTGCTGGTTTACTTTGCAGTGTATTAAGTTATTTCATATGGTCTGTAACCCCACTCGGTAATTCCCACAGCACTTAACTCTCCTTGTTCTAAGTTAATGAATATGAACAGATGACAGCAGTGAAAAGTGAGAACAATGTAGGCCATTTATCAGCTCACTTCCTATCTTTAGAGATTATGCATGAAAACAGAGGGTTAGAAATAGTTTGTTCTAGAACACCACTTTTTCAACCTGCAATGTAGGGGAAAGCATTTTAGGTTAGAACAGGCAGCAGCAAAAGAAAAGCACAAAACCCAGTCAGCTCCTGAAGAGCCCTTTACTTATCATAAATGCAGCACTACATCTTCTTGCAGGGCCAAGGGTTCTCCTCCAAGTTGTTCATATTCCTTTCCCTGATATAAAAGCTCTTAATATAAACAGCTGGCTACAGGAGGAGCTCACATACATGAGAGTTGTTTTAAAGATATCTTAAGAGCCATAAAAAGATGGTCTAACCTGCCCTAAGCATGGCAGAGTCTTTTTGAAACTGGAGAAATAAAGTGGGAGTTAGGTCTCAAACAGGGCACGCAAAACCAGGAGAATCGGGTAAGAAGGGGGAAGCAAAAAACACCAAAGAGGCCTCAGAAATCATTAATAAAAAGGCTCAAAAGATTAAACAGAATAGAAAATGCATGTGTGGGGAAGCCACTGAGATGGTGACAGCTGGAGAATGGAAGTGTGGAACAAATGGGTGCCATGCAGGACTAGGCAATTTTCTTCTGCTGATAGACCCCATGGGATGAGAAATGCAACACAGAAGTTTAGATCACTTCCTACATGCTGCTGAAAGGGGATTCAAGCATTTCCTAAAACGCTTAAAAATCAGCTTTGGAAGGGGAAAATTTAGTTTTGGAAGCAGGTCACTTCTAAGATGAAAAAGGTAATGGACAACACTGATGAAATTTTTCAGTGTTCCACTACCACAGAAACCCAGTTATGATGTTGTGTGTTATTTAAAAGCTACAGACTCTGAACAACCCATATGCTCATGGATGCTTCCACTTCAAATTTGGTGTGGGGTGAAGAAAACAGGCAAGAGAGAAAGAAACTGCAAGTATAAATTTCCGGTATTTCAGATAAAGAATCCTTAACTGGTATTATTTCACCTTGCTCTTGCCATGGCTTCTGATAAAGCATACCTGCAATTGTTTTCCATCTTGCTGTGAAGCAATGTAGTTGACTTGTTGAGATGGTGGGGGTGGAGGTGGAGGCGGAGGTAATCCCTGAGAAATATTTGTGGGAGCAGCTACCTGTATGAGAGGCACTCCGGTAGGGAGATGCATGGGCATTGGAGGGTGGATGTTGAAAGGATTTCGTTGCATATTCATCAAGGGAGGATGGACACCCACTGGATACGGGAAGATATTCATAGGTTGGTGCTGTGCATTCACTTGTGGCATTACATTCATTTGTTGCTGCATCATATTTATTGGTAACTGAGAGCCATCACTTTGCTGGTTGCCTTGGTCTTTGAGGTTTGGATCTGCAAAAAAAAAAACCAAAAAAAACCAGACAGTAGATCAAGAAGAAATTCTGTACTTCATATAAACCAAAAGGGGAGCCAGGTGTCTAAACTCTTAATTAAAGATGGATTATCAAAAAGCTTTCTATAATCTGAGTATTTTCAAGATACTGCATTACATTATTACACAGCACTCACCATCATACATGTCATGAAACCAAATTCCAAGTTTAAAAAGCTCAGGTTACTATGGAAGCCTGTATTTTGACTTTGTTTTCTCTACTTCTTCCCATAACAGGGCCAGTAAATTATTTCATCACAATGAAACCACAATTTTTCACCAAAGAGCAGGAAGAAAACATAATTTATCCTGTTCCGCAACTGCAGAAGGTTAGTCACACATTACCACAGCAAGGCTCTGCTGCCCTTTGAGTCACGCACGCTCACTGTACAGTTCTGGTAATTACAGAAATACTCTGCTGGGATTTTTCACACTGAGCAGTAAGCCATCCTCAAACCATTTCAGAGATATTCATATTCAGAAAGAGTTGTTCAAAAACCCTGTAATGATACAACAGGTAAAACCTAGAAGCAAAAATAACCTCTTGGGGTAGCAGGTAGCACTTCTTAAATAAATTACTTTGATATCCCATATTCTCTTCAACAGAAGCCAAAAAGTTAAAATCTAGACACAAGCAGCAAGCCTTCCAGAAGTCATTAAATTAGTTTGGAGAAATGATTGATAGGCTATAATTTAAATGTCCTTCCTTAGAAGCCCTTCCTTGAGGAACCCTGACATCTAAATCACAGGGATCACAATCTAAGGCCTTTTTGCATCAGCCCAAATCCTCATTTTTAAAGATAATGGGATAACAGAATCACTGAGGTTCGAAGGGACCTATTGAGACTCTCTGGTCCAACCTCCCTGCTCAAGCAGGGTCAGCAAAAGCAGGTTACCCTGGAGGACCATGTAATCCAGAATCGTGTCATGATGGCCTGTTTTATCCAGTTATGAGAGACTGGTGCACTATTCTCAGCTGAATTCAGGTTCCAAAAGTGAGTAACAGCATGATTGTTCCTGAACTCTAGGGAAAAGTCTTTGAATCACAAAATGCTTTCAGTTACAGGTTTGGTACATTTTCCCTGCAGCAGATTGAAGGGTGACAATGTTGCCTAAAAACTAGGAAGCCACTGATGCAGTTGACTCTCAGAAGAGGGACAAAACTGCTGGCATATGGGATGAAAATAGGTAAAAATGAAAGGCAAAACAAGGAGACAGTGCAAGAGTGCAAGTGTGGTTGTCTTCAGAAATGGGTTTTATCGTTTTTGAATTCAATTCACATCTATCTTTAAAGATTATTAATCAGGGCATTAATAATCTGTGGATGACTTCTTAGCTATTCAGAATCAATCTTATCCACAGTTAACTTATTTCTACCAAAATGTTTATTTCTGTCAGGGCAGTTGTCTTTTAGATACAAAAACCCCTCAAAAACTAATTTAGACTTATATTGATATTTTAGAGGAATTTTAATACTTAAATACAGTAAAAGCACTGGTTTTGTATTTATAAATTTCCCTGGATTTTTTTTTTAAAGCATTTAAACAGGACTATGCTTATTTAGGAGCAAGATTAACATCAACATGGTGCTTTGTCATCTCTAAATAATCTGCCATGTGGGTCTGCACAGGGAAATTCATGTCTTTTTGAAAAAAAATTAGCCTTTTAAAAATTGTGCAGATGCTAAAAGTAACCATGAAGAACATATGCTTTCTCTTCAGCCAAATCAATTTACTTCAGCAGCACTCTTCAGAGGCACAGCCCTTAAACCTGAACTTGGACTTTACTCAAAACCAAGAAGCCATCAAAATACAAGAAATTACCAAACTCCATACCTTTTACCCCTCCATATTGCAAAAAGAATATGGATTCACCCCAAATTATTTTTTAAAGGACTAATCAGCAAATCAGATCACAGGACAATGTGACAGGATTTTGCTCAGCTACTGCGTCTGTGATAAGCTATTATATTTCAAAACCATTAATACCTTGTTCAGGTGTCTCCTCTTCTTGTCTCATTCCCCATCCAGACTGTGGGCTCGATGAATTGCGTCCCCTTCTTGAATAATAATTCTGCACATCAGCAGGTAAAGTCTTCCTCACAGCCCAGCTGGACGCAGATGTCCACCCAGACCTGTCAGCGGGCGTATCGAACGAATACTCTTGCTCATTCTTACGCTTGTATGGCTGCTGTTCCGAGAACTTTGACGCTTCATTCCCAGAACCATTTGAGTTCCCTGAGAGAGGTTTTCTGTTTTGCCAGTGATTGTCACTCTGGTCTCCATACATGAAACCACCTCGGCCACGCCCACCTCGGCCACGCTGACCTCTCCCTCGATTTGGAATCCAACCTGAGCCAAAGTTTTTATTCCAAGACTGTCCTGCATTATCATGCCTGCTCTCTTCCCAATGTGGTTTCTCTCTTTCTCTGTTCCTGACTTCAGGAACAGAGTTTATCCTCTCCATTACCCAGTCTGGACAATCGTTCCTCTGCTTGTCTGAAGAACATTGATCATCATTGCTTTTTTCTGTATTGTCCTTCTCTTTTTTAAGATTTTCATTCTGTTTCTCTTGATCACTTCTCCTGTATCGATCATTTCCTCTGGGACTCCTCCAGCTGTCATTTGCCCATCTCTCTTTCCGTCGAGGTGAATGACTTTCCCTCTCATTTCTAGAGAATGAAGAACCTTTATTTCTAGTCCTAGATCGTGATCTTGATCTAGATCGTGACCGTGACCTAGACCACCTCCTATTTCTTCTTTCTCTGTCACGATCTCTTCTTTGGTTATCTCTATCACTGCTTCGAGACCTAGATTTTCGCCTTGGAGACGAATCCTTAGTTCCTGATCGAGATGATGATCTCCTGCTTTCCCTGACAGTTTCCCTTTTGGGAGATCGAGATGGTGTTTTTTTCTCATCTCTGAGTGTGTCTCTCTTTGGAGAACAAGATGAGGATCTCCTTCCCTCCTTCACAGTTACCTTTTTGGGTGATCGTGAGCTCCTGTCTCCAGTTGTCTCCCTTTTAGGGGATGGTGACTGAGACTTCCTGCCCTCTCTCCTAGAAGGGGACCAGGTTGTCGATGGAGAGTGAAATCTAGATCTTCTAGTTCGAGCCTTTTTCTCTTTTTTGAGCTCTGGCTGGCACTCTGTTTCTTGAGAAACAGTTTCATCTTTTTCATCAGAACCTGATGCAGAGTTGCCCACATCACACTGTAAGGAGTTCACTTCTCCTTGCTCTGTACTTTCAGCTGGTGGTAACTGCTCAATCTGAGGTTCATTCTGGTCACTGCAAAATGAGTCACAGTCCATTGGTGTCACTTCATTGTTATCTTCACCAAAATGTTTATGTTCAGCATTTACCTGAGGTGACTCTGAAGCTCCACCCTCTTCACTTTCTGAAATGGTGTTCTCTTTTAAGAGTTGTTCTGATGTACTGTCCATAGAAACACTGTGTATTAATGCATCTGGTTCGTCATCTTGAACAGGTTTTGTATTTGCACAGTCTACTACTGGTTTTAGTTCAGTCTCAGAATTATCTATTTCTATGGCTTCAGGATGCTCCGGCAATTCATTTCCGAGGCTCTCTAATGGCTGATCTTTTCCCAAAGGTTCCAGATCTTCCAACAATTCATTTTCTGGACTAACTATGGGTTGATCTGCGTTTGTCAAAGTTTCTATGTTCTCCATTAATACTTTTTGAGGACTACATGATGTCTGATCTACTTTTTCAGAAGTTGCATGGTCACATACATCATCTTTGGGACTAGCTACTGTTTCCATTTGTTCAAGAGTATTTTCACAACTGTCCTGATTGGCAAGATCTGCATTTTTTTCAGTAGCATCTTTTACTTCAAATTCCTGAATTTCACTTCCTAAAGTTAGTATTGGAGGTTCTTGGAGAGAAAAACTTACATCTGCATTGCCTGAAGTATCTTCATCTCTGTCACATTCTCCTGTAGTTTCCTCAGTTTCTGCATGCTGACTACAACTTTCCAATCCATTAGCAGATTCTGTTTCCACATTATTTTTCTGTGGGAGGCTTGCATTATTGCTTTCGTTATCTGACTGATGGTCTTTATCTAAAGCTAGAACTGCTTCAGGCTCAGCAATGTCATCATCTTCCACTGAGCCACAGGGCGATTTTTCAGAACGTGCAGAACTTCTCAGTTTCTTTTTAACTGCAGGTGTTTGTTGTTTACCTGCTCTTTTCGACTTGCGTTTTGGAGGAGCCTTCTCTGGTTCTGAATGAGTTTTATTCAGAGATGGGTTATTGCTGTCAGGGGCACTGCAAGCAGAACTGCTTGATCGAGGTGAGCTGCGAGACTGACTCAGAGCCTCGTTTTTGGTGTTTCGTGCAGACCTCCTCGTAGGAGTAGTAGTAACTGACTTCCTCCTACTTCCTCTAGTGCCAGACGAACCAGAAGCTTCCTTTTTCTCTTCTCCTTCTTGGGTACATGCAACAGCATATCCTTTGCCTAAAGATTCTAATAAAAACAGAACACATTAAGATTTGATAATAACCATTTATCTGAACATAGTTAAGAACATAAAAAGGCCTTCTGCAGTGTAACAGATATCCTCAAATAATAAAATTTAAGACTTAGTATGAAATACTGCCACAGCCTTTTTTTTCTTTTTTCACATGAAGACTGGTTGTTTTAAAGAACAGAAACAAGTTAAAGTGACACATCAGACATCTGAACACACACTTCAGAAGCAGTGCCGGCACGGCTACATGGACAGTGATGGCATTCACAGTGAAACTGTTATTGAATGGCTGCTCAAAGATAGTCAGCATTTAAGCTGTTAGAAAAGTAATGAATTACCCACACAACACTGTTAGCATATAGCAATTCCTGTCAGTCTGTAACACAGGCCTGTTGATAGTGAAGCTCAGCACTAGAGAAAGGGACATTTTCCAATGGCCATCAGTGGATGATCACATGGGCAGCAGTTGATCAGACACAGCAATGACAGTGCAAACTTATTCACCAGTTATAGGGCAAACTGAACTTAAACTCTGCCACAAGGCACCCAAGGTGCCTGCAGCATGTAAGTGATTAGGACGTGCAACTTTTGGGGCAACCCAGAAAAACAGTGCATCAAAAAAACTAAAGCTCTACAAAGAATGACTAAGGCACACCTAGCAAGCAGCTCAGTTCTACTGTTGATACTAATTTATTTCATGCTATCTACCATTTGACAAAAGTCTTGGTAGGGAAGCCAAGGGTTATATTCACTGCACAGGGAAGACTGCACTGTCAATAGCTACGAAAGCTTATGGTGGACAGCTCAGGAACTAAAGATCAATGATAATTAAGTAAATATACTTGAATGCAATACTTCAGAACTAAATTAATTTCTTGGTACGTCCATTAATTTGTTTCACACTTTGTGTAGATTTCAGGAAGCATCAAGAATGTGGTGTTTAAATGAATTCTTTTACAGCTCCAATTTCATACAAGAATAATGCAAACTTACTAAGAAAGATTAATTGCTATGGATTTTGCAATGAACCTCTCATATCACAAACATGTGATTTTAACTCTTTGTACAACATTATTTCCCATGCTTTTGCTACATTAAAATATTCATCTGATGTATTCATAAACAGATTTTATAAAAGTAAGATTGGAATAAGAAAAGTAAGTAACAGCAAAAAAGCCTCTTTTTACCACTTCCTACTTCGTTAGCAGAACAAAAAAACCTATCACCGTATTAAACGCAAACAATAATCTCAGAGAATGAACTCCATAACCACTTTGCTAGCCTTTAAAAGAACACAGGACTATAATCACATTCTCTTATCTTCCTTACAAACACACAATCATTTGCCTGAACATGAAAAAAAACTAATAGTGGTTTTGGGTTTTGCATGTCCAGTGATCAAATGACCACTCAAGATAATGAAAACTAACAACATCAACTGTTAAAGGTACCATGTCTTTAAAAGAAAATATCATGATGGTAAAGAACTTCCAAAGAAATTTCAGGTGGCTGACACAATTTCGGGTATCTACTCTACCAGTCTCGCCAATCATTTTGTTACGAAGTGACTTTACAGTGGTTAACCAGCACTAACTCAGAAACAGGGGGCTGTCTTAGACTAATTAGGTCTTCAAACCTATTACAATAGCGAGGAAATAAAGTCAGATGTTACATGACATTTCAAATTTCTAATATCTGTGATAATTTTCTTCAAGGGAGACGAAATCATCTTGCAATAATAAAAAAAACCCCAGCAGAATACAAGTGGAATGTGAGAATCCTGACAGAATTAAAAGGCGAGTTATTTTTTTCTAACACATTTAAAATCTACATGCGAAGCACAAACTCCTTTTTATCATGCCTTACTACTTAAAATTTTAACAGAAAAGCTTCACAAACTTTGGACTTGGACTGAATAAAAGACATTTCAGCTCACCGACTCTTTATTGAAAAATATTTTAATCACACAAAACCTGCATAATGCCAACATAAATCATAGTGGTGTTTGTGGAGTCACTAATGCATTTTCAGGTCAAATTAGTAAAAAAGACTATTTAATGGCAACAGACTACTAAAACTGCAGCAGCTACAGGGATGATTCAGGCACGACAGTTATATGATCATCATTGGTATTTGTATGCTCCTTGTACAACCCTGGAAGCTACTTGTCAGCTGTTACTCTGATGCAAAACTGTATACAAAAGTCGAGGGGAGTATAAAAAGAAAACAAAAAATGCTTATGATACGATCTTTCAGGCACAAATTAGTAAGAAATGCAAGAACGAGTTTGCGTCTTTTTTTAAATGCATCTATTTTCTTCATTCTCCTTTTCTCCACCTTTTTAAAAAGTCAGTGTCCTTTTATATATATATTTGCCATGCATCTCTAACAGTATTTGGGTTAGGTTTCTCTTTACCTTTTCTTATGCATGTCGGCCTTTTACTCAGATGCTAAATGGGGAAGGAACACTCACTCAACAGAACGTGACTAAAATCCTCAAGGGACCTCTTCATACCCACCATCCCCAGGTTTTACTAAGAAATTTTAAGACTCTTACTTCCTTCATGCTCTTTATCAATAGAAAGTCTTTAAAAAAACTGGAAGATTACTTAAAACTCTGAATCTTAAAACACTGTAGTATGTCGGCATTAATCTTAAAATTAAATCTTTGTCCACGATACAAGTATCAAAATTCTAATCAAGAAAACTGACAAAATTCTGTTCTAAATATAACTTTTTAATGCTTCCAGTGCATCCTAACAAAAAAGCCTGACTATAGAAGTAGAAAGGTAGAAAGGGAAGTCAAGAGGTGTGAGCTAACATGTATACTACTAAAACCAAAATGGGGAAGGATCAGTTACATTGCACTGCCAAACATCAAAGATCTGAGGAAACAACCTATCCACTTTTCACAGGGAAACATGGAGGTGAAATACATACCTTTAAAAAGAATAAAGAATATGAACGAACAAAGCAACTTTTTCATGATCCTTCTACTACCTAATTCCTTCCGGCAATTTACTTCCACACAATTTTTGTAAGCCAGGAGACCCAAATCTGTCCTATCTCTGCCTACTAGACAAGTGGTGTGATTCCCAATTCAAAGAAGGTATTAACTCTAGCCTTAAAAAATAGGATTCCTTTATTTCCACTTCTTTGAACTTGTGCAGCATTTTGGAAGAGAAACTACATTCTTGCCGAGCATGGAAAAGAGGCTGCTAAAGTAACTGGAAGAAGGCAATTCCTTCCATGTCTTGTCTTCTGCCACTTTCCTGACAGACCCTGGAGCTCCAGTACTTTTGCAAGCTTTTGCCCTGCAGAGCTTGTAGACAAACTGAAAGATCCATACACTTCACTGCTTCCTGACTAATGTTCTTCTCTGTCAGAGAAGTTTGTTCCTCACATAATATACCTCTGAAATACGCCATTCATAATGCATCAAAATAAGATTTATCCTTGAACAATGGGAAACGAAGAAAGAAGAGCACAAAAGAAAAAAGTGTTGCAATTAGAAATGGAATTAAGTCACATAAATACTTATTAATTTAATCTTCAAAAGAAAAAGTCATACCAGCTTTGGGGTGGATGATTCATGTTCTGTATTCCAATTTCAGAAATCAAGTAGCTGGCTTTGAAATAGTACCAAACTGCATCAAAACAGATTTTTTTCCCCCCCGTTAAGTGTAACTAAGTCTGTTTGATTTCTGATAATCATATTTTAACAATACTCCACATGAGCTATAAATAAAACTTACAAAAAAAAAGTTTACCAAAGTTTTCCGAAGGCCTGATATTTGTTGGAAGAACTCTCCCAGCCACTGCAGAAGAAGTGAGAAGAAAGGTCTCAGCCTCACCTCCATAAGATATTAAAGGAACTCTGGAAAAGTAAAACCCAAAGCAGTAACATTAGTTGTTTTAGCTGTTTGCAGCAAGTTTTGGAAACAATGCACAAAACCAAAACACATTAGGCAACTATGACCCTTCCAACTTCATCACAGCTGGAGAGAAACACAAAGCTGACAGTGAACAAAACTCTCCTTGCCATATTTAATTTCAGACTCATTTTACTGCCTAATCTATTAATCCATGTTTGAACAAGGCATGTTATGTTAAAGCAATATACATCTGGCTTTCTTTAAAGTCAAACATAGATCAGTAATAGCCTACTCCAAACTAATAGGTTATACTATGGGACATAAGAGTCTGAGTGCTGATTTAGTATTTCAGCAGAACAGCCACCTTTTCTGCAGAAAAATGAGAAATAGTCTACATGAGAATTTAGAAAAGGCTTCTTTTTTTTTTTTTTCATACAAACAAAAGAAATATATACTTATTCAGACTCCCTCAGCAAACCTTGGGCAAAAACAGAGTTTAGTTACAGATCTACAATTTTTACATTATCACTGAGTGGTAATGAAACTTCCCTTAAGAAAGTGTACGCATAAAAAGTTTAAATTTATTATTTCAATCCTAGATGCAATTTTTTATTATAATTTAAAAACTCTTCAGTTCCTATTTTAACTTTAGTCTTCATTTTTACACCAAAGAGAGTAAAGAGATATGTAGTGAAATTAAGATTATAGAACCAATTTCTTACTGTGTTATTTTAAAATCAGTTATTTTTATGGTTCTGCTTTATATTCACAAAAATATCCTTAGGGCATGTTTTAACACACATCCGCTCTCTAACAAAAAACCCATAGAATTATTTTATGTTCTCTGTTTCACTTGATACAACTCCTGTTAGCTCTTTCTAGATGCAAACAGGATTTTTTCATAAATGATTAGAGAAAAAGTGATAGAATCAACCCATGAAAGTGGGGTACAGGGTAGTGTGGGGAATCAGAATCAGACTGATGTTAAAGCAAATATAGTCCGATATCTAGGGACAGAAATAATTTTAAAAGCTCATTGAATATTAGCTTCCCAATAGAAAATATATTCAAACTCACATTTCTGTGAAAAGGTGGCACATTAAGATGCACAAGTCAGTGGGGTTACTACGCTTGTCATGAGTACCAAGAAAGTATTAACACATACAGAAAAGAATCTATTGACATAAAAAACCCAAGCAGCAAATACACAAAAATGTAACAAGTTAAATGTAAACACTATTTAGTTTAATGAAAATTATATTCTATCTAAAGAGCAATTTGAATTAATCAAACTCCAAACTTGAAGTATTAAGATCCACCATGAATCCAAAATACAGACCTTTCAACTCTAGCAATCACAGATGAACAGGACAATTCCAATTCTTGTCTCTTCTGTCTGATCCCTGCACTGACTTCTGTGAATTCTGTACTGAAAGACAAATTTCATACAAGAAGTTACAAAAAGTAACTTTGTACTATGACAATTTTGTATTTCAGTAATTGCTTCTACCAATGACTTTAATTTAACTGTATTAAAACTTTCAACAGTCATGATTAAACTATGCATTGGTTATTGCTTAGAGGAAAAACACAGTCACGGTAAACATAAAAGAAGTCCTAAATAAATAAAGCAGATGGAATGGAAAACAGGAGATGAAATGTGTCTGCTGGGGAGTTGAAGAATAGAGAAACTTGCATCTTGACAAATAAATTCTGTTACATGCATGGCAAAAAGTTAATCTTTTACAGACTGTCAAAAACATACTGACATAGTACTTTTTTTTTATTAGCCCATACTATCCAAATAACATTCTTTTGGACTGTTCTTTTTCTTCCATCTATTCAGTGAACAATTTTTAACAGTACTCGTTTTAAAATGTTTGTGTTTATCCTTTAATTGCTCTTCATCAATGAATAAAAACCCTGGCAATCTTCACAATATTTCAAGGTGGTGTATATATACAGGTAGGAGCAGAAGGAACTTCAGAATCTACAACACAGTAACCCACCAAGCAGCACTAGTACAACCCACAGAAGCACTAGTACACACTAACCAGTCATTTCTACAGCTAAAAAAGGATTCTTCACTGCTACCACCAGCCAGAAGTGTGCTGAAGAAATTAGTTCCGATGCACTCATTCCAGCAGGTCTGTCTTCTGGGCTACACAAAAAATAAATTATGAATTAAAGACACCCAAAATAAAATAATGAACACTAAATACATGAAAATGCACTAAAATTAAATTAGGTCAGCAAGACTTCAGCTCACAAGAAGCAGAAACCATAATAGCTCCATAGGTATATGCAGAGATTTGCAGTTACAGCAAACAAATCTTCTCTATTCAGTCTCTAAATTTTCAACACCTGCTCTTTGCAGATACACTTATTTTATATTAAGCAAAATCTTTAATCTTCTACACAGACATTATGAATAAATAAGCCTGATCTTCACTATTGCACAATTCTGCTACCTAATGCACCACAGTAAGTACAGCTCGAGCACCTTCACATCCCTGCACAGCAGTTCACCAAATGTTTTGTGAAACATGAAAACCTAATGATGGTAGCTGGGATTCTCCTTTGCCCTCAGGCAGGATTACAGAATTGACGATTGACTGGTGTGTCTAGTTACTGGGCCCTCACACAGAGGCACGACACTCAGAACCCCCTTAGTATTTCCAACCACACCACCACCACCTATTTATGTTGCTAACAAGGCCCAGCCGTGTGCAGGCGTGCAGGGAGCTCTGCTGCTGGGCACTGGGCTGGCTGCAGGGGAAAACCAAAAAACAAACCCCGACAACAAACCAACAATAATCCTCCAGATATTCTTCCCACACTGACATGCTTACCTACACTGATCCCTTTTTGCCACAGCACCTAAAGGGCTCATACCACCTCAAATCCGACTAAAACTTTTTTGCTTATTCCCTATGACTGGTATTTTAAAACAGGAATTTAGAATAGTCCCATAATTTTAATTCAGAAAAATGAAAAAGAAACTTCATAATAGGATGTATATAAACACATGTCCCAATATGCAGTCATTATCCATGTGCTCCATCAAACCTTGGCACAGAGAGCTGCTTTTGCTGGGAACATGCCCTATTTCATCAGCATGCAAATTTTAGATTTTGCCTAAGAAACTGTTGGGTTTAAGTTTTATTTTAAGAATAATATAAATTCTGAACATTAACCTTTCTCCCTCCAATTAAAAAAGTTATCCAGATGTTCCACAAATGTCCTTATGAAGTGCTTGTTAGTACATCAGGGCTTTCATTTAAATTCTTTTAAATTTTGAACATTTCTTGGATAATTGAGCCCTGTACCTCCTCCTGAAGATTTTTAATGGTTCTGCTTTTGTTTATGCACTTTTTTTTTGCAACAGGTACTATTCGAGACATTAATGCTATTAAATACTTCACCATAAATTAGTGAAACTGAAAATGAAAGCATTCCCCCACATGAAGTCACATTAGTGGCTGATCTACCATTAAGCCCTATCTTTCCAGTTCAAAATCCCTTCAATTCAGTGAAAGGTACCTTTAAGTTTACAGGGCAACAGAACCAAAATTTCCAAATACCTGACTGAGAAAGGGCAAACTGGAGCTGACAATGTCCCTGACAGCTATGGTGTAATAAGCACCAAACAGAAGTGACAACTCAGGCCACCAGCTATTGAAAATACACAGGATGTACCTCATACTACATGAAACAAAGCAGTAACCAAAACAGGGACTTGAACATGGCTTTTCCTCCAAATATTCAAATTTCAGGTAAGATGGAATGATGGCAAATGATGGCGTTCACACTTCAGAATTAAATTTATAGCCTAAAACTTTTTCATGCACATTCATTTACAGGTACAACTGTGAGTAAGAAAGCACTGATCAAAAACTTGTGTCCCAGAGACACAAAGTATTTTTGAAAGGAGAAATAGTAGAAATCCAACAAGAAGCCTTTACAGCTCCTTATAAATCTGGCATCTGGTGATCCTGTGTTTATAGGCTATGATTTATGAACAAGAAACCTGGAAACAGAAACATTCTTGACAGTAATCTCATATTAAAAAAACCCCCAACTCGATGCAAACCATAATGTCTATGGCAGATTCACTTAAATTACTTGGTTGATTACATCTACATATTTTATTGAAAATAATGAAAATCTTCATATAGTGGTGCTCGGCTGACAGCTTGTAGATGAAATCATCTTCCTTTGGTGAAGACAGATGAAAACAGTGTTCAGGATCTTATAGTGTAACATCCTAATCTAAATGAAAATATTTGCCACCACAAAACTAAATTTAATCTGAGAAAGACGCTTATATAACCTACCACTATATTCTAATTACTTCAAGACAAAAAGAGACAAAGTAAAAAAGTTTGAATCATACCAAAATTAGCAAATAGAAGTTAACCTTAAGAATAAGCAGGAAGGTAGTCTTAAAAATGCTCTAATAAAAGCATATACAAATGTTTCATTATCAGAACCAACCTTGTTTATCTTCACAGACAAAGCTTTCTTGTTTTGTTTGTCATACAAAATATTACCTGTGGAACAAGGAACAAAACTTTGATCTTAACTTTAGCATATTAGTTCTTGATTGTTCATCAAAATCATTAATGCAATGGGAGGTTAACAAAATGTCTATCTTGAGTGCATTTACAATGCTTACATAGAAAATGAGTAAAATGAAAATGCATGCACCTTCACAGTAGCTTTCTAGATACCAAGCAGTTTTTACCTCTTCAGATATTTGCTTCATTTCCTAAGTTATGAACAGACTTATCAAATTATTTCTATTGAATAAGCCCCTCAGAATAGCAAACTCAAAATACAGCTAAGTGTTGTTTGTATCTGAACTCTCACCAAAAAACTTCTGTGAATAAAAGCTAGTCATTAGCTGTTCCCCAGCTGCGTGATGTAGAAAATTGCTTGAGGCTGAAACCACATCCATTTGACTTCTGACTGAAATTGAAGAGGCAGTTTTCCAGTAATATAAAGACAGGAGTTTCACATACTGCAATTCTGTTCTAGAAGTTCCACTTCTACTACTTGGAATTTGGGTTTTATATACAAATGTAAGCAATTTTAAAAAATTAAATTGGCTCATCAAGAAAAGATATTCTAGAGTTCATTAAAAAAACACAGCAATTCTGGCAAATGGAGGACAAATACCAACTTACTGTATTTTTTCTTCACAATTCTGCTTAATTTTACTGTTACTGGCCCTCTGTCTGGACATATAGCCCTTCTGAAATATCAAAAAAAAGACATTAAAAAAGCAGTTTCTAGGCACATCCAAACAAAATCTGCTCCTATTTGAAGGTATTTTTATTTTGTGTACATAAACCAAGTTCTAACTGCTACTGAAACCTGAACTTGTATCATGAATATCATCTTCTGTATATTAAAAGCCACAGTGCTTCAAAAAGCTTAGATAGAAAAAAAAGAAAACCAATTTACACAAAAGTTCATATCCTGTATTAAATCAGAATGCTCAATTTTGTTTGATTTCATGGCAACATGTGAAAAATGTTATAACCTGCTTCCTTTTAAGAATATTGGTCACTGTTGATCCAGAATGGTGAATCTTATTTTCTTATGAGTCACAAAAGGTAATTTACCTCCAGTTATCTTTTCTGTAGTGAAGTCTGCTTCACATTAAACCTCAAGAACTCTGTATTTTTCATACATTCCATTAAACACTGACTTTAGATAAGCACTATTTAGCAAAATTCATCTCTGTAATCCTGAACTTCCCCTTATACAATGCAGCAAATGTTACAAGACAAAGTTTATCAAAACAAAAACGTTATTTCCATATAACAACAGAAATGTTCCCTCTCAAGCTTACTAGAAAAAAAATCAGTTCTTGACTACAACTATGTTTTATAGATGAGGAACATCACCAGTGCTTATGATAACATGCAAGGAAAGTAGATGTTTGTTTAGATAAACAAAGAAAAATATTTGTATTGTTAAAATTTGATCATACTTCAAATTAATGTAAAATTTGTCAGAATTGCTTGAAAACTGCAATTTTCACAAAGCTCAATGCAAGAAATACATTGCCCTTTACTTCTTCGTTGCTATTTTAACTATTCAAGTGGGAATTACAGCAATGATAAAAGTAAAATTAAACTACCACTGGTGAAAACTAAGTTATTTTAAAATAAAAATAATTTTACAAAATTTTCAGGCTGTACATGTTAAATCAGTTGATTTTACACGTTTTGAATATTCCAATTCAAATGCTTGAAATTACATGGACAACCAACCTCACAAAACTTCTCATCTTTGCATGGCTGTAAGTTTCCTTATTGCAGGCACAGTCTTCCTCTTCTTCCTTCCTCCTCAGCTGTTTCTTAACCTGAACCTGTATTGCAGAATAGAGTCAATACAATCTAGAATCTCATGACAAATGGGCTCTAAATTCATGCAAAGTCTCTTAAGGTCTATACAGAAATTAAGCTGAAATAGAAGGACTAGAAAACATTTCAAATCTTACTTCTTTGACTTCACAGTTTGGAGACTTTTTTTTCATTTGTTTTTCATAAAATAGAAAAACCTACACCTTGGTATGTTATTGACCATGCTTGAGATGCATACTAAGTTCACAAGACCAAAAAAGCCTTAAACATTCAGACTGCCATAGCAAATGTCTCAGAGCTATGCACTAGTTTCCATTAAGAATCTATAAGCTAAGTTTTTTAAAACTAAGTTGGTTGTTCAGAATACACAAGGTTCACCTTGGGAAAATGCTGAACTACCACTCAGCTTAACATGCTTCCTCATAATTAAAACACCCTCAGTTTTCCTCTAGAGTAAAATAACTCATGTATTTTATACAACACTAAGTTTTTTCCACATCTCAAAAACACTGAGAGCAATACAACTTTTATTTCACACTATGAAGTTACTTCAATGACTACATTGCAATTGTTTGCATTAGAAACTTTGTATTTCCTCATTCCTGAAACTTGGCTTTTTATGCAACCCCTTAACAGAGCAGCATTCTAATTCTGACTATCACAAAGAGAAGGCTGCCAGTCTCCTGATAGCACCACTGATGATGCTGACCACTGTGTCTGCATATCTTGGTACACATTCCATCTATCCCTACTGCACCAGTGACTCTCTTTCAAAGTGGGACATTGTTCTCTGCCCACCGGTTTATACTGCAGTTCTATGAACAGTCAACCTTTCAAACTGTGTTTTGATACAGCCTTTACACCCTACCAAATGTAAATTTCAGTTTATCCTATTTCAACTGCTTCCTTGATTCTTCAGAAATAAAGAAGACAAAATACACAAGCATGGTTTTCTGTGAGAAGGAAGTATCTCTGGTTGCCAGTGTGGCTCCTTTACAGGTGACTGCCTGGGCCTCGAGAAGTACCAAAAAATGAGTAGTGGAAGCCTGTTTTCTAAATGTGACAAAGAGCAAAACCAGCAGCTTATGAACTACTTATAAGCATAATTTCATCCCAAAATTTCCAAATCATACACAGAATTATCAGCATCTTTCTATATACATTTTTAAGATCATCTATCGGAGGAGTTTTTTCCTACTTGATAAACTACTCTCCATATCAGTATTTTTCAGAAGAATTGAAAGCTGAAAAAAATTCAGAGATTTCAGTTGAACAATGCTTAACATTAATTGATTCCTCTTGCCTTCATGTGTTTTTGCCTGGGAATTGGAGGCTGTGAATACAGAAGATTCACCTCAGCTAAAAAAACCCAGCAATATTGCATGATAATTGGTACAGCAGTTGTTTACAAAACCTAGTTTAAAAAACACTTTGAGACCAATTACTATACTTCTATTCTTGGATATATCATGAAAGCTCAAAGATACTAGAAAGTAGCAACAGCAGCTTTATGGTTATTATCACTATGGTAAATACTTGCTTTGCAAAAATAATTAAGAATAATTCCTAGCTTCAAATATGTAACAGAAACATTAAAGCAGTAATTACTTTGTTAGGAAAGCTTATTTAACACAACGTGTATGAATAAAATGCTGCAGCATAACTTGGACATTCCTACAGCTGAAGTTAGTTAAGAAAATAAGTCTGGAACATACCTTTATCTGCTTATCTAATGCATCCAGCCTGCACACTGCTTGAAATGGTCTGCGATCAATAGGACATGAGGCCTGTGTCTGAAAAATTATTTTTCTCATTACAAACTTGGTAATGAGCTAAGAGAAGCCTTAACTTTCTATACTTTTAGTCACTATTACAGTAGCTTACAGAAACACACAAAACCCCAACTTGTTCACAGTAAGAATGCATTTGGACACATTATCCATACACTCAGTATTTTGTTTCATATAAGCAGATTGCTCTTTCAGGAAAAATCTAAAGGAAACAAGAATATAACTCAGAAGTTGTGTTTAAAAAAGGAAAAGCATTTAAAGCATTTTACATTAAGTTACCTACATTTTCTCTTTTTAAAATCCCTTTTAGGTAACTGATTTTATACCAATATGTGTCTTGATTTTGGCTAGGATAGAGTTAATTTTTTCTTAGTAGCTGGTACACTGTTTTGGATTCAATATAAGATTAATATTGATAACACACTGAAAAGCATAACAATATGCAAACACCCTCTGTATTTCATATTGTGCTAACATTTTATTTCTTAATTTTATTCTCAACAGAAAGTATGTTGGGTTGTGTATCCCCCAAAACATAAAACTGGTAAGGCCAAAAGCAAACAGGGCAACACCTTCCTCATCTTGCTTATCTATTCGACTATACCACATCTCTTCTGTTGCAGTCAGCAGAGACAACAGATTTCCACACGTAACACATCTGAAGTTTTATAAATCAATTTTCAAGAAAAGGGAACTGAAGGCTATTTTACCCTACTGCTTGATGAAAATAGCAGTTTATTGTTTCTCCCTGAGCACCTAAATGCCCTCTTATTGAGGCTTCACTACATCAGATAAAACACAAACACAGAGAACAATAACACATTATTAACCATGGAAATGGGAAACTTCAACTAAAGCTCCACCCAAGTGGATGATGTAGCGAATCAGCTTTGAGAAAAATCCACATTGGATATTAACTTTTGCTGTGAGAGAACTCTTTATTCCTTTTCATTCCAGATGTGTTTGCTGTGGGGGAGTGGTTCTTTGTTTGGTTTGGAGTTTTTGTCATCATTACACCCCCCACACCCACCTTAATTCCACCGGCCTTCAGAGGCTCAGTTCAACACTTGTAAAACAAAATAAAAATCCAAAACACACACCCAGTCTCCAGCCCTAATTCATTCACCGAACAAGACCCAGTATATGAAGTGCATGCCCTGAAGAGGCATGTAATTTCTGCACTTTAGAGAGCTACAGGGTATCTATGCAAGCAAGATGCAGTACTAGAACTGCATAAGCAGCTATGAAAAACCTACACATGAACTCTGCCCCGAAATTCAGTGGTGAACTTCATTCTTATCTTTTCATCAGGGCTTCTAATTTTCCAGTTAATTCTGTTCTTTTCTCAATTTCAAAGAGTGCTCAGCTTCTTTTTCACCTACCAGGCCCCAAACACTGAGTATTCAGGAAGTTTCTGAGCTTCTGATTTCAACTGAAGTAGATAGAATCAAAGTAGACTGATTTAAAAAAACCCCAAACCCACCAAACAAACAAAAAAAACCCAGGGGTAGTTTCATGAACAAGTTGTTGAACAAGAATGTAAGTTAAAGTCATTACCTACCCTTTGATGCTCTGGTATTTTATCCTAACTAAAACCCTCCTCTTTTGGGGGATACCATTGTTCTCTGCAGTGTCATGGCCGCAGATAAGAAAGGCGTAGTGGGTAATTAAGCCAGCTCCCTAAGGACTCAGATCATGAAGACCGTTTTTGTCCTGTAGTCAAGGTACAGCCAGCCCACAGTAACATAGTAGTGCAATGTTCCATAGGGATATTTGATAGCATGCAATGCACTGTAGCTTCCGAACCCGCTGCAAACTTCAAGGCACATACTTTCATTCTTAGATATACCAGATTGTAAAAGATAGGTAGGAGGAAGTTATTTTTCTTAGCCATTTTTATTCTCATTTCAGGATCTACCTTAGCTGAAATGTTTACCCAGTACAATCTCTTCCTACATTAAATTTACACACGAATGTCAAGTTATCTTCCCAAGTTTAAGTCGCTGTAAGTTATGTTTATTCACTGCAATAAAGTATCACAGAATACTAAGTGTTACTAGCAGCAATCCAAATAACAGGTGTTTTTGCTTCACTAGAAAGATATTCAATGTTAATTCTTCTGGACAAATGTTTAACAACTTAATACAGTTATACACAGTAGTAGAAAGGGAGGAAAACATACTGGAAGAGTCAAAAACTACCATTAGGTTCAGATACGTTCAGAAACAGCAGATGCTCTTTCCACTCCTACTCAGTTGCTTTCTGTAGCCTTAGCATTTTCTGTAAGCTGACGACATTATCACAAGAGCAATTCTAGTAAACTCAGGACATTTGCATGTACACCAGCAGCCCCTGGGTGTACTACAATTGTTAGGTACCCTGAGGGAAACTAGAGCCTACTTCTGTCTAAACATGCATCAGTTGTCACCTCTCTGCTAACAAATGAAAACAAACCTTTAAAATGGAAGAAAAAACCCCAAACTTCCCCTGTCCCTTTTCCCAACAGCAAGACAGGATTTACAGTGATACAGAAAGGAATAAAGCTAAAAAAAATTAACATTCATTACAAGAAGCAATTAAGAGGAGTGATGGCCTTTAACCCCTCTCTCATCTTTTCGGAGAACATGGATCAGTAACAAAGGTGTTGAGTCTTCTTTCATCAAAGGCAGGTTAGCAATTCCACACTTTTGAGGTTTCTATTCAGGGAGCATTGTAAGTAATAGTGAATGCACACTGTACTTTTTGATGAAAAACATTTAGAACAAGAAAGAAGATGCTGAGATGGAACAAGTCCAAGAAGCAGCTACCACTTTTATTGTGCACAAGGGAGAAGATGTTTTGTGAAATATAGTACAACCTTAGAAGAACCACAGATTCATACAATATCCTTCTTTAATATAGCTTTAAAAATCAGAACATGCAGTATTTAATGTAATCATCAATATCATTAGAACCTCACTGCTGGTATTAGTGGCCTGCTTTGCTTTGCTTCCCAACAGTTCTTTCCTTGAAAAAACACAGACTAGTAGGTCAGCACACTTTAAAATGTCTTTGATTGTTTTTATTCTCCACATGAAACTATTGACAGTTTTCGTGCTAAATCTGATAACTCCACAGTGATTCATTCTTTCACCCATCCCGTGATATCTGAAGAATTCACTTCATAAAATATGTAAGCATTCACAAAAATCTGCAAGCCCTGAAAAGTTATCCATGAGCAATGTGTTTGGTTTTCAGATACCAAAAAAAAATTTTATTGTATTTGATTTGGTTTTTATGACCCTCTAGAAAAATCTTGCTTTAGCTCCACAGGCATAACTTAATTTCTGTATTTCTGTAACTGCTAGAGTGACACAAAACTCTGATCTCTAAACTCAAGGAGCACTTGTTCCCTATTTTAACTGCATCACTTCAAACAGCATTTGAACAAAGTGAGGTAGGCAAAAGGCTGAAGCAGTTACTATATTCCAGCTAGGAATCTTCTGAAAGCTATACAAATAGGTGCAAGCTATCTCCAAAACATATTTGGCTGATAAAATAACTTTGACAGATATCCCCATCTCATCAAGTTCCATGAGGTTTCATAACAAGTAGTAACAAGATGCGAGTACAGAATTCAAGTTGCTGCAGTAAATCCCTCCCCCAAATTTTTTTTTTCTTCAAGTGGCTCATAATAAAGTCTGGTCTCCAAATTTTGTACTGAAAAGCTGATACAAAAAGAAACATGATCTTAGATAACTCATTGAACACAAATAATACCAGATTCTCATAACTAAATTCAGGCTTAAACATGAGATTTAGACAGTTAAAGCAATGTCTGTATATTTCACTTCACCTTGTAATAACAGTACAGTAAAAAGCCCACAATGCCACCTCCAGCTTCAGTGAACAGGTAGACCATTACACCACATGTAGTGAGAAACACCCTCTCCACATTTTGATGAAAGCCGGCAGACATCAGAAAATACACTGTTTTCTAGAAGCGTGTAAAAACTTACGATTACTTTTTTTCAGTCTACTTTTAAAAAGGAATTACATTTAAAGGTTTTATAGTTATGCTTTAGGAAAGCACTATTTCTGACAAGACTCTTTTTTGGGGGGAAAAAATCACTGATGGATAGTAATGATACAGAGTGCAAAAGAACAGAGATGAGAGTTTTAACACCTAATCAGCAGACAGTTACAAATCTAAACAGCTCTCTTCTCTCTACCTACATGACACAGTTGGGTAGTTCTTAAGTTCCAAAACAAAATTCCCACAAAGTATTAACAAATTAAGTTTCATTGTATTGACACTATTGGAAGAACTGTAGCAAAACGAAAACTGCAGTCGCACTGCGCTTAAACAGCATTAACATTCTTAAGTTGCTACATGAATGTACTTGCAAAATCTCAAAGTGGTCGATGCTGGAGGAGACCTCTGGAGGTCATCTTGCCCAACACCCCTGCTTAAGCAGGGAAATAGCCAAGAACAACTGTATACTACAAAGCAAACATGTAATTTGCAAAAAGGTATCTAAAATCTACACCTTCTGAAACAATTTGATTAATACAGTTTTTCTGAACATCAGTTCTCAGATGAACTGTCTACATATAGATCACTTTGGGTACACTTGAACAATAAGGTTTTTTCCACTGTTATTTTTGGGGTTTTAGGTTGTGTTTCTTTGAACACAAGCTATGTTTAGTTTATTAGTGTCATCTTCATCTTGCCCACAATGCTCTGTACTGCAGATCACTGTGGAGATTGCTGCCACATAAGCTGACTCCTTCCTATATCCTTTAGGAAAAAAAAGGAATCCAGATCAGAAAGAATACACATTGAGAATCCCAGGTTACCCTCAGAAGAATATACATGTGCAGTAGTATACTCAACATACTCAATGATCCAAATCTTGAATGAGCACAAAGGCAATGACTACTCTAAGAACTGCACATCAAAAGCTATGAACAAAACACATAACAACATCCACTAAAAACATAATGCAAGACAGCTCTTTGTGCCAACTGCTTAGTTTTATTTAGTCAACCACAGATCCTGTACAGCGGCTACCTGAATATGCCCCAACGCTTTGGAGAATTTATGACTCTACGTATCCACTTTCAAATTCTCCAGATGAGGAAAAATTAATGAGGGAAACTAGGACCAGAGCATGAGATAATTAAGCTTGGTAGGTGAGGGTCACTGAAATCAATGTCTGTTATGTAAACATTGTAATGATGCAGACAACACACCGAATCATTTCTTTAACACTCTTCTCTCATGACGCTTCACAAGAGGAATTAATTGCAGAACAGAGATAGAAATCTCCAGTACTTTTACTAGCACTCTGAACAACAGAAAGGATGTTAAAAAGCCTACAGTAAATATTTATTGTTTCTAAGATTGTTCTCTTTGAATAGAATAGCAAAAAAAAATAGAGATTTTTCTGTAGCACATACAGACAAGATACTACTGCTGCTAAAGCAGTTGTCTTAGCTGAGGTGTGTTAACTACTTTGTGCATCTTTGCCATCAATGCCTAGTTAACTTTTCTTTACATCAGTTTTACTTAAATCCTTTCAGAACCAATTATTATAAACTAAAACATGTGCTTACCAATGAAAATACAAAATACAAGTTTATCAGAAAAGAGGTTTAAAAAATTAGTTTTGACCCAACTAGTTTTAATATACTAATAGGATTACAGACAACAGAAACACGGTAATGTAATTGCTTCCTTTGGTGTAACACAACATTACTGACAGTGCTTGAACACTCTAGACAGGGGATTTTTTGTTGTTGGCTACACCCCCCCCCCCCCNTTTCTTTATGTGGCCGGAATAATGTTCTTTATACTGAAAGGAACCTTCACTTACACTGTCCTTCCACATTCCCACTGAAGGGTGTGTCCAGTAGCCTCAGCTCCCAATTTAGCACCTTTTACTTTGTATGATCTTCCAGCACAGACTCACTGAAATACAAAGCCTCAAGCTTGAAAGTCTTCATTAGTAAATTACACCATGTTGGTTTACAGAAGTGGTTGACAGCTGGCACAGGATGATGGATATTTATGTTAATCTTCGTGCGCCTACTGAAAACAGCCCCCAGCAGTTTGCCAGCGCAGTGCTGCCCAGCAAAGACTGGGAGAGCACTGGTTAGCGTGGCCAAAGGCACACAAGTCGACAGTCTAATAGTACAGAAGAGTTTAATAGTATAGGCAACTGAATTTGTGCATAGCAATGCTCTCAAATGCCACAATTAACACAGCCAAAGAGAGCAGAACAATTCAAGGGACATATTAAAGAGTTACTCTGAAGATTAACTCCTTTGTGGGGATTCTTCGTCTGCCCCCCACTTTTCTTTTAGGAGCTAGAGAGCTTTCTTCAAAGGGAAAGAACGTATAGCACTGACTCAACTGTAATGCTGCTTAATTCTGAAACTAAAGGTTCAGAGTTAGCCAACAGGATCTAGTGTATTAGACCTGTTCCGTGGCACGTTTCCTATCCCTTTTTAGCCCTTGGAATAAAGGCAATTTTTATATACTGCTTTTATTATTTATTGCTTTTAAGTGCTTTTTTAAAATCTATATTCTCTCTCTCTTTCTTCTTAAAAAGCAAGATGTTCCAAGTGTTATGGCTGCTGCTTTCAGACAGAAGACCTGCTGGCACAGGACACTTGACTGCAGCTGCAATGTTGAAAATCTCCTGTAGATTGAAGAGGGAGCAGAACAGTAAAACTCTTACCTTCTGCCTAAACTACCCTGGTCTTGATTAGAGTCTACACAGTTATATACAAAAGCCATAAACTCTCAGGGGAACAACGATTATGTACAATTTGAAAACAACAGTTTAAAGGAGTAGTTTCTCCTGTTATATTTTCAAGTCCAGATGCAACACAGAAAAATAAAGGAAGTATCCAACTTGAACACAGACTGCTGGCAAAGCCTCTAAGTGTATGGAGCACAACTGAAGATACACAAAAGAACATGTCAAATAATGTGAATATTAGTCTTTTGTTTTAAAGATTTCATTCAATAATTTTATTCTCAATTTTGTTTCTCTCCAGCACTTAAATAGGAAAACACCATTTCTAAAAGCAATTTGTTTATACTCCAAAAAAAAAACTTAATCTTTACCCAGAATCAGGCAGTGTATTTTTTAAACAGCAGCTAATTTTTATATCTTTTTCACATCTTCATTACTCAGAATGACTTAAATTATGGTTATAATCAACCGGGAACCAGAGAAAGCTAAGCCTTATGCAACGCTTCTCAAAAAAGAACACATTCAGTTACTAAATATTAGTAACAGGCAAAAAGCACACAGCATCAGCATGTTTTAAATGGTGACATGCTTATAATATGTTTCTATCATTCTAATCCATAAAACCTCATCTGCTTCTCACAGCTGAAGCCTCTGAACTGTCACACAGTTTTCAACACTTCTTTTGCCACTTTACTTTTAATTAAAACTACTAGTTTAGGCAGTGGAGATACATGAACTCAACAGGCCTGACTGTCAAGCAACCTCAGGAAAGGAAGTCTGGCTGGTTTTACCTATCTGATGTCAGTAATGAAAAGCAGCAGCAGCAGCCTTATGTAACTTTAGAAACACCCCCACGTCTTTTTTATGGCATCACATCTACTTTACCTGTCAACTCTTAAGAAAAGTTGCTTTTATTCTATTTGAATAGCACTTCAGATCACAAAAAATAAAATTGACGTGACAAGAAAAATGTCGTATCATTCATCTGCCCCTTTAGAACAAGAAAATTTCTCTTCCTCATTGGGCTTAAAAGCATCTGTTAGACAATGTGAACAAACTCAAATCCAGCAGCAAGCCAATATACTGCACTGCTTCCCTGTGAATGTCACTGTTTAATGCTTTTCAGCTGTCATTACAGCAACCAGCTAAGGCACTCAGGGTAAAATTGCAGGTGAGAATTTCCTCTTCCCTTACAAATAAAATTGCTCCAATGAATCAAATGCAAAACAGAAAATCTGGCAACAGGAAACTTTGCTTATTATCTGGTTTGTAAATCTAAAGCATTTTTCAAGTAATAACCTTTCTTTAATACTCTGAATTTCATATAAATTCTTCAGAAAATTGTGTTATCATTGGCCTTCAGTAATAAATAGCACAAAAATTGAGGATAAATATATAGCAAGAATAAGCACATTGCATGTATACATACATGCAAGTGATACCAACCTTCTAAAGGGAATACTGCAATGAAAATCATCATTTACTTCAAAAGAATGATATTGCAAAGAAACCAAACAGCAGTCTAACTAAAACGAGAAACTAATTCAAGTGCACAGAAGCAGGACAAAAGGCAGCAACCCCCGCTCATCCCAGTACAAAGCAATATTAATTTTTTGTTTTATACTGATAATTGAAAAAGTTAAAGGAAAGGTAAAGACACCAGACTTAATGCAATGATTGCATGACATAGGTGAGGGAAAAGGGGCTAAATAGAACAAGGTCATTAAGGATTTGTTCAACAAAGCATTTTTCTTTAAGGTTCCAGAACTATCTACAAAGTTATTGACATAGAACAAATAACAGCCATCATTAAAATGAATTTTTTTTCAGAAGAGCAGTAAAGCTTTTAGCTGAATTCTCTTTACAGTTAGAAAACTAAGGCTGTATCACTCATTTTGTAGACTAACATGAATACATATTGGTACCCTGAATTGACACTAGCACTATAACAAACAGCCTAAGGGTTAGGACAAAGTAAGATTAAGCTAATAACAACGCAATATTATAGCATGTACATAATACTGTCTGATCTTCCAAACAGCCAACACCAATCTGTTTACTCATCCCTAATCTCTAGTAACCATTAAGTTACTAGAGTAAGATTGTTTAGTGAAAGAAAACACAAAATACTTTATCGCATTAAGAAGAAAGTTTTCCAAAATCTATTTACAAATTGGCCATTGAACACTTACACGCAAAGCCAAAATTGGTAACTTTCTTAAAAAAATAACTGTAGGTATTAGATGCAATAGATTTCACTGAAAAATAAACACACACCTTGGTGCTCAGTCTTACCTCAGCCCATTTAAGAATACAAGTCATGCAGAAGGTATGACTGCAGTTCTCAGGAAACCCGATCTCTTGTTCGAGAAGGCAGTTCAGACAGATGGGGCACGTGTTGCCATCATACAATAAAGTAGAACAGGAACAGCTTTCCTCATTTTCTTCACCTGGTATTATTAACACTGACACTTAGAAGTTTTGACAGTTTTTGAAACAAAGTCCTCCTAGATTTGAATAATAAAGAAGTAAGAAGATACATTTTCAAGCGCTTCTGTGGCCAGCTTCTTGGCTGCATTAGACCTAAAAACTTGAATTCAACTTACTTGTAACTACAGATAACTGTGTTCAGCTGAAAAAAGCTATGCAACTTATTTCATAGGCTGCTGAACCAGTATTTGCCACTAAAACAAAGGAAAGTTAATTACAGGGATATTTCAATAAAGCGGGCATCATAGTGTTTCCTATTGGTTATGTAGTCATTTAGACATTATTCTCCTAAGTTCTTTCTCCTTGTGTGTTTGCACTCTCTCCATGACATAAATTACACCAGCATATTCTATATTCGTTATTTTGTATACACATGGTCTGCCTTTACTTTAGTTTTTCTGTCTTAGAATTATCTTAATCTGAATATCTTCAAATATTTACCTAATCATGTACATTAAATAAAAAATGCTCCTGATTTTGTTAGAGTTAGAAAGTGTTTTCAGATTCAAAAATGTATGAACTCTTCTTCAAGAAGTTTTACTCTGAATTAATGATTTTCTCTGAATACCATTTGCTATCAACATTTTTGTTTTGCTACTAGAAGTTAAGAAGTAAAAACAAGAGAAAAGACAGGAAATTATTTGGGGACCTCACCGGCCAAAGCCAAATATTATGAGATAGTGGTTATGTTTACACAACTTCTTTCAAAACAAGCAGCATACTAATTGGGAGAGCAAATGAAAAAATCAGACCTTCACAGCCTGAACCTGAATAATATGCTTCAATATTTTCACACACACAAAAACTTTACCTTCCATGCCTTCATGCGTCTGATCCTCAGTATCTTGAATACATTGCTTTCTGTTCTTCATCTTACAAAACGTAGTCTGGAAAACATAGAAGCAGTTCATTGAGATTGCAACTTGAAAATAAAAAAATTAATGAGTATTCTCCATTTCACTGTAACTTTGTAGAGTAGAAATGCATGATATTAGAAGTTAAGGGACCATTTACAATCTGTTTGCAATTTATAAGTACCATTATTGCTGTCTAGCAACTGATGTTTCCAACTTCAAAATTTGTTTGGTTCAACAGACGCAAAGTTTTTGCAGTGTTTTAAGACTACCGCTGGTCCTTTTATTTGTAAAAATTAAATGTATTGCAAAGTTTCCATGCAAACCACCCCATGCAACACTGCAGTAACTAACACCTGCAAACTGCCCTATGCAAATGGTTGAAGCAACGAATTTTAAATGCATAAGCACCAGAAGAGTTGCTTGCTTTACAAACCTGGAGTCACCATAGTAGTGGCAAGCAAGAAAAATGAAAGTAGCTTACATTCTTATGACAAAAGCAAGAAGGAAATAATTCAAATTATTTGCACTCAGTAAAAAATGTAGAGAAATTTGTATCAAACAAGGGACAGGTCACAAGCACAGGTGCAGTGGAGTATCATGAACGGAGGTGCACTTTTTAACTGCTCTGCAAAGGAGATAGCACAGATAAAGTACATCCTAGTGATCTACATCATAAAGGTTGGAAGAATTTTACCTTGCATAAGAAATAGCAAGTATATGTTCTTTGGAGGCTTAATACATGTAGAATGAAACACACTTAAAAAAGAGTATCTTACACCAAGGACTGAATCTCCTGCATTTCAAACTCCTGTAGTCACAGCAGAGATGGTATACACACCTAAAGCACCAACCCAAGCCCTAGAGGGAACAACAGGTTTCTTCAAAACTATATGAAGCTTTAAAAATTATTAGTATTTAAAAGGACAAATTAAAATTTCAGAAGAGATCAAAGAAATCCGAGATTACCAAGATCTGCTACTTAAGCATTCAAACCTGAAGCAAACCAACTGAGGTTTACTCTCACACTTCAACACCTTTGCTAGGCAAAGCAGCGGGACAGAGCTGAAAATGCCACAATCACAGTCCTCAACTAAACTTCCTCCTATTTCACTTAGAAACTGCAATATTTTCCCATTACCACCAAGACATCGAGAAGAGGGAGAGACAGAATTTGCTTCCCCAAACTTTTTTCTGATCAAGTATTTATTGCTTGATCTTGGCAGCAGGAAGTGCTTTAATGATCATTTCTTTATACTGAGAAAAGCAACTCTGCTGCACGTTCCCATCACACATACTTCTCATTTTCTTAGGCAACCCAAGAAATTAGGACTCATATCTGTGAGTCTCAAAACACAGACAGTTTTCTAAAAAAATGGTCAAAACTGTGAAACTAATTAGAAATCTGCAATTAGAATTCAAAATGGCTTCAATATTCCTATTAGAAATGACTTTTTAATTCCCCAAAGGGAACACGGGAATCAATCCAACTGAGGGTAGGGGAATGTGAAGGGACAAGGAAAGAAAAGCCTAGCTTTAAGGGTTTTTCCCCCAACACTATCGCATTTTTATATCAAAAACTACTTCAAAAGATATCATTAGGATACATGGCATCAGGCTGGTTACCAGCACTAATAATAACACTGACTGAGGTGCAGCCAATGCTGTAAGCTACATGCAAGTTCTGCTGGTAGAACAACCACTGCCCAGACCTCCACCTTTTGCAAGCTAAGCAAAAGGAAACCGAACCAAAGTCAAGCTGCTCCTTTAAAATTTAATGCCTTCAACAAGTAAAATCTGCCTGAAATTAGGACACGCAAGACCACCAAAACCACATCTGAATTTAGGAGACTGTGGTTTTTTGCTTTTACTCTGATTTGCACTAGTGCCTTTGGCCCCAGAAGGTGTAAATCATGCAGTAGTGAGTGGTATAGATGCTTTTATACATAAGACATAAGAACATCCCTTCTGCTCTACATCTTGAAACCTCAGCAACGCTCTACAGAAGCCAAAAATTCCCCAAGCTGTATTCAAACATCTCTCAACCCTACAAGTCCCAGGACACCTTATAGCTGAGTCAGTTTCAAGACAAGATCAAGAATTCTGCACTCTGCATGCATCCACAAAAAATTATTCCAACAGACACAATCTAGATACCAAATTAAGGAGTAGTTTTTGAGTTCACATTATAATAGAGGTCTTGAAGTCACTAAAGCAGATTGCAGAAACAGAAGCTCTTCAGATTTGTTTTTCCTCAGAAAAAGTAACCTTTTACTCCATTGTACTCTTTCTAGACACAGACATCCCAGAAACTGACACACTTCCAATAATTAGAAAAACAGAGATCCTAAAATTCTGACAGAATATCAGTAAATCCAAGACGTGCAGCAACTGAAAACATTTATGTGGTGTTACCCCATTCTTCTCACAAGCCTATTATTTAAACAGATACTGAGTGCTGCTAATGCATTTCACAGATCACTTTGCACAGCACAGCTTTGTCAGTTTGACATTGCATTTCGCACAACACAGCAGAGGAATTTAATACTACTGAAATACTTATAAATAAAGTAAAAGATATCATCAAAATTTGCACACTATTTAACAAACTAACTTTGGAAAGACTGTTTTCTCCACTGCTCTAAAAAGAGAAGTTGACTGTATATTGTGGTAATAGATTTGTCGCTGTCCATCTGAGGAACACAGCTTCATGAAGTACTTCAACTCCATAAAGCAGACTAAGTGCCAGGTACACACTAAACTATTTCCTATATCACAAAAGTACAAGTGTGATTCACAAAAACTACTTCATACAACTCACAATCTAAAAATACAGATGTATTTCAACTCTAATTCACTGTGCATGTGGAAAGAAAAGACTTGGTCTGTTCAAAGTCATGTCTCTCAATTTCTTAATGAATCTATTATGTTAAAATCTTAAAATTAAATAGACATAGAAAGATCATCGGATTAAAAAATTAGAGAAGCCTAATTAAAGTGACACATGAAATTAGCACATGCCTCCTTTTTGCCTAACCACAAGACGAAGTCTTTACAGGCATTCTTTATACCCTGTAAATAAAATGCAACAACTAAATATACTCTTCCTCCAACACAATAACAGTCTAGAGACTCATCTACACAGAAGTATCCCAATTCAGCTGGAAAGGGGGATAGAAATCAAGAACACATGCAACAAGGTCTCAAATGAGAAAGTGCAAAATTATGTCCAAGATAGCTTACTCATTTCTGCAACAGATTTAACTCAGGAAACATTTGTAATAGAACTTTCAGCTTCTTAGATACATGTTGCATTAATACTCAGAGTAGCAACTTATTTTGACTGTTCTGTTTCTATTAAAAATGTTTTATTTTAAAAAGGATTTGGGGGACTCTTAGTTGTGTTTTGACTTTTTAATAACTCAAGAAACAATCCGTTTCAATTATGAAACAACAGCCAGATATATATTTAATACACAGCGTTTATTTGCTTAATGAACAACAATAACACCCTTTACTCCCATCAAAATTTTGGGCAGTAATAGGTAGGACTCTGTTTCTCCCTATGCATTTTCATGGTCATTAAGAAACCTGGGAAGGAGGTTTAAGCTGCTCCCTCAGCAAACATGTTTTTAATGAAAACAGATGTCAACAACTAGTCACATCCACAAAAACAGATTTTTGTTGGTTTTGGTTTTTGTAGTTTTAGTAGTTAATGACAGAACACGTATCCTCTGAAGTCCTTCATATGGGCTCACCCGAATCTCTGGGCCATTACTGAGAAAACCTCCAGCTGCTGATAAAAAATTCTGAAACATTTTGCCAGAACTTCTGTGCTGTCTAAGAGATGGGCTGAGAAAACACTTAAAATTTGCAATGGTAGTTGAACATTTGAAAAGCTTTTGACCTACTTGTACCACTGTGTCTAACACAACACATACACCAAGAAAAATAACAGAAGAAACACCACACTACTGGGTATTTGTCAAAGTACATCAAGAACCTTCACAGTTGTTTTATTTTTTATTTGGAAAAACTTCTGATTTGTCAGAAGAGCCTGGAAGGTAGACTTGCTTCAAGTGACAATTGAGTAATGTTGTTTGCCCTTCAATAAATGAGGGCTACACTGAGAATCTGGAAGCACTTATCCTGGATTTTCTCCTTTGTGCAGTAAAATCTCTTGGCCCAGCACATTAGTGAGAATAGAACCAACGGTGACACTCAAAACCAGGCTTTTCAAGAGGATCTTTACTCTTTGTAAGCTCAAATTGCATCTTGTCTGCATTCCCAAACCAAATGCAATAGAACCAACAATGATGAGGAGAAAGAAAAAGACCAGTGCTATGCCTTGGGGAATAAAGAGAGAAATCTTTTTCTATAGGTGGTTTAAGCCTATTCATGTAGATCCAGTGTCTTGGAAAGAATCACTGCTATTCAGGCAAGGAGACACTGCTGATTTAAAGACTCCTTACAGACCTTCTAAGGATGCAATTACCCAAAAGAGCTGAGCTAATCCAAGAGCTTGCTGCCACCAAAAGAAGCAGCTATGTTTCTCACCACTAGTGATGGTGAGCAGACTCACTAAGTGCCACAGGCGTCCAAAGACATTGCAAATGACAGAATGAGGAAGGGAAGACACAAAAAGGCATTGCCCCTTTCTGCAGTGGTGAGGTGCAAAAAAAGCTCAGACTTTGTTGTCGAACTGCACCCCCTTCAAGGACACAGCAGTACCTAGATCAGCTGCCAGATGCATGAAAATGCAAGGTAAAGTCACAGGAGAAAACTACCAAAGTCAAATGGCTAGAACTATACCATACTAAACAGTACACTGCTGTCTGTTGCTCTTCCCTTCCCTATAGGAAAAAAAAAAAGAACCAAAAAACCACCCCACCCAAAGCAACACAGTGGATATTGTCCTGAGAATTTCTTTTTCCACAATCTAGCAGCAAGACACCAACATGTACACTTCAATTGCAGATGCTTTGGCTACAGCTATGTCCCTGCTAGAATCAATGCTTTCATTTTTGTGGCCCACTCAACAATAACAACACGAATAGCAGCTGCAAACACTCAACACTCATGACCAGTCAGCACTGGACAGGACAACACCGTAACTCTCTCCTAAGCAGGGAAGGCAGGCACAACTCCATCAAAATATGCTTGAGAACTGCTGCAGTGACTCAGATGCAGCAATTATCATTTAGTAACCTGTCTGACCATCCAGAAAGTCAAGAGTTTTAAGGAAGACTTAGAACCTTACAGTGGACACACACACACAAGGTAATCTCCTTCCTGTATATAACGCTTATAAACTGTCTCAAAACCTGCAGTGCACATCTTTTCTTGTTAAATCAATGGAATAGGCAGTGTTCCCCAATGAAGTTTAACAAAAGAGCACCTGCAAGACTTAGGCAAAACATAAGAGTAGCAAGACAGATGCCATATAATAAGACCTCACATATTTGAGAATATTCTATAAACTGTGGGGGACACCATGTCTTTCACAGAATGTTGGGTGTTGAAGTGCTGCTACAAATCAGATTGAACTCTAGAGTTTAGTAAGCAAAACACTTCTGTTTACTGGACAGTGTAAAAAGGCAGCCTAGCAATGTCAGCAGTACCACTTCTCATATCTGTGCCTTGACAACTTATGCTGATCCCTAAATTGCTTTAGCATTCTATGATTACTAAATGAAGAATACTTTACTCATCATAGTTATTCAGATGTGTAAGGGTGAATAACCAAGTTCTAGCTCTACTTAGAAAAGTCACTATCCAAAAAGCTCCACTACAATACAGAACTAAACAGATTACCAACTTAAAAAAGGGCAACATCCTTACATTCCAAAACTTGTACTTTGCTGTTAATATCTCTAGCAACAGCATGGAGACCATATAATACTCCTTAGTGCAAACTTACCAAAGCTGTAAGAAACCTAAACTGCAACAGATTTACTACCCAACAGATATCAATAAAGTTACTATCACCAACAGGAACCTATTAAGGAACTTCCTGTTTCTCTCTGTACTGGGAAACTGAAGCATGGGAGAAGCATCCCTTCAACCTCAGGATCCCAGCCATGCACCTGACCTCCCAGCCTACCAACCTCCATGTCCTTCCCTTCTCCAAGTAACCAGCTCTCACTAGTTTTTAGCTAGTAATAAAGAAAAATAAGGCTGTAGGTTACAGAAGAGCTATTAGTCTGGAAAACAAGCAGTAACAAAATGACAGTCAAAAATCTTGTATTAAAATTTAACCAGTAATAAAGCTATCAGTCTTCAGCAAAATTCCAAATCCCATCCTTCCCCTCTGAAGAAACCACCCAAAAAAGCAAGCCATTTAATCATCCTTAAGCAGTAACTAACTTAAAACAACATCAGGCACCAAAGTTTGTGAAATACTGTTGTATCACTCCTCCTTCCCCACAAAGATGACACACATGGGAGGCCTGATTTGCCCAGACTCAGGAGCATCCACATAACTACTGGGACAATACATATTAAAATCGATACTTCCAGGTATGACGTTTGACCAAAACAGCTGAAGCATCAAATAGATATTAATTCTCTTTGTCAAAAACACACTAAAGAAGTTTTCCCTGTATTCATCAGTTCTCACCATGCTATCACACAAGATGGAGCCCCATTTTCTGAGGAAGCTCATGAAGAGGTGAAGGAAAACTGATTACAAGCTCACACAGCAGTTAGCAGTTCTGAGTATGGTACTGAACTAGTTACTTTACTGGCACTGATGGGTAATTACCTACAGGAGGCAAATTCCATTTCTCATCTTTCTGCATGTCTACTATAAAACACTTTGTTCCACTAGGATAGATAGCAGAAGTTTAGGATGTCTCCTGAACTTGTTTTAAATGTGATAATAAACTGTGTACTTCAGCAGATTTCTCCACAAGTCAATGTAAATCAATTATCCCACAGGATTTTCAGTAGCTGGCAGCAGCCGTGAGGTTAACTCAGACCATGTGACATTACATGCCAAAGTATAGCTAAGTGGCACCTCTATCCTATCAGTATGTTTCTGCGTGACCACTGCCAAGATGGCCCTGTGTTTAGGTAAATTCAATTCGCAGACCAAAAACTAGATAAAGCTAAACTTGCTAATCAGCAAGGAACAGAATAAAAACAAAAAAAAAGGCACTTAGGGGAGTTAGTTGTCACAGCGCAGTTTCATTTGATTCAAAGTATATGTTCCCAGCTGATCGATCTAACCTGTAACTTAAAGTCATCCTTGTGTCCCAGCTGGCTCTTTAGTGACACTTCTCCAGTCTGTGAGAAAACCCCTTCCTACTCTGCTAGAGGACAAACTATGTTACTCAAGCTTCTGTCAGCTCTTGACAATGCAAAAGCAGCAAGGGCAAAGCTGTGCAGCTTCTCTACATGCTAAACTAAGGCAATTTTGCAGGGTAGCTCCTCAGTAAGTCTGCACTGCTTTCCAAAGATGCTCTGAATTATATAAGACAATCCCAGACCTAATCTTTACAGAAGTACACAGCTGGGCTCACAATAGCCATAAGGAGGAAATATTCATCAGAGCTGTAGTTAAGTCCCTTGGAAAAAAACAGCTTCATTTATACAGAAGACAGGATGAATAAAACCTTCAAAAGACTGATACAAGGTAATGAAATGTGTATTCACAGAAATTAAAAGCCCACCTTATTTTTCTTTCCAAACCAGTATTTTCAACAGAAGGCAATATGCACTGTGCTGCTGTTTCTCCTGCACGTGCACGTGTATGATAAGACCCTCAACAGAAGAAGCACTACACCACAACCACCCCTGTAGCAAAACACGTGTTTGCCACTGGCTAAGTCACATCATTTCATATACTGATAATAACACACTGAAATACTGTATCAATTACCATAATACAAAGAAATATGAAAGAGAAAATAGTGTACATAACATTCTGTTGCAAAACATACAATTCAGCACTTAGGCGTTCCTTCTAAGTAGTCTGTGACCAAACTGGGTGAAATTGAGATTTACAAACAACAGGAACTCACTAGGGATTAGATACTATTGTCATGGTGCACACAGTTCAAGCAACTATATTGAATCAGCATAAACTCAGGACCTTGCCTTCTGCTGTTCAGGCTCCTTAGTCACATGCATACTTTTGCAGCTGGAAGGGATAGCATTACATACCAAAGTCAGCAAAAATGGCTCAGCCATTTCCAAGAACAGAGTTTTCTTTTTTTTTTAAGTACTTTTTTCTAGCCACTTGGAAGCACTAGTATTTTCATGCTTTCCACCAAAGAGCAGATATTTGGCAGTGGGTTACAGAGAGTAAGAACATGCTTTCCATACAAGTAACCCTTCCAAATACAGCCATGTCACAGATTTGGGGAGAAAAGAAGTTTGCATTTAGTCAATAAATCTTTGCAAGTCATTGCATTTAATTTTTCCCCCTATAAACTTGATCTGTGCTTAGCATACACAAATAATTTTAAGTTCCTATCCCACTGCTACACGGCACATGCAACATTCCCACAAGATGAATGAGCATACTTCAGCCAGTGCTATGGCAACACAGCAGGACTTGTTACAGTCATCTCTCTGATGCTAAGGAAACTAGAAAGACCATCTTTATTTTTCTTAATACCATCCTAATCATACCCAAATAGCCAGACTTAAACATCAGGGATGCAGGAGCTGAACCAGAAGACCTTGCAAAGACAAGCAGAGAAGGCCAAGACCTTTTAACAGTGGAAGGAAAAATGATTGGCAAAACTGATGGAGTAAGACTGAACTCAAATGAAAAGCTCAGGGGCAGCAGCAAGAAGCACATTTAAGATGCAAAAAGTAATGGGGCAACAGAACAAGAGTGGTAGGTGATTAGAAAAGTATCCTGAGCTGTAGACAAAAAGGACGAATACAGCAAAGGAAGAATCACCATGCAATTGTCCAGCTACAGACTACCACTATTTTTTCTTTTACCTAAACCATAGTAGTCATATTTTTTAACTTCTAAATGTCAAACAACTGCAAAATTAATGACATTCTTCTAACAAAATTTATGCAATGCACAGGCTCCCCTATAACTTTATGGTTTAACTTACATGGAAAAAAAATGGACTACAGAAGATTGCATAGAACCATAGACACAGGCTTGATAAAAATACCCTGAATTTGAGTCCCCTATTAGAAGCATGCTGTTCTTTCATTTGAAGCATCAAATCAAGGGTTTAGTGATATGACATGTTCATCATTAAAAAAATTGTATTTCTGCAAAAAGAAATTTCAGATTACATGTAAAATATACAGACATTGTGTCAAAAACAAAAGAAAGAAAGAAAATAACATACCCATTTAAAAGTACATTTTGCCTCTCTGAGGCATATATTTTTTTAAAAATACACTGCATGAAAGCTATGGTGTCAAAAAAACAGTCCTCATGCTCCTTCTGGCTTTGAATAACAGCATTTTATAAGCTCAGGTCAAAGACCTATACCAACATCTTGCAAAACCTGAACAAAAAGAAATGCTGTATTTGTGGAAAAAGAGAGTTTGCAAAGGATTTATGACTACTATAATAATTTTAAGCATAATTGTATTTTGTACAAAATCTGCAATATCTGTAGAATGACAACGCATTGGACATCATTTCAGAAGTAGTAGGGGAATAAGGTGGGGAATAAGCAGTTTCTATCACTTTTGATCTTGTTTTCACAGCCCTTACTCAGTGATATCTTTCTTTCAGGACAGCTAAAATAAAGTTGGAAAACCCCAGCCAGGAATGGAAGATACGTATTTAAGAAAAGTTCTTCTTAACACAAGCAGCAATGCAAAGAAAGGTAACACAAACTACTAATGCAAGACGGCAACATCAGATCTGAGCTTGAAAATACAACCTGAACTCCATCACCTTTCCTTTCAATTTGTGAAGTGAATCTAATAGAAAACCATGCTAATCACCTTTTTGGCTTCACCATATATATATGGCATCAAGAAATTGTCTACAACACAACAGTACTTTACTGTACTGTGAATTCTTAAGTAACCAACATAGGCTTTTTTAAAATTGATTATTCTATGTCACTGCAAACCTTCAAAAAGAACTTAAGCTTTCCATATCAACAACGCTAGAAGCTCCTTACAATGATGAACTCCATTGTCATTCAAAGTTCCTTGCCAGAATAACAACCACAAAATAACCACTGGAAACCACTAACTTATCCAAGACTTGCATAAGGTACCTTTCTTGCTTGGGCTGATGAACCTGCATCTTAAAAAATACAATTGCATAGGTTTAAAGAAAAGAATATACTTTACTTTCATTGTTACAGGTGTCTTTATTTGGTAACATCTCTAAACGAAAACTCCAACGAGCTCAAGGTACCCCTAACAGATGGATTTTCTCCAGCTGTTTCGTAGGACTTCCAATTACTTTTTGTTACACCCATGTATCCACAATGGTCACTACCTCTTACCTAACAACTGATAAACTAAGAACGTTTACCAAAATGCAAAATTGCATATAGAAAGTGCTTATTCAGTAGCTATATAGAAAGCAGAGGAGAATTTAATTTCCGCTCCTATGTCCAGAATTGCTGAAGTTATTCACTCTGAATAGCGAGCAGACCAATTAAGACCAAACATCCAAATTTTTAATACCAGTTCACCTCATTTTCATGTGAGTGTCTCCATCTCTCCTGTGGCACAGCAAGAAAAGCACAAGTTTACATTGCTCCAGTTTTGGCCTGTGTTTCTATCTAATGATATGGACATAGATGAAGACTTCGATCAGACACTGATCACATGGAATTTCACATTCTTTATTACTGCTGGCAGTCTAACAAAAGCCCGGTAGTAAGTAGAGAGACAACAAGGGTTAACTCAGTTGACATTTCCGAGCAATTTCGTACTAGCTTGGAAAAGTTTCAAATATCACGAAATGCACCACTCAGGTTTACTCACAGGTAGTACCTGAGAAGGCAGATCACAGTTAAGCAGTACTTTCACCCCTAACCATTGCATTTTAACAGGAGCTCAACAATCCTTAAATTAAAAAAATGCATTAAGACAGACATTAGTATTAGTGTCTATTAGAAAAAGTGAACAGATACTGCAATTTACCACACTATTAGGCTTTAGAAAACAGCTACTGGAAGACATATTTCTACTTCCCAATTCACTCTATGTATTCTTTTATATATATATATTTATACACACATGCAAAATCTGAAAATCTCAGAAAGTTAAGAAATATTGCCAATCACAGAACCATAAAATTAAAATGTTACTTTTTCATTTTTACTATGACAGAGTATTTTTGAGTTAAAATTCCAATTCTGTGTTCTCATGGGGGAAAAAAAGAAAGAGCAATACTACTGTTTCATCAAAATAAATTTGAGACAGAATAACTTGCTGATAAAAAATAAATACGTGAAAATACTCATCTTAGCACAATATACATGAATGTAAGAGACAGATGTACAATGCCTACACAGGTGTGTGTGTATGTATTTGTTTCCTGAATAAATTAAATGCAGTATTTTGATCATACTTTGTCAAGTCAGTTAACAATTTCCCTAGTTTGGAAGTGACAGCTTCCACATTTAGTTATACTGAATTTGTTTCTCCAACTGAAAGTCCTTAGGAAAGTTGATGGACTGCAAAAGAAGGACATAGGAAAGTTAAATCTTTCAAGAAGAAGCAGCTTCCTCTTTCGATTTTTTTTTTTTTTTTT